>JBBBDQ010000877.1:2175000-2255000 GCA_037127315.1 Ascarosepion bandense | reverse complement strand
TGTCTCTTTTGTGGTAGAATTGACAGCTTCCTGTATGTCTATAATGGTTGCAGGTTCAAATCCTCCTGGGGGGTGCATATTTTCCTAACAAGATTTCTTGAATATTCAGGCCTGTATATATTTATATAGTTTAATTATAAAAAAAAAAAACAAATAAAACAGTAACTACTGAAATACAATTATCCATTAAAAACAATGTTCAAACAAATTAAAATATTAATGAAAATCTCTCAATGTTTGAATTATAACTGTAAAATTTCCAAAGGACTTGTTTTATAAAACATCAATATACAGTGTCCATTCAGGTAATTTGTGATCATGGCTCTCCACATTTTCATACATTTTGTAGCTCTTAGCAATGTTTTTTTTATTATTAATACTCCCACTCTTCTACAATTCATTTACACAAATTCATTGTATGTCACTGTTTGCATCTGTCTGTTTACCTACAATATCTTCTGTGATGGCATCAAAACACAACAAAACACAAAAAACACAACAAAACACAAAAAACACAACAAAACACAAAAAACACAACAAAACACAAAAAACACAACAAAACACAAAAAACACAACAAAACACAAAAAACACAACAAAACACAAAAAACACAACAAAACAAAAAACACAACAAAACACAAAAAACACAACAAAACACAAAAAACACAACAAAACACAAAAAACACAACAAAACACAAAAAACACAACAAAACACAAAAAACACAACACAACAAAACACAACACAACAAAACAAAACAAAAAACAAAACAAAACACAACAAAACACAAAAAGCACAACACAACACAAAAAACAAAACACAAAAAACAAAACACAAAACAAAACAAAAAAACAAAAAAAAACAAAAAAAAACAAAAAAAACAAAAAAACAAAACAAAAAATAACAAAAAACAAAAAATAAAAAAACAAAAAAACAAAGATGAATCTTGTATTATCCATTTGCTAGTAATTTGTTCTTTTACACAGGCAGTTATATGAAATAATGAAATTCACTCAACATATCCAGCAACAGAGAGCAGGTCTCAGGGTTCAATAGGTTAAAAATGCTATAGTTTTTTCTACGTTTGTGGATTATGCTCTTAGCAAAACTAAACTTAATTCTTTTCTACATTTTTTCATTTGAGCCATTTCTTACAGAAAGCAAAAAAACTTTATGGCTTAGAGACTATTCTACGCTTTAGAGATATTACAGCTTCTGGATGAATTTATGGGATGTTGGTTTCAATCAGTAATAAGAATAACTGCAAAACACTTAATCCTCCCCAAGTTATAGGCACAAGCACACAAATGCATGCTGCTAATTTTTCGTAGCCAATAAAACAGGCTGATTCTTGATTTGATCTGATGTAGTCCCTTGTTTGCCTTGTCTTGAATTCAGGATACATTTGCTTGTCTAAACTTGCTTTTGTAACAACCCCAATTCCAAGCTTGTAAACTTTTTGCCGTATTACTGTTGCTTTGCCTCATATATTGCTGTGCAAAAGTATTAGGACAAGAACTATTTTATCTTTTATGAGGCATATTAACAAAAAAATAATTAAAGTAATTTTATTTGAGTTACTCAACAAATGCTTTAACAAGAAAAAATACTTGTTCCAAAATAAATTTAATATTTAGTATAATAGCCTTTTGCTTTGATCACAGCCTTCATTCTGTCAGGCATTGACATCATAAGCTTCTTCAATGTATCTAATGGTATCTTCTGCCAACTAGCTCGTATTTGCTCCCAAAATGTGCCTTCTGAAGTAACATTAGATTTATCAATTTCTTTATCCAAAATATTTTACAGATATTCAATGGAGTAGTTCCAAAATAATTTGTTTAATAGAAAATAGGAAAAATTAAATATAACTTCTTTTTAATACATTTCTTTTATACCTAGTTTTAAATAATCAATATTTATTAGCAATTTACTTGGCTTTTCACCCTGTATTTGAATTTCAGTGAGGTTTTTAGGAAAATCATCCCTGTCCTAATACTTTTGTTTGTCTGTTTGGAGTTTTATGGCATATCAACCATTATGGGTCACTTAATACCAAATCCAGCCTGCACATATATATTAAAAATATATACACTTTGTATACACAATTTAGGGATAATGTCCTTGAGCCATGGCGTGTTTATTCTTACTCCGGTAAGTGATTTCAAATGTTTCTATCTAACTTGCATTAGTTATTTATATCAAGCAGTTTGATTTGTTTCTATAGTCAATTGATGCAGTTTTCCACTACCAGTTTTATTTACAGTGGGTAAAAGGCCAGTGTAGTTTTATCCAACAGTGATTTGGTTGTTTAGTTTTTTATGGTATATCAACCTTGATCGGTTGATTATTCTGGGTTATGACGAGATATATTTTTGGATATAACCCTGTCTCTCTCAAGAAAGAGAGAACATCATCCATTTCCACCTTCTCAAACAAATTTCTCATATTATCTGTTTTAAAATACCACTCTCTGGTTCTAGCTAGTGCACCACATTCCATTAGAATATGTTTGATTGTGTAAGGTGTTTGGCATGTCAAACACTGTGGTGGTTGTTCTTGCGTGAGTATAAAAGAATGAGTGAGTTTTGAGTGGCCAATATGCAAGCATGATATGACTTGTTCTTTCCTTGATTTTCTTAAGCCTGACCTTCATTCTTCCAGTGTATGCTTTATTTGGTAGAGTTTGTTGTTAGTGTTGTCATTCCAATGTTGTTGCCATTTTGTCAAAAAGAATTTATATATTTGAGGTTTCAAGTCTGTATATGGAATACTGATATTGTCTGGGCTGAGCTCTAAGGCCAATTTTGCTGCTGAATCAGCTCTTTCATTTCCATGCACTCCAATGTGGCTAGGTATCCATCACATAATTATATCTTTGTGATTAGACAGAGTCTAGTCTACTCAGTAATTCAACTATTAATGGGTTTTCTAGATGTTTGTTTTTCACTGATGTTAATACCGAGAGTGAATCTGAAACTATGATAAATTTGTTGTGTTTGTCGTTGGAAATTATGTTGAGAGCAAGATCAATTGCACAGACTTCTGCTGTAAAAATGGAACTTTCCATAGGAAGGGCTTTTTGGTATCTGATTTTATTAAGTACAGAAGCACATGCTGATCTATTGCTATCCTTGGATCCATCTGTAAATATATATTGGTGAGCCGGATGGTTTAAGAGTATAGTATGAAATTTTTCCAGAAAGGTACTGGGGTGTGTTTTTGCTTTTGGTAGTTTAATTGAAGGATTACTTGAGGTTCTTTGATGGTCCAAGGTGGAACTTTTGTGAGTGTACTTTTATGTATCCTTTTAATAGGAATTTTGGATTCATGGAGAATAGTCTCCATTCAAAGCCACATGGTTTGATTGCATTTTCTTTTTGTTGAAACTGTTGCCTATGTTTAGAATTGAAAATGCAGTGATAAACTGGGTTGGTTGGACACGATTTCAATTTTAAGTAATATTGGAGAGCTAGCTTTATACATCTAAGTTGTAGAGGAGCTTCATGGTTTCAGTGTATAAACTTGCAGCTGGAGAAGTTCTGAAGGCTCCTAAGACCTGTCTTAGTCCTTCATGGTGAATTGGGTCAAGCTTCTTAAGGTAAGATTTCCTGGCAGATCCGTAAATAAATATACCGTAATCTAATTGGGATCAGATTAGGGCTCTGTATTACTTGATGATGGCTTGACGATCAGCTCCCCATTTTGTGTGGGTGATTACTCGTAAGAGTTGTTGAGCATGGGCCGTTTTAGATTTTAAATGCCTTATATGAGGTATGAAAGATAATTTCCTGTCGAATATAACTCCCAAGAATTTATATTCATTAATGACTGGTATTTTTGTGTCTTCCAGCTTTATAACTGGGTCATTGTGCATTTTCCTCAGCTGACAAAAATGCACACATCTTGTATCCATTTCCATGTACCCAATGTATTATTTTATTGATGCATTGCTGCAGTTGGTGTTCTGCAGTCCTCATATATTTTGATCTGGAAGTGATGCAGAAGTCGTCAATGTAAAGATAGTCATCAATTCCAGTAGTGAGGCACTTTGTTATACTGTTAATTTTTATATTGAAAAGTATCACTGATAGGATACTCCCTTGTGGGACTCCCTCTTCTTGCTTGTGAAGGTTTGAAAGTGTGGATCCAATTCAAGATCAGAACTCCCTATTTGACAGAAAACTCTGAATAAAGTTTGGCAATCTACCTCGCAGTCCAAGTTTATGGAAATCTTTCATTATTTCAAACTTCCAGGTGATTTCATAAGCCTTCTCCAGGTCAAAGAAAATTGCGATAAGATGTTGTTTTTGGATATTGGCCTCTCTTATGGAAGTTTCCACTTTAACCAAATGATCCATTGTTGATCTGTTTTTCTAGAACCACATTGAGATCTGGTGATAAGTTTATTGGAGTCAAGGTACCAGATCAGTCTTTTGTTAATTATGCCCTCCATTGTTTCATAGAGGTAACTCGTGAAAGCTAGTGGATAGTAGTTGGATGGGTTTGTGTGGTCTTTTCCAGGTTTAGATATAGGAATGACAGTTGCTATTTTCCATGTTTCTGGGACTGTCCCATGTGTCCAGATATCATTAAATATTTTGAGGAGGTAGGTCAGTGATTTGTTTGGTAGATGTTTTAGAAATTCATAATGAATTTCATCAGGGCCGACTGCTGTATTGTGTGATGCTTTGATTGCTTCTTTCAGTTCCATTAATGTAAACGGAAGATTATATTTTTCAAGATTATTTGTCTTAAAATTAAGTTTTTGTTTTTCAATGAGGTTCTTATAAGTAATGAATTGTGGGTTAGAGGTGTTAAGTGAGGAATTTTGTGACAATGTCTTGGCTAGTATATCTGCTATGTCTTCCTTTGTAGTTGCTTCTGTCTGATCTTTTCTAAGATGTCTGAGAGTGATTGGTTGTGGTTTTCCAGATAGCTTTCTTATTGTCCTCCAAATATTGTTTGTTTTAGTGGAGGAGCCAATTTGATTGACAGTTTTGACAACTTTCCTTTTTTGCTTCTTTAATGATTTTTCGGGTTTTTGCCCTGAGCAGTTTGAAGGTGTTGAGATTACTGGTGGTAGGTTGTTTATGAAATTTCTGTAAGGCAGCCTTACGAATGAGGATAGCTGTCTTGCATTCATCATTGAACCAGGGAGTTTTATGTTTGTCTGAGGTTGATGTTTTTCCGATGGATTCATTGGCTATGGAGATTAGAGTTTTGGTAAAATATTTTGTGTGATCTATAATTTTAGAGTCTGGAAAAAGTTTTTGTTCACAGAGGGTTTCAAAAACTTCCTAGTTTGCCTTGTTAAGTTTCCAATGAAGGAGTTTTTCATCTTTAAATGGTTGTAGAGTTTCAAGAAATACGGGGAAGTTGTCACTACCGCATAAATCATCATGAACTTTCCACGCATAGTCTATATAGTTTATGGGATCGCATAGAGTGAGGTCAATGGCTGAGTAAGAACCTGTGAACGGGTTGAGGCATGTTTTTGATTTATCGTTTAGTAAACAAAGGTTATTTGATTCAATGATTTTTTTCTAGGTTTTTACCTTTTCTATTGGTTTTCTGGCACCCCCAGACAGTTCTGTGGTTGTCTAAGTCTCCCAGCAATAAATAAGGTTTTGGTATTTGCTCAAGTAGTTTATTCATTTTAGAGTCACTGATGGGGTCATGTGGAGGGATGTAGATGGAGCAGATATGTATTGGTTTATGCAGAGTAGCTTTAATAACAATTGCTTGGAGGTCAGTATCTATCTGAATTTGACTTTGGGGTATATCTTTCCTAACTAGGATCGACACTCCTCCAGAGGCTCTGTTTCCATCTTTGTTAAAATGGTTATACATGTGGTTTTGTTTAAATTTAATGAAGGTTGTTTCTTTGAAGAGGGTTTCTTGTAGGCAAACTATTTTGGGTTTATGGTTGGCCTGTAGTTGGTGAAGTTCCTTATAATTAGCCCGAATTCCTCTGCAATTCCACTGTAGGATTGTATTACTTTGTAATTTCATTGTTTGGAGTGATCTTTGTCTGAATTGGTGTTGTTGCTCTTTTTGGATTTGTTTTTAATACTAAGCTCATCAGTTTCCATCCTTTCCAGAAAACTAAACCTGTTTTCTGTGTCAATCTTTGGAGTTGATGATTCTGCAGTTTGGCCCGCCAAGCCTGAGACCCTTGGACGTTCCTGTGAGGAAGATGGAGTATGGTCTTTTTTGGATTGTGATAGGCGTTTTTCTTTGTTCTTGTTTGATTCAGAGTTTTGTGTATTTTTCTCATTGTTATCACTTTTATAAGTTGAAGGACAGATTGGTGATTGTTGCAAATTCTGTTTTTTGGTAGAAGTGGTCTGTGTCTGTGATGTTGTTTTTTCTATTTCTTTTTCATTCTTTATTTTATCATGGGTTTTGTTGTTCTGAGTAAGGACTTCCAATTGAAATGTTTGTTGAATACTATTGGTGTATTCTTTTTTTAATTCTACTTGGAATTTTGTCCACTCGCTTGAATCTAATTTTATGAGTTTTTCAATTAGTGTTCTATATTTTTTATTTTCAAAGTCAGCTCTCCGTGTAACCGAAGCATAGCTAATCTCACCCATATAGCCCTCTACAATTTTCCTGGCCTTCAGGAAAGATACATTTTTCTTATGTTTTACTGCAATTATTTCTTGTTCTTTCCTGTAGACGTCACAAGATCTTGCATATGCTGGATGATCCTGTTGACAATTTGGACATCTTGGTGATTTCAAACATTCCTCCTCTTTATGGTTTGGTTCTTTCTCTCCACATTTAGCACATGTCTGTCGTCCTCTGCAAGCGTCCATGTGGTGTCCAAATTTCTGACATTTGAAGCACCTCAGGGGAGCTGGAATATACTGATCCACTTTCTCCAGATAGTATCCTATTTTGACTGTTCTAGGGATTTGGGCCTGATTGAAAGTCAATATATAGGTATTTGCATCAATCTTTTTGTCACCCTTTCTTATATTTATTCTTTTTATATCTATCTATCCCTGTTTTCCCAGGGCCTCTCTTGTTTCTTCTTCTGAAGCTAAAGCTAACTCCCGGCTTCAGATTACACCTTTGCAGGTGTTTAGTTTCTCATGTGGATAGGCTTTGCATTTTCTGCCTGTCTCCTGTTATCCACTTTGACCAGTAAATTTCCATTTCTCAATTTTTTTTACATTTTTTGGGGTTGCTCGTATAGAGATAACTTTTTTGATCAAAAATTGGGAGAATTTAGCCAGACAAACCTCTTCCAGGGATTCAATGATAATGAATCTGGGGAAATCTGCTGTTTCACCTTCAGAGTCCGATTCCGATAAATTTCTTTTAGATTTTTTATTTAAAGATGCCATGTTTTGATTTTGATTTTCACTGGCCCTGTGCTCCACCACCTACCACGGAGTCCAACTTGAGAAGGGAATGAACCAAGGGGGAAACCCATTCGCATTGGCTGAGACTGGGATACATGACCAGTATACTTATATTGAGAGCGAGTCTTGAACCCCTGCAAAATTTTGGTTGTATAACTCTTTAATTTAGCAGTGATGAAAGAGTCTTTTGCTCTCAACATGGTTGACCCTCAGCCCCCGCCTTCTAGCTCATCTAAGATAAAGGGATGTGAGATGTTCCACTAATATATTTCAATAATATATCTGAGATAGAAAGAGATATATATGAGCAAGGGCATGTCGGGACCAGCCGATTGATCGGATCAGGCTTCTCCGACCGAACACCTAGCCCAGGTAAGGGTCAAAGTGGTGTGTTGAAGGAACATAACGTCTTGGCACCTTGGTCATGAACTTCTCAACCACCAGGATTCTGTTCCCAGACATTACGGGTCGCCACCCATAGCCAACAGGTAGCCCCCCTGGGGGACTTTTACCCCCTGCAGAGGTGCGGTCGACATATTCTGAAGCTTCGCCGACAGGGCGGATAATACTTTTGCACACTATTGGTAGTGTGCGAAAGTGTTAAGACATGGGTGATTTGAAACTTTATTTTGATGCCACATAAGAGGTAAAATAGTTCTTGCCCTAATAACAGGTAAAATAGTTCTTGCCCTAATAATTTTGCACAGTACTGTATATGGCGGATGTGCATTGTGGTCCAGTGGATATCAGCTTGGAACGAGAAATCGGGGAGCTGAGTTTGAATTCTAGTTGAATTCATTGCATTCACTTACACGCAAATACCCTTGGGAAAGGTATTAATCTGTCTCTTCCCTCCAGTTATGGGTTAAATAACAGGACATATTTGGTTCTATAGCCTTGGCCAGCAACCAGTCTACCACAGAAAACAATGGCAACCTCCTGTGGGATAATCTTCTGCCCAGTCAGTCATGTCTCTTTCGAGACATGATCGCCCAAGCATGTTTCACTTATGGCACTTAACTGACTGACTGTATATTGCAATTCTTATGATGACAACAAAGATTAGAACTTTAGTCTAAATTTAGTAAATATAAGAAATATAGTAGATAAATATTTTATATTTTTTCATTACCTATTTTTTGTTTAAGTTTTGTTTAACAGCATGTCAACCTCTGGATTATTTAATGCCAAAAATGGGGAGTTTTAAGGTATTTTTTTTAAATGTTTGGTTATAGTGAGAAGGTTGATTTAGTCAGATTTTAATGAAAATTTTTTGTTTTTATTCTTTTTTTATTTTAGAAAACTGAAAATGTCTTCTAGTTTTGTATTCAAAAATGTTTTGCTAAGAATAATTTTTTTCTTCCAAAATGTATTGTTGGTAATATGTTTTCTTCAGAAGTGCATATTTTTCAATAAAAGTCTATTTTTATGAATATATTTCTATAAAAGTGTATTTTTATACTTTCATAATGTTTTGACCCCAGTCTGGGGGTTAATTATTTGCCCATAGCCAGGACCCAAACAGATGCTACCACACCAGGTCAGTGTGGACCTGGGAACAACAGCAATTAAGGGGTGGTTGCATACTCCTTACAACCTCCCCAATCAGAGGCCTTGCTGCTGGAAGCAGTTTACCATCATGCCCAGGACCCCACATTTTTTTGTTGTCATGTATGTAGATTGAAAAAAATATTTTGCTTACATTTAGTGCAAGTGCAGTGGAATGGCCTCCAGTAGATCATACTTCCAAAATTACAAAAAGTGACAAACGTGTACAATTGTGCTTTTTATGATGATAAAAGACATCATATATCATAAGAAAGATGTTAGTCCTGATTCGAGTAATCAGGATATATAATAATATTGTAAGCTTGGTGAATGACAATGCTTCTTTGTACTTGCCTACATTCAGACAGGTTAATGTGATCCAATAATTTTGTGTATAATAAGTGTGATTGGTTAACATGTTTTTAGACCCCATCCAATGGGAATAGTTCATGAGTCATATTCCAGCACATCATGTACTAATGGCTATAATGATAACCGGTGCATCTGAACCTGTGTCATGCACCATTGCTATGCAACTGTAACCCAATTTCAAACGTATATTTAAAACCTGACAAAAGTATTCTATCAGATAATATATACTTGGCTTTACTGTTCTGCTTTGCATGATTGCAAATGATGCCTTTTATGGACACATTGACAGACATATTGATAGATTGGATGTGCGTTGTGGTGCAGTGGATATCTGCTCAGAACGAGAAATCGGGGAGCCGAGTTCAAATACCAGTTGACTTCAGTGCATTCACTTACGCGCAAATACCCTTGGGAATGGTATTAATCTGTCTCTTCCTTCCAGTTATGGGTTAAATAACAGGACAGATTGGGTTCTATCACCTTGGTTGGCAACCAATCTACCACAGAAAGCAATGGCAACCTACTGCAGGATAATCTTCTGCCCAGTCAGTCATGTCTCTTTCGAGACATGATCGCCCAAGCGTGTTTCACGTATGGCACTTAACTGACTGATTGACAGACATTCAGTAGACATGAGGCCATGTGAGATATATAGTGCAATGATGCTTGGCAGTGTTGTTTGAAGCAATTGAAATGTGATTCTACAGAAGGATGCTGCGGATATCATGGACCAAGCATGCGAGCAATGATGAAGTTTTTGAAAGGATGGAAACAAAAAGGTAATTAATACTGAACATCAGAAACAGACAGCTAAAGTTCCTGGGACATGCAATGAGGAAGGTGGGCTTGGAGAACGTGATATAATAACAGGCCAGATAGAGAGAAAAAGAGACAGGGGAAAGCAACGGATAACATATTTGAAGGACCTGATCAGGTGGATGACGGAATGAGGGTTCCATGGTGTAACAGGAGAAAGCGTACAAAGAGCCACCAGGGATAGGAGATATGGAAAGCCATGATCGCCTATGTCCTGAAAGGACAGGACACATAGAAGAAGAAGAAAAGCAGAGATTGGAGAACGTATTTGGGTTACATGGGTTACTGGAGCCTGAATTGTTTAAACTGTTTATATTATTTGGACTCTTGTCCTCATGTTTATTGCCATATTCATGAACTGTCAGCCATTGTACACACAGACTTTTTCAAAGGATATGTTGGAATTTTGAACCAAGCCCTTTATTTAGTTCACTAGGTTAAAGTTTTCTAGTTCCATTTGCTTTTTATTCAAGAGATAAATGGTGATTGAAATAATCCAAAAGTGATTTGACCCAAAGAGTTTTGTGTTCAATACTGGGTCACAGTAGAAGTGAACAAAATATGGAAAGTTGAGTTACTAAAGGGAATTAATAAAAACTGATATCAAAGCATGACATGTAGAACTAGAACAATCAACACCTATGAACAAAATAAAAAAAAAACTGGTTGGATAAAAGAAGTGTAAAAGACATAAGAATAATCAAGAATCTCTACTGGCAGCAAACGGCCTGCATACGGACAGGTAACGACCTCAGTAGATACACAAAGATAGAAAAAGGCGTAAGACAAGGATGTGTCTTTTCACCGGATTTGTTCAACCTATACAGCGAGAATATTTTGAGGATCCTAGATGACACACCAGGATTTGTTATTGGAGGCCACAACCTGAACAACATAAGATATGCGGACGATACAGTGCTGATTGCGGACACGGAAAGAAAACTACAAGACCTCATACAGAAAGTAGCAGTGGAGAGTGACAAGAAGGGACTACAAATAAACTTTAAGAAAACTGAGTGCATGGTCATCAGTAAAAGATACAACCCAAAATGCCAAATACAGGTGGGGGATAACAGAATCAAACAAGTACAAGAATTTAAGTACCTAGGAAGTGTTCTAACAGGAGATGGAAAGTGCGACACGGAGATCTGAAGGCGAAGTGGCATGGCAAAGGACACATTCCAGAAGATGAGCAAAATACTAACACACAGGAAAATCTCAATAGAAACAAAGAAAAGAGTGCTAGACTGCTACGTGATGTCAGTTCTTCAATATGGCAGTGAATGCTGGACAATATCATCAAAAATGAGGGTAAAACTTGAAGCAGCCAAAATGTGGTTCTACAGAAGGATGCTACGGATATCGTGGACTGAGCATACAAGCAACGACGAGGTGTTAGAAAGAATAGCAACAAAAAGGAAATTGATACTGAGCATCAGAAAGAGACAACTGAAGTTCCTGGGACATGCAATGAGGAAGGAGAGCCTGGAGAACCTGATACTGACTGGACAGATAGAAGGAAGGAGAGATGATGGAACGGGGGTTGCCAGGAGCAACAGAAGCAAACATACTAAGAGCCACAAGGGATAGGGAGACGTGGAGAGCCATTATCGCCTACGTCCTGAAGGGACAGGGCACATAGAAGAAGAAGTGGTGAATGATTGTAATAGTCAACACCTTATTCAAAGTACATCCAAAAATGATTATGGACCTGGAAAAGCCCAGAAACAACTAAAATCCAAATCAACTACATAACTATCAATAAGCTATTTAGAAATGTTTTGGTTCTCTGCAAAACCTATCCAGGTGCCAAATGCAGAGAGGACCACCTCCCTGCTGTATGTAAACTAAGAATGAAATTTTGGGAATTGAAGAAGTCTAATGTAACACACAAATTGCAATATAACAGATATTTGAATGACTTGAAGCTGAAGGAAAAATATATAAATGGTGTGAAATGATATGAGGGACAAAATGAAAATGCAAACTCTAAATGGTACACATTAAGAGAAGCCTTACTGACATCTTTTATGTGCCCTGTCCCTTCAGGACGTAGGTGATCATGGCTCCGCATGTTTCCCTATCCTTGGTGGCTCTTAGTATGTTTGCTCCTGTTACACCTTGCAACCCCCTTTCCGTCATCCACCTGATCAGGCCCTGCAAATATGTTATCCGCTGCTTTTCTCTGTCTCTTTTTCCTTCTATCTGGCCTGTCAGTATCAGGTTCTTCAAGCTCTTCTTCCTCATTGCATGTCCCAGGAACTTCAGTTGTCTCTTTCTGATGCTCAGTATTAATTTCCTTTTTGTTGCCATTTTTTTTCCACACCTCATCATTGCTTGCATACTCAGTCCACAATATCTGCAGCATCCTTCTGTAGAACCACATTTCCGCTGCTTCAAGTTTTACCCTCATTTTTGATGATATTGTCCAGCATTCACTGCCGTATTGAAGAGCTGACATCACATAGCAATCCAACACTTTTCTTTGTTTCTAGTGAAATCTTCCTGTGTGTTAGGACTTTACTCAGCTTTTAGAATGCATCCTTTGCCTTCGGATCTCCGTGTCATACTTTCCATCTCCTGTTAGAACACTTACTACTGACATCAGTATGAATAAAGCCCACATAAAAAGACAATGAGTGGATCATGAACAAGATTCTCAACATGTAAATGAGACAAAACAATACCAAGAATGGAATACAGAAAACTACACAAGAAATTGAGGAAAAATACAGAGAGGCTGAGGAAGAATGTGTGGAAACAGAGTGAGTATCCCAAATAGGAGATATGTATAAAAATATAAGAGAACTAACATGACAAAAGACATGCTCATCAACAGGATGCATAAAATCTCAGGAAGGAATGCTCATATTAGAAAAACAAATATTGAAAACTTCTTCTATGATAAATAAAAGACAACAACCAGCAATACAGAAATACTGATGGGCCAGAAATATTAAAAACTGAAGTGGAAGCTGCACTGGATACATTGAATAAAAAAAAGTGGCAGGACCAGACGGAATTGTAATAAAGATGCTAACAGCCTTAAATGATTTTGGCATAGACAAGTCTACAGAAATAATAAATGAAATCTACATCTGTGGTGATATACAGGAATAACTAAGCAAAGAGACCAGACACAAATGTATGTGAACTCTCCCAAACAATCAGCTTAATGAGCCACATAACAATTCTGATGAATAGAGCAGGAAGCAGAATCAAGCCAGAGATAGGACAAGAACAGTGCATATTCATCAAAGACACTAGAAGAAGGAACATGATATTTTTGCTCAGAATGTTATCAGAAAGAGCAATACAAATGCAGAAACGCATGTATCTGTTTTCTTGACTACACAAAACTATTCAACAAAGAATGCTACAAAGATCTTTTAGTGCTGTTCAGCATCCTTGACATATTTGGGAAAAACATTAGAATAATCAAGAATCTATACAAGTAGCAAGCCACCTCCATATGGACAGGAAATGAATTCTGTAGATATACCTGAATAGAAACTGGTGTAAGACAGCAATGTACTTCTCACCAGATTCATTCAACCTATACAGTGAGACAATTGAGAGAACTAGAAATCTTACTAGGATTTATCATTGGCAGCCACAATCTTAATATAAGATATGCAGATGACAGTGCTGATAGCAGAGATAGAAAGGAAACTACAAAACCTCCTAGCAAAGGAAAGAGAGAAGAAAAGACTAAACATAGACTACAAGAAGACTGAATACATTGTCATCAGCAAAAAGAGGGGCCCTAAATGCCAATTATTGAATGAGAATACTAAAATCAATCAGATACAAAAAAACTAGGAAGGGTCCTAACAGAGGACAAAAAGTATGACATTGACATCTGAAGGCATATTTCAAAAGCTAAACAGAGTATTAAGAAATGGGAAAATTTTGTTGGAAACAAAGAGAAGAGTACTGATGTGATATCTGTTATCCTGTATGGCAGTGAACACTGGACAATCTTTTCAAGTCTCTCACAGATGAAGGAGAGACTTGAAGCAACAGAAATCTGGTTTTACAGAAGGATACTGAGGGTTCCATAGAACGAACATTGTGAGCAAGGACAAGGTTTTGCATAGAAGGGAAACAAAAAAAACTTATTCTTAACATCAGTTAAAGTTTCTGGGACACAAAATGAGGAAGGAGGGCTTAGAGAATCTGAGACTCACTGGGTGGATAGAAAGGAGGAGGAACAGGGGAAAAACAGTGTGTGACATACTTGATGGGCTTGAGCAAATGGATGGCAGAGAAGAGCTTGGAAGAAATAACAAGACAATTTATTAAAAGCTACAAGGGATAGAAAGATGTGGAGAGCTGTAATCACCTATGTCTTGAAGGGACAAGGCACTGTCTTAAGCTGAAATCTTGTTAACTATGTGGTACTCTTTTAGAATCTTTCTGTAAAGATATTTTAGGGTGGACAAAACTTGGAAATTTAAAAAAAATTTTTTGTTGAAAAAAAAAAAAAAAAAAATTGGATCATTTTCTTTAAGAGCACAAATAGCATAATGTAAACAAACCCCAAAATTTAATTTCTTAGGACCAAAGAAATTTGAAAAACACATTAATCAAGTCATCTTATCAGTGAAAAGGACATAGGGTGGGGAACCTTCATTTTTACAAAATTCTGGGTGCTATTCTCCTTGGAACTGTTCATAAATTCATTTGATTATTTTACAATTTTTACTGGTTTCTCTTCATTTTGTTTATCAACCACTCAACATACCCTGAGAATTTCAATAATTATTATTCAATTAGTAGTACCTCGAAATCACAATTCTGTAATTTCATGCAATTAAATGTTTAACAGTAATCAGTGTCCTGTTACATTGAGACCAGTTAAAAAATGTGTTTATGCTCAGGATTTCCCATCATGTGACCACTGGAAACTACAAATAGTTGTGGTCAAGAATAGATTACCAAGCTGCAAAACAATATCCTGCAAGGGGTAAGCAGTATGAAACATATATATCAGGTAGTGATTGATGTCAAAGGTGGAAGCACCTGTTTCTGACAATGTTATGCTTCGAAATTGTGTGTTAAGCCATTAAGATTCCGTAACCCAATACTGTGAATATTTTTTTTTTTTTTTTTTAAACAAAAGAAACATCCATATTATGCATACAGAACTTCACAAACAAGCTCAATATAAATAGCAAATGTAGACCTTTAATAATCCCAATATGACAAATACTATATAATGGATATATTTTTATAAGATATCACATCCTCTCATCAAAAGTTCTTTCAAAACCACTATCACATCTTCCTAATATCCACGAGACAGACTATTAATATCAAAATATCACAGTGCTAACATGTTTTAAATGCCAAATAGCTATTTCCTGAAGATTCTTCAATTCAACTTATCTCAGGAAAAATATCTGAGATTAAAGGTCATAGTTTTAAGTTTAAAAACTAAATTCATGGAGCCCATATAATATTTCAAAAGGTTTGATGTTAATCTCAGTAAAACATGACTTGGTATCTACTAATCAAAAATTGTATTCAATGTAAAAAATAAAATTGGTAGTTTATCCAAAAAAATATAAATGGACAAAAAAAAAAAAAAAAAAAAAATGATAGTACCTTACTGGTATAAGAAAATGAAAATTTCTTGAAAATAACAATATAACATTGAATAGATATTTTTTTCTGAAAACGCTGAATGCAACTAGAAACTGATTGGGGAAAAGACATGAAAATATATATGAAATCTTCTATAATTAGTTTGTTTGTTTCAAGGTTTAATGACCTATCAATCCTTATGGGATCATTTAAGGTCATAACAAATGATTTTAGGTAAGGTTATATTATTTTTACATAATTTTGGAAGATGTCTTACTTTTTAAACTTTTCCATTGCTTTCAAATTGTATTACTTTTTAAATTCCCCCCCACCGGTGAGGGTCAAATCTATTTTTGATCTTTGGATCTTTACTTAGATTATATTTTGTTGTATAGTTTGATCTTTTTGAGTAAGGTTAAAATAGTATTAGAGTTTATTTTTTGAAAAGATCTTTCAGGTTGTTAACATTATAGAGGAATTATCGGATATATGTATAGTCACTGCAGTCAAGTAGAACATGTCTTACTGTATAGGGTTCTTGACATGCTTCTATAATTAGACATTAATACTTACTGTGGTATAATTACAAGGAAGCTTGTCTTCTCATCCAATCTTTTGGAGGAAGAGTGATTTTAAAATGTTCATATGAGCTCTATTCTTTTGTTCTGTCAGTGCAAACTTTTACAGATAGGACATACAGTACTATTTCCAAAAATTCCGTGGCCCATATGCATATAGGAAGTCCATGTAAAAAATCCTGCCTTAGTGAAGAGGTCAGGTAAATATATGTCTTTTGGAAAAGATGAAAGCATAACGGTTTTGTTATTTGAGATGGAAGGAGAGGCTCCAGTCCAGGTATTTTAACCTTGTAGCAGTTCCTTCCTCATTGTGTTAAGGGAAGTAGAGTTGGTATAGTAACACCAGTGTGACAGTCATTGTGGGCTCTGGATAATTTTTGTTCTTGACACACGTGTATATGCATATCAAAAATGCTGCCTTAGTGATGAGACTATGTAATAAACAATCATTTTCCTATCAGATTTTTATATATTACTAACAAATGTGTTTACAGCATAAACAATAGAATTTAACTGCATAATAATTTTTGTATTTTAATAAACTTTTCATCTACAATACCGGCCATAATTATTAGGCCACTCCATTTTTTTTTTTTGAAGAAAATGATGTATTTCATACTACTTTTATAATATTTATTGCCAAGTGAATAATTCTAAATGAAAATAGAATGGTCCTTTTTTAATACTGCACAATAACATGTGCATCAAATAAACTATTCTGGCATCAAGTTGTTCTGATGTCCAGTTTTTGTGCTCTCTTCCCCATGCTAGTCTCCTCTTCTTATTGGCTGGCCAAAGCAAAGGCTTCCTCGCTGCCTTGTAAAATTTTGCAAAGTAATAATAACAAAAGAACCATTCTATTTTCATTTAGAATTATCCACTTGGCAATAAATACTAAAGATAGTATGAAATACATAATTTTTTAAAAACTGGGGTGGCCTAATAATTATGGCTGGTAGTGTAAGTGGATAAAGTAAATAAATTACGAATATGAAAACAGAATTTTAGATGTTGCTGATATTGCTATGATTTCATTTCCTGGTGTGTTTCAGCATTGTTATTGCAATTTCACACCACTACAAATTAGTTAAGCAGAACAAAAAATTGTATGGAATCTAAATAAGTCAAAATAATCTACTAGATTTTCTTTCTCTTTATTATTTTGAATTATATAATATTTGTAATGGCTACTATTAATCATTACAACATTATTTGAATATACGGAATTTTAACTAGATTTTATTTAAAAAGAAATTTTTCAAGACCTGAAATATTTCAGTAAGTGAAACTAAACTGTTGTCAAATTAGTTTTTATCATAAATAAAAAAAATTTACAAATTTATTTTGAATATGTAAATATGAATTAATTTTAATACAAACAACATATTTTACAATTTACATTCCCTTATCCATAGAATGGATATTTGGCTAGTAAAGTGAAAATCAGAGATTTCTCCCACCTAACAATTCTGATATTGATATTTGCAAATTTTAATAAAAACAGTCAATACAATAAAGAAATCAACTTCGTGTTTGGAATAACTGTGGCAAATGATTTACAGCAATTATTTCAGGATATTCAGATTTATATGAGAAAGTCTTAAGATAATTTATATATTACGCACAACAATTTTGAAGGTTGATATTAGCTAAAATATTTTTGTTATCAACAGTGAATTTATGAAGTTTTTAATATAAAACATTTGACGCTTAAATCATTTTTTTCTTATTTAAAAAGTCTTTTTTGCTCAGCTATTACTTAGATTTTTGCAAATTATATCTTAATTTAAATTTGGATTGGCTTTATTCTCATCTGTCATCATCAAGGTCAATCTGGAATAAGCAATAAAAAATTCTGGCTGACATATTTGGTGAGAGAATGAAGCACAGTCATTGAAGTCCAAATAACATAAGCATCACTTATTTGCCATATCCTTTCAGGATGTAAGCAATTATGGCCCTCCGTATTACCTTGTTTAAGATTACCTTTTATGAGAAAATTAGAAATTTGAAGGAAACATTATATACTAGTCTTATGGATAAATGCAATGGCCAGGTCAGTATGATTTTCTTGTTGAATTGTTTGATCTCATCAAGGATGAAAAAGAGGCTTGAGGCAGCAGAAACATGGTTTTACAGAAGGATGCTGAAGGATACCCTGGACAGAGCTTGTGAGCAATGATGAAGTATTGGAGAGGATGTGAACAGGAAGAAAAATCCTACTAAACATCAGGAAGAGAGATGAAGTTCCTGGGACATACTGAGGAAGAAAGGCCTGAAAACTTTAATACAGGATGGTTGGTTGGTTGTTTTGTCTTATGGCATATCAACCTTGGCAGGTCGTTTATTGCCAACTAAATTTTATTTATTTATTGCTGGTAATACATTTTTTCTTTCAACAATTTATTGTTTTTATATAAGTTTTGTGTCTAGTAATACTTTTTTTCTTTTCGAGTATCAAGATTCATTGGGATTTGTTTTTAAGGGCAGTGTTTCCAAGTCCTACCCTGTTATTTAAACCATAACTGGAGGGAAGGGATGGATTAATACCTTTTCCAAGGGTACCAGTGCTTAAGTGAATGCAGAGTATTCAACTGGAATTTGAACTCAACTCACCAATTTCTCTTTCTGAGCTGATATCCACTGCACCACAATGCACATCCATCACTAAATGCTTACAGCACCTGGTATTCCCAAGCAATTACCCATCTAAGTACTGACCAGGCTCAAGGTTGCTTAACTTTGGTGATCAAGTGAGAACCGGTGTATTCAACGTGATATGGTCGTAAGCCTAATACAGGATGGATAGAAGGAAAGAGAGACAAGGGAAAGCAGTGCAAGACGTACTTGATAGGCCTGAGCAAATGGATGGCAGAGCAGGGTTTGGGAGAGACACCAAGAGGAAAAATATTGAGAGCGACAAGAGACGGCACCAAGTAGAAGTCCATGATTGCCTACGTCCTGAAAGGACACAGCACATGAAGGAAGAGGACCGAAGAATAATATTCCTCTTCAGCATTGATGTTCCTTGCTTGATAATTGCAGCTTTAAAAAACAAAGCAAAAAAAATAATTGGCAGTTACATAGTCAATTACATTTTGATTCTCTCATAAGCATGGCCTTTACACTATTTTATTATTAAAGCTTTTTATTTTTTTTCATTATCACTGCGGTTGTAGTGTTAATCTCAGAAGATACTGATCTAGGGTATGGGAAACTTTTGAGGTTAACACTACCTCTAATGATGACAGGTTAACACAACCTCCAGCTCATCCCAAGACTCTTCCTTTTCCAGTAAATTACATTGACTTCTACACTAACAAAGGTTAGAATGGAATCATACTTTTTAGTTTGGGTTTGAGTTTTGTTTAACAGCACATCAACCTCTGTGGGTTATTTAATGCAAAAAAGGTAGGGTTTTAAGGGACTTCTTTAATATTCAGTTATAGTGAGAAGGTTGATTTAGTCAAATTTTGATGAAAAATTTATTTTAGAAAATTGAAGATGTCTTCTAGTTTTGTATTCAAAAATGTATTGCTGGTGATAATTTTTTCCTTCAAAAATGTATATCTTTCTATAAAAGTCTATTTTTATGTATATATTTCTCTAAAAGTTTTTATAGTATTTTGACCCCAGTTTGGGGGGGTTAACTATTTTCCCATAGCTGGGACCCTAACAGGTGCTACCACTATGAGTCAGGGTGGACCTGGGAACAACAGCGATGCTCCTCACAACCTCCCAATCAGAGGCATTGTTGCTGGATGCAGTTTACCTTCATGCCCAGGACTAGACAGTTTTATTTGTGAATGTTCTCCCATAGAAATAAAAAAAAAAAACAACTATGCACACATATACATTGTATGGTAATGAAATTGTTTTTGTTTACACCATATGGACCCACTGGGTCACTTAATGCCAAAACTTAATTTTTTTGAGAGCATTAGTCAATTTTTTTCATACAAAAATATATTGCTATTATTTTTTTTTTCTTACACAAAAATAAAATGCTGGAATTTCTTTTTTCTTTATATTGCTGTATAGCAAGAATCTGGAATAGAAGCAAGCCAGAGAGCTAGAATAGATGCATATCAATTGTGATTGCCAAAGAAAAGTGTGGGGAAAACCAACAACTTGTGTAAGAGGTCTGAGTGATTGAGAAGTTCAGATTTTGGACTCCCACAAGATCAGTGACACAGTTTTCTGGCTACTTGGAATAATGGACATTGAAGTCACCAAACAAATACATTAGCAAATGGGTGGAGTAAAATAGTATTTCTGACAATATAGACAAGGCTATCTAGAATGCAGCAGAAAGGAAGGGAAGGGAAGCTGTAGAGAAAGAAGAGATAGCTTACTGAGTTTAGCAAAGACAGAGAGATGGAGGAACATGTAAGATTGAACACTAGATTCAAGAGAGATCTCCCTAGTCAGAGGGGGATGTTTGCTGACAAACACTCAGGCTATGCATGTGGACATCAGTGTCCTTAGAGAGAGGAAAGTATCCAGAAATTGAGAAATCAAGAGAATGAAATTGTAGGGTTGAGGTTAATTTTGCAAAGAGCTAAGATGTCAGGGGGCCTTTCATAGAGGAAAGATTCCACACTGCAAAAGTTGTTATGAATACCATGAACTTCAGAGAAAGAGATATTGAGGGGTTTAGGTGTTTTTTGTTTAGCCAATTTAGTTTTATATCTTTGTAGTAGGTTATTAAATGCAACATGTGTAGGAAGGGAACTGGTGCAGACTGCAGCATAATGTAGTCTCAGGATTGCTCACTGGAGGCACTTGCAGGGCCACTCATTTATGCATGGTATGGCACTACAAGAATCCCAATATTATGCAGCTCTTTTCTTTTTTCCCTCCCTTTTCTTATATCTTATCTTGTACAAATAGATTTCTAAAAACAAGAATTATATTTTTTTTAAATTTTCTTTTCAAAACGTTTATTACCATAATCATCAACTGCCTGATGAGACACTGTTCTTTCAATGTCGAAACAAAATGTACAATTTTGTAGTAGCTTGTATATGTTCTAAAGTGTGTGTATATATATATATATATATATATATATATATATATACACACACACACAACAGCATTTATTATAATGAAGAGAATTATGATAATAAAAGTATTAAAAATGAATTAAATTAATTCTTGTAATAAATGAATCCTACAAACAGCTTTACACATTGCAAAAACTTTTTACATTATCACTGTTAAGACCTGAGGAGAGGAAAGAAACTGGGGACCCCTTCCTAAACAGGAAACAAGGGATGAGCCACTACTCCTGCTCAAAAGAAGGGGACGAGTAAGAACCAGGTGATAGGAGAGACCATCTACTTCTATTAATAGTGAAACAGTTATGAGAGGGAGCTGAAAAGTTCTTTGCTCAACCAACAGACCTTTAAAAAATGAGGTAGTTGTGAAAATTTCTTTGCTCACCCAAGAGTAAGGTATGAATTCATCTCCTCCTCCCACAGCTATGGGTCAAATAGGACAGATCTAGAAAAATTATTGTTATTCTTAAAATATTGTTAATGCAAAATTCATGTGCATCCCTCCCAAAAAATCGTACTATCCAAAAATGTTTCAACTCTCATATACCATAAAAAATGTGATTTTTCTAGATCTGTCCTAATATCAAAGCTGGGGGTGGAGATTCATGCATTTCTAAAGACCATTTGCATGTAAGTGAATCTGACTGAAATTCAAACTTGGCTCTTCGATTTGTCATTCCAAGTTTCTAACTATTCAACCAAGCTACATATGATAGTTCAGCCAAAAGAACTTTCTAGAATATGAGGTGATGCTGAAAAGTTTTCAGTCTGACAAAAGTCCTCCCTCACACAAAAAAAAAAAAATTTTTTAGCATCCTTCCATTATTACAATTAATTTTTCATATGCTATATTAAAGATATCTTTGCACCAGAAATCTCTGATGGACATGACTGGGAAGCAATTAGCAATGAGCTTCTTTGAAATGTATGCTTACTAATATAAACAGGGCTGTGATTTGAATATAAGTAATTCTATCTTGGATTACTACTGATGATGATAGAATATTAAACTATATTAGTTACCATATTGTTTTCATAGAAGACATTTTTGTTTTGTTTTGTTTCCAAACATAAGAATTTTATACATGGAAAAAAAACCCAACAAACTTGTTCTGAATTTGGCCAAATAGATAAAGTTCCAGTGAAGTTCAATCTACCATCCAATATTTTTTCTTTATGTTGTGACAGTCAACTTTATGTTATTAAGTATGTGACTGAAAATGGCATTTGGAGATCATGGTAATTGTTTCATAGTGTGTGAAGTCATCTGTATAAGTATGCTAAGTCTCGACTCCTGTCTTCAGACCAATGTAACTAAACTGCACAGTCTCTTAATCAAATTGAAATTAGATGTCTTTTCACCAGGCAAAAAAGTTATTTTTTAGTATTAATTAGCACAGTGCATATGGTCTACATTGGTTACTTTTATTGTCCCCAGTAAGCAAAATTTTGCTGTCAGTAATGGAGATAGAGTTGTGAGTGACAGAGACTTAATCCTACTAGTTGCAAAAATTCTCACTGAAACATTTTAGTTGAAGCTATATTTTTTTGTTTTTTTGTTTTACTAGGAAATCTTTTCTTGTTACTTGCTTATTCATCAATTCCTTGGTCAAGAGAAGATGACCATTTTGTTTTTGTTTTTTTTGAGGTCTTGTAACCCTATCAAATATATTGTATTTCAGAAATAGGCATATTTTCAACAACCTGTATAATTGTTTTTAGTTAGATTTTTAGTTAAATTTTCTTTTATTTAACCTTAATTTATTCCCTATTATACCCATGGAATGTTACAAGGTTCTACATTAAAATTTTTGAAGGTATTAGTTTTAAATGCTCATGTATCTTATATACCAAGGATGTGCGTTGTGGTTCAGTGGATATCGACTCGGAACGAGAAATGAGAGCCAAGTTCGAATTCTAGTTGAATTTGTTGCGATCATATACACACAAATACCCTTGGGGAAGGTATTAATCCATCTCTTCCTTCCAGTTATGGATCAAATAACAGGACAGATTGGGTTCTATAGCCTTGGTTGGCAACCAGTCTACCACAGAAAGCAATGACAACCTACTGCGGGATAATCTTTTGCCCAGTCAGTCAAGTCTCTTTCGAGACATGATTGCCCAAGCGTGTATCATGTATGGCACTTAACTGACTTTCACTTATGCGCAAATACCCTTGGGAAAGGTATTAATCCGTCTCTTCCTTCCAGTTATGGGTTAAATAGCAGGACAGATTGAGTTCGATAGCCTTGGTCGGCAACCAGTCTACCGCAGAAAGCAATGACAACCTACAGCGGGATAATCTTCTGCCCAGTCAGTCAAGTCTCTTTTGAGACATGATTGCCCAAGCGTGTATCATGTATGGCACTTAACTGATCTTATATACCAATTAAAGAAGAGTAGCAGGATTGTATTCTTACCAAGACAAATAAAAAGTAAGAAAAGAAAAGAGTAAAGTAATGAACATCAAAAAAAGGAAAAAAAAATAATCTTTAGTTTCAAATCTTTATCCAAGTATTTATATTATTAAGATATTTTTATTATTTTATGCATTTTAAAACCTATCTTCATCTTTAGTGTTTGTATTGAACATTTTAGCTGATATGTTCTTTGGCTTTTCTTCAGAAATATCTTGCATCGGGAATTCTTTAAATTGTCTAACATATTTAAAATAAAACCACCTAAAATCTATTCATTTTGTATCTTTAAGAAGCTGTCTAATAATTCTTGTCAGTTGATTTACAAAAAAAGTAAATCCATGAAATTTTATATTCATTTTGTTTCAGGTTTTGACTTTCACTAATTCAGTAAAAAAAAAAAAAAAACTACTGACAATGTTTATAAACATAAAAATTTACAAAATGTAAAAATAATGATTTTGTTTTTGATAAGCTAGAGAGGAAAAGTGGTGAAACAAAATACTAAAATATTCTCATATTGACAAAATCAAAATGGTTCTTGCAGAATAAAAAATGTAAGTGGTTGATTTTTCCTCTTTGATACAGGATATGTTTTTGTTTTTTTTTTAAAAAAAAGAGTGTGAAGAATTTTAAGGTTGTTACTTGCAATTTTCTAAATATATTTGTTATTGTAGAGATGAATAAAGAACAGTGAAAATTTTTTGCTGAAATGAGTTTTTTTTAAATTTTTTTGCTGAAATCAGAGTAGTTCTAACAGGATAAAATATTTTTGGTTTACTAAATTATATTTTCTCTTGCCCTTACAAGTAAGAAAAAAGTGTGCCTAAGTTTTGAAGAGTATAAATTGTTACTCTAAATTCACTAAATTAAACAAAACTACTGTCTGATGACATATTACCAACCATTTTTATACCAAGAAAATTAAAATTTTATTAATTTATAATACCCCCCCCGCTGCAAAAAAAATTCTGTATCTGGTCAAAAGAGGACAAGGATCAAGTTTCAGTAATGTTCAATTTTTTCCCAAATATTCCAATGTTGGTCTGATCTTCTGCACATTGAAAATGCTTCTGTCCAACTGAGGAAAAGCTGGTGTTATATAATTCTCAGTCCCATACCCATGCTGAATATTAGCTGATACCCATATCATTCACACAAAATTTTGTCAGATTCACCTTAAGTGTAATATCCTATCTCAACAGCCAATTGTAAAAAAGGAATTAACTCCTAGTGATAACTGCACCAGTTGCAAGTAACTCTGGATCTCTTGTTAGGTTGATACAATTCTCCATTACAATTCCTTACAGAAATGTTTTTGAGATAAAGTTGTTATATAGCGACAAACAACAAACAAGCATGTATATAAAAATATGTCAAGTGATATTTTTATTAATGAACGATGGACCGTGTAGCCTAGTGAACAGAGAGTGAGAGCGCGCTTCCAAGGGCTGACGGGGGAGTGTCGTCGTATCTGTTGCTCCTCTGTCTGCCTCTGTCTAGACTCGTCTCTCTGACTCTCTGACTCGAATCCGTGTTTTCGCAGTCTTTATATATCTTCCAAAACCGGGACTTGTTTCTTCCAGCTTTGCCTTGATCACGCGACGCCTACGTAATTCTCAGAGACACCTGTTCTGTCTGCCTCTTGTAGCCATTTCCGCTACTGCCGGAAATAAGGTCAAACAAACATCCGTTCCTTTCAACGACCGGAAAACACCCCCGCTTGCTCAGCTTCCTCGGGTGGGGCGGGATTGTTATATTACAAAGTTAATCATAGTTGCATCAATGTTGCATAATAAAAACAAGGGCAAAGATATGATTGGCTTAGATATATTGACTTAAACAACAAATGCAAGAATCCTTGGTGCCATTATACTTTTGCACCAACAATAACTGGGAAAATCAAAAATCTAAATCTAAACTTATTTATAAATGGAACTTTGTGTGTGTATGTGTGCGCATCTGTGTCCGTTACCTATAGACTACGAAACGGCTGAACCGATTTTCTTGAAAAATCGGTACTATAAGCATCTGCAAGTGTTCTTAGCTAGGTTTTGTGTTGAGGTATTCCCGATAAATATCGAAAATTGAAAAAATTGGGTTATAGAAGGAGTGGTTCGTATTTAATCAAATTTGATACACTCATAGACAAAGACATAAGAAACGATATTCAGAAGTTTCAAGATTGCAGTTCTTACAATAGTGCAGAAAATCGATTATATATATATATATATAAAAAAGGCAAGATGTGTGTGTGTGTGTCTGTTTATCTGCCTGTATGTCTATTTTTTTTCAGCCCTTTTATTTTAGTTTTTGCTTTGGGTTTGGCTTTAAGTAGATATAATTGTAGTTCTTAGTCTCAGCCATGATACCATTTACTCAGAGGACTTATGTAGCCTTCAAAATTCAGTTTACAATGAAAAAATCTTATTTGATATCAATACCAGGAAATGAAAATTTAACTTACATTCATTCATTTTTCTTTCAGTCTATGGTTTTGCTTTAACTGGAAACAACTATTACTTTTTAGTCTTTCGTGCCAACGTCCAAAGAGTCTGAGCTCCAGGACCATGGATTAGTTTTAAAGCTTTCATGACACCCTAGCAATGCCGGGCTATACTGCTAGTCACATATAAGTTCTGTGGCAAAGATTTAAATTAAAATTGAAATTGGGTAGCCTAATAATTATGGATGGTTAAATTAAAAATTGATGTGCAAATTTTGATAAGATGTATGATTATTTTGCAAAGTTTAGATGGAATCGAAATTCAAAAGACAAAATTTTATCATTTTTTATGTACTTTATTATGTATCCATTTAATGTAGAAATATAATCAACAAAATTTAGACATTCTTTATGTTTATTTCTTGTAACTTTCTGTTGTTTTCTATTTACTTTGATGTTGTCTGATATTTCACTGTTTTCTCAGTATAACAGACCAATGACAGAACAATTTTTTTCTACTAAATAAGTTTTGTGCATTTTTCTAGATCTATCTATATATTGCTTTGATCTTCAAAAGATTTGAGATTAAGGTTGGAATGTCAAGACAATTTCAAAATATAGATTTGCAGAGTTTTCTCAAAAGTTAATCTTTTTTGCCAGAAAACATTCATGGGTTCCCAGGAAAAAGAAAATTAGAAACTATATATTCCTCACCAAAATATTCATCATAAGATGTACAAAATACATGCATCTACAAAAACTGGCACAAATACCTTCAACACATTTTACTCTGAACATTGTTCAGACTGTTGTTCTGATCTTTGACATATATCCACAACACTTAGACTGCTGTATGTCCCAGTCTTCATCAGGTGATTGGAATTTCAAACTTAACCCATTATTTTGATCACCGGGGTATATTGTCCTCATCCCATGAACCATGAAATTTCAGCCAGACTCCAGTCACTTTCTCACTGATGGTACGTGGCTTTGCTGTCTCTTCTACAAATATTTTCCTGGTTTGATGAGTTTAGCTCCCTGGTACCCCCCCCCCCACATGAATTTACTTGAGCAACTAGATTGGCAACAAGGTCCTACCTTTTTAAAGTCAAAACAACCAAATTCAACAGCCACTTCTACTCAGCTTCTTTTCTTGCACTTTCTGCCTGTAGAACTCCCTTCCGCATACATGCTTCCCAGACAGCTACAATCTTTAAGCGTTTAAATGCAGTGTCAATTGCTATCTCTTATCCCCTTGACTGCCATCCTTCTCTTATCCCTTCCCCAATACCACCTGCATCTTGTTATTCTCCCTTTTCATGCAACTCTTTTCACACCAGTACCTCCATCCTTTTACCAATTCTCTGACACCCACTTTCTCATTGCTCTCCTCTTATGTAGTCCTCTGCACACCAGTGGCAGTACTGCCTTACTTTGACTGAAACAAGTGTGTGTGTATATATATATATATATATATATATATATATATATATATAAATAAAACTGCAGTTGCTTTTTTATCATAGATATTTAGACCATTCTATAGCCTGAGTAAATGAAGTGAATGCAAAATAAATCCTTTTACCTACTCTTCCCAAATTTGGAGGACTGAGTAAAAAGACAGAAAGCAATTTGTGAACTTATGTGAAATTTTCTTTGGTTCAACGAAAACCTTGCCCTCATAAAGATTGGCTGGTCAACCAAGAAGAAAAGGAAATAAATTCACAAGCCTATGAGAAATTGCTTTTGGACCAATTTGAACCTTGCCTTCACTGAGATAGGCTGGCAACCTGAGAAGAAAAGGAAATAAATTTGCAAGCCTATAGGAAATTGCTTTTGAACCAATGAAAATCTGGTCTTCACAGAAATTAGTAATTGGGCCAAGAAAGAAAGCTGCGAGCATATGCAAAATTCATTTTGGCATAAAATGAAGATAAAAATTAAATTGCTAATGAGTATTTTAAGTTACGTGAAAGGTTTCATTTTTGTTCACTAAATCTGGTGTTGAAATTTTCACAAGTGTCAAAATCACTTGCCAGTTATATCATTGGCTTTTAACCAAGCATGCAGTACTTCAAAGAATTTTCTCTCAACAGTCCAAGAAAACTATTTCAAACTTTCTTCATCTTCTTTTGAAAGCAAGCAAACATATCACTTCTGTGAGTAACAAACTCTCACCTTTGCTTTAAATATTTTGAATATTAGTTTGCGTGTCAGATAATTCAATCTGTTGTAGAAATATTTTTTCATAATTTCTTAAAAACTACAGACTTTAAAAATGTGATTTATTTTCTGAAAAGAGTTAGTGACATAACTTCAAGCAGGTCAATTCTTAAATTGTAGGTTTCCCCATCATTATCACCCTTCATTAATTGTCTTGACATAGGTAAATCAACTATTTTAACCCCCATGTCACTATAGAAATAAACTTCTGAATCTTGAACTTGCATCCCTGTTGTACATAGATTTGAAGTTGTAGGGAGTGGGTTTATGTTTCTTGATTTGGCGTTGGTCATAATTAAACTCTCTACAGCTTACAAGTCTTATGTAGAATTATCATTATCAGAAGGTTGGTTGGGATGTGTGAATTAGTGTAGAAGAGTGAAATAATAACATACATTTTTCTTGTTTAAATAGAAATTCATTTAAAAGAATGAACAACAAGAATTTGTACAAAATCTATGTAGTAGTAATAATTAAAGGAGCATATGCATACATACTTGCGCATGTGGGAGCGTTTTGTTTCATAGAAATGTCTTTGGATGGAGAAGTACAAGTAAAAGGAATCAGTACATGGGAAAGAAAGAGAACAAGGTGCAACCTAACCTTATCTCTGGGTCAATTTGAAGTTGAAGTTACATTTTAATTTTGTCTTTCTCGCTGCTTCCATCTGTCTTGACTGACGGTGATCTGAGACTTTTATTGTCCTTTTGAATGTCGCACTGGATCGCTAAGTCCCCAAGTCTTGCAAGTCATTCCCATTGGTCAAAATCAGTTTAACACCTTTTTTGTGAAATTTGGTTTAGACTTTTTTTTAAGCACATGGTCAATCCTTTTTCATTTTGGAAAAAAAAAAAACAGGATTTCAGACATCATTGTGAATTTTTGTAAAAGTATCTGTATAGAAAATCTGTAATGTGATTGATCCCGACTTTGCAGCTCAGATACAGTCACCTTCTCACTGGCACAATGTGGCTTCTCTGTGTCTCTTCTACAAATAGTTTCATGGCTTCTGCTCAGCTGACTGGTGCCCCTATATATAAATTTATTCGAGCCACAAGATTAGCAACTAGGTCCTACCCTTTTACAGTGAAACCAATAAATTGCAAATGCAAATTTTACTCCAGTAGCTTCTTTTCTCGCACTCCCCACCTGTGGAATTCCCTTCCATTTACTTGCTTCCCCAACAGCTACAATCTCGAAGAATTTAAATGTAAAGTCAATAGTCATCTATCTCACTAAACTGCATCCTCTCTCTCATGCTCCTTTCTCTGTCCACGCCACTCTTATCAGTATTCTCATCCTTCTCTTACACTTCCTGACACCCCCTATAACCTGTCACTCTTTCTCATAACTTCCCTCCTATGTAAGCCCCCTGCAAAACAATGGCAGTAAAATGCCTTGCTTGGGGCAATATGATTATAAAAAAAAGGTTGATTTTAATTCTTAATTTCTTATCCACTACAGATTAATAAACAGCACAGCCATAGAAAACAGATGTGAGTTTCTCTTGACTGTTTATGCTGTACTTTTTATTAAATGGCCACAGACTGAACATTTTTGATGAAAAGCAACTGAAATTAAGATGAATTAATCACTAGTCAAAAATGAATGAATGAAAATTTACTATCTAATACCAACATTTGAAATGAAGCGTTACAATCAAAATAATAGATAATTTAAATAAAGATACCAACCATAAGATAGAAATAGATGTCTATAATACATAAAAAAATTCGTAATGATGTGTTTTAATATATCAAGGTATTAATATCAAAGATGAGATTATCGCAGTCTAAAGAAATTCATTTGGAATTATAATGTAGTAAATTGTAGGATATTAATAGATTTAAGAGAGGATGGTGTTAAAGATGTTTATCAACAGGAGACAAACATGAAAAATGTAAAAATATATCCAAGAACAATTATAAGATAATACTGAAATTTCTCTATCAAATCTATGCAGAGATATAAATCACCATATTTTTTCTCTGGATTGATTTATTCTGATTATCAGCCTTTTGTAGCTAAAGTACTTTTTGGATTGTAAGAATACATTTTTTTCCTTTTCAAGTGATTATATTAACACTTTTTGGAAATAATGATTTTCACATACAAGTCCTATTTTAACCCATAGATAGGGAGATGAGAGGCTGATACATGTCTTTTTTAAATGTATTTGTGTGTAAAGCAATGGAATTCAAACTCGGCTCCCTGATCTTATTCCAAACTATTATCCTTTACACCACTCACACATCCAAGTTTAAAGCACCTGGTAATCTCAAGCAGTCACTCATATAGGTATTGACCAAACTTTGTTACTTAACATTGGTGATTTAATGAGAATCAGTGTTTCAATGCGATATGGCTGTAAGCCACCTTTTCTGGAAGCTAATAGAAAGATTTAATACCTGTTAAGGGTACAGACATGCTATTTGTTATTTTTGTTCAGCTGGAAATGTATTTTAGCCAAGGTGTGTATTGCAAAGAGGACAGTCAATTGGATTGAGCTCAAAAGCAACAGAGGTATTATGGTGGGAAACACAAACAGAATCCCTAGCAGACTCAAGTAATGCCTGCAATAATAGTATCATTGCTTGTTGATAGCAGAGAAGGAAGTGGTTGGCAATTAGATGTTTCATATTTTTGTCTTCTTTCATTGTCAGCCCTGCTGTTGCCATGACCATGGCAAGGACAAGCTGATGCAAGTAATCACAAGAAAGGAGAAATGATCTGTTCATCAATGACAAGATGTATAGATTCTTCTTCAGTCTGTTTTGCTCTTTCATTTATTTTTTCTCATCATTTGTTTTTTCTTTTGAATCTTCTCCCTTTACTGTTTTAACCTTTCTCTTTTCTCCATATTTTTTAGCTTTTTTTCTTTCCTCTTTTAACTATCAATTTGCTCTTTTCCTTAGCTCTTTTTTCTTCCTTTACTTAAATTTTTCACAAATTTTCTTCAATATTAAAGCACTTTTTGTACACTTGTTGCTTTTTTAATCTTTATTTTATATTTCTCTCTACTCTTACACAAAACAATCTATCTTTAACTTTGTTGAAAGCTTAAACATTTGTATACAATAAGGCCATTAATTATTGACATTTTTTTTTTATTTAGAATATCTTGGTATTTTTATCCTAATACTTACTAAATTGAGTTTAATCTGACACAAGGTCAAATTAAGGTTAAAAATACTGTCATGTCAATCATTCAAGTGAGCATACCCTGTTTACCAAGAAAAGTTATATTTGAAATACTGGTTAATTAGGCTTGATATATAGTACTGAAGGAATAAACAGAGAACACCACTGGAAATTATGAAAACTTAAGGAATCAGTGCATATGCTAGGCCACAAAAATCTAACATAGAAATGAATATGGGAACCAGTAATATGGTGTGCTAGAGAAAATTGATAGCTTCAAGATTTCAATATGAGCTCTGGTAAAAAATACAATTGAAGAGACATTCGATTTATAAGGCCCAAAGTTTCATACACTGATGGACACATGGCCCAGTGGATAAATGTGTTGGTTAGATCTAGTGACTTAACCCTTAGAGTTGTGAGTTCAATACCTGGCTACAGCAGTAGTGAAAAAGTAACTTAGTTATCTCCCTTTAACTCAACTCTAAGACATTCAGAAGTAACATGGATCATAGAATGAGAACAATCTACCCCAATGATTGAAATAAAAAGTTCAGTTTGAAATTTCAATTACCTGAAAAAGACCAGAGAGTACAACAGCCAAAATGTTGTGAATATGGCAATAAAGATGATCATGTCAGTTTGAACAATATAAATAATGTAAAAAGCATTATGATAAAAATAGACATGTCTATATATATTTTTTTTTTTAATCATCTCACCCCAAGCAAGGCATTCCACTGCCACTATTGAGCATGGGGCTACATAGGGGAAGGTAAAGAGAAGGAGTGGTTAGACATAGGGAATGTCAGGAGGAAGGTGACAGATGAGTAAGGATAGCGAGGATGAGGGTTGGGCAGATGGGAAGAGTGTTTGATAGAATGGGAGCAGGTTAGTGTGTTAGGAGGTGTCTATTGACTTTACATTTAAACTCCTGGAGATTGTAGCCGTCGGGGAAGCAATCGTTTGGAAGAGAATTCCACAGTCGGGAAGTGCGAGGAAAGAAACTGTTGGAGTAGAAGTTACGGCTGCATTTTATCGGTTTCACTGTAAAAGGGTGGGATCTAGTTGCTAATCTAGTATCTCGTTCAAATTCGTATTTAGGGGGCACTAGTGATCTAAGTTCATCGGAGCAGAAGCCGTGAAAGTATTTATAGAAGAGACACAGGGAAGCCACGTCGTGCCAGTGGGAGAGAGACTGCAGGCTCTATTATAATATTATTTAATGAAAAGTTTGAAAATATGTGTGTGTGTGTGTATGTGTGTTATTTTTATGCTTATTACTTCTATTACATGGGAATGTGTGTTGTGGTGCAGTGGATATCGGCTTGTAATGAGAAATCAAAGCTGAGTTCAGATTCCAGTCAAATTCAAGGCATTCACATATGCACAGATATCCTTGGGAAAGGTATGAATCCCCTTCTCCCTCTAGCTATTGGTTAAATAGCAAGAGAAATTGGGTTGTATAGCATTGGCTGGCAACCAGTCTTCCTCAGAAAGTAATGACAACTGCAGGGAAAATCTGCTAAGTTAGTCATGTCTCAAAAGAGATATTATCACCCAAGCATGTATCATGTAAGCCATTTAACTGACTGATATGGTGATTGACAAATTTCAAAAAGTATTTTAAGATTTAATGTGATGCATCTCATCAAATTATAATTTTCTTTTTTTTTATATCTGAATACTTTTAGGATAGATTTTATATTATATAAATAAGTTATTTCATATTAATTTATATTGCATTAATATATGTATAAACTGTTGACAATGTCCGCCATAGTTTATGAATATGGAGTATAGCGCAGCACGTAATCTGTTTAATGAAACAACGTCAAAGATTAACACTCCCGAATCAGACACTCTACTGAACCAGATTAGATCGACAATACTCGGAAAAATATGGCCGCCTTTTATACATCGCATTGAATATTTTGAGCTTCCTGATTGGTTAAGCCTTCTATTAGTGAACTATAAAATAGGTTAGCCCATGGCTGTCTGTCCAGTATAAATGTACACAAAAAGTTCAACATAAGCAAATATACTTAAACATATACCTTGTGCATAAATTACATATGATGATCCATGTATTATAAACAATGTTATGCTAGTTTTGTTTTTATCACAGAAAAAAAAAAAAATCCTACCTGATCCAGATTCAGATCATAGAAGGTTCAATGATACTTACCTAAAAAAAAAAGAGAAAAGAGAAAAAAATAACATGAATAGTTTGCAATTTACTTATTTATCAAATAAGCAAATAGAAATAACATTTACAATCAGATTAATGCTTTACTTTTGTTATATTTCTACATGTATCTGTCAACATAGGTAACTTAGAAAATTTCAACTTTCACTTTTAATCTTTGGTTGCTGAATTATTGTTCCACTGTCAATGTCTACAGATACTTTTTCTTGCTCTGTTTAGCACTGTTCAATAGCCTAGAAGTTTAAAACACAGGTTAATGAATTTGGAGGCATAGTCATTGAGAGTTCAATCTCTGGGTTGGGTAGTATAGACTCAAATTGAAGTTACCTGGATCAACAAATATCAGAAGAGGGCTGGAAAGTACAATGGCTGAAACATTGTGATGATAAAATAATGATGAGGATTTAAGCAGTAGGGAGATGTTTAATGTTTCTTTGATTTGGCCTTGTGTCAGACATAACCGAACTCCCTACAGCTTACAAGTTTTATCAAGAGTTAGAATTATCAGAAGGTTTTCATCAGAAGTTTGGTTGCAGGTAGGAATGTGTGGAATAGTGTAAGAATAAAATATACATTTTTCATTTTAAAATAGAAATTTATTAAAAGGAAAGAATAACAAGTTGTAGAAGTTAATGTGCAATTAGAAACATTATTAATAAGTTAAGGGTAGAGTTAATGTTCAATTATAAAGTTATGGGTATCAAGATTTGTAGAAAATGTTTGTAATAGTAAATGTTGAAAGAGTATATGTATGTATGTGTTGGTTTGGTAGGAGTGTCTTTGGATGGAGAAGAAGTAGTCAAAGGAATCAGCTCGTGAGAAGGAAAGAGAAAAAGAACAAGATGCAACTTGACCTTATTTCCAGGTTGATTTGAAGTTGCAGTTACATTTTAGTTTTGTCTCTCTTGCTGCTTCCATCTGACTGACTGGTTGAAGATGATGGAGGTCATTTATATATAGTCCTTTTGAATTTAGCAGTAACTCAGTCTTCAAGTTTTGCAAGTTGTTCCCATTAGTCAAAAATCAATTTAACACCTACTTGTGAAATCTGGTTTAGACTTTTTTTTTTAAGCACTTGGTCAATCCTTTTTCTATTTGAAAAAAAAAAACAGGACTTCACACATCATTGTGAATTTTTGTAAAAGTGAAGAAGAAGGTTGATTTTAATTCTTAATTTCTTACTCCACTACAGAATAATAGTCCAGATGCAAATAATCTAAACCCAGAAATCTAGACAGAAATAATATTCTATTAAAAGAAATCAAATAGGACAAATGAATTCATTGTCCTCAAATTCTTTTTGAGTCTGGGTCAATAGAGATACTGCAAAGAAAATTATAAATTAAACATTTCTAGGTATATGTCCAAATATTGGTATGTTTATGTGCACAGGTGTATTTCTGAATATGTGTTTGGATGTTTGGTGTTCTTTAAATAAACCTATTTTTAACCTTCCTGGGCATGTTTTCACCATACCAGCCGAAATCACTCCTTACTTAAAAATAATAGATTAATTTGTTAAGAGTTAGTATACATTTATCAAGGCAGAATACAGGTATCATTTTGCTTCTATTCCCTAGGCAGGTAATAAGAGTTAAAGAAATGTATATTCAATTCACTCATAAATTTTTTTGTTTGCAGTTGTGAAAAAAAATAAAAAAATAAAGGTGATAAAAAAACATAAGGAAAAAAAACTTAAATTTATTTCTGTTATTAAAAAAGAAATATTTTTGTTAATATCCATATTTCTACTGCTTTTTATTATTTGAAACAAAAAATGCCTTCATTTGATTTTTCAGAAAGAATTACTGATATATTCAAATTTAATGAATAACAAAAAAAATTAACACTGATGCTATTTATACAACAATGAAGTGATGTGACTAATCACAACATTCTAGTTGAAAATGAGACTAGATTTTGAAAAATTAGCATTTTCTACCATTACTATGCTCCCAACTCCTTTCTTGTGAACACAAGTTCAAAACGATCAGAATTGGTGGCGTAGTAATTGCGAGTTCAATCCCTGGGTTGGGTAGTATAGACATGCTGACAGTTCTTAATGTCCTGTGTCATGTCAAGATATGTGACTTTATAATTTTCTTTTATCAGTCTCAGTAATACTTATACCACCAGAACACTCTTTACCAATACAGTATTTGTTCCGCCATTCTTTTGCTCAAACCTGTCAAGTGTTTATTTCCTCTGCGTTTCATGTACCTTGTGAGTGTTAGTTTTTCAAGTATTATCCATCCAGAAAATTTCAGCTGTTTCTTTCTGATTGTTATCAACATTTTCTTTAATGTTGATGTCTTAAAATTTCATTTGCTCTGGTTATTTTCCTATTTTGATGTACTCACATACATATGCCTCATTATTTCAAGGATGTGGGTAATTTTATCTTGTTTTACTGGTCATGTTTAAAAATTGATTGATTTTATGGAAGATCAACCTTTCTGGTTATTTACTGCCGAAAGAGTTTTTGAGCTTTTATTGTTAATGATTTATTTAGATGTGTACAGATAGAACTTGTAATAGGTAAGATTATAGAATGGTTAAAAGAGTTGTTTCCATTTACGATTAGTGTATACTTAGATTGGGGTATTAGATCTTGTTATATATGCTGGCTTCTTTCAAATATTCAAACATTTTGCTTTTGTTTGTTTAGAAAAAATATCTTTCAGGTTTGTCTCCTTATATTTTTGGCAAATTTTTTGTAGGTCAAAGCAGTTTGTTAATATGTGTCTTATTGTGAATGGCTCCTGGCATGGTATGCAATATGGTGGTTCTTCCTTTTTAAGGAGGTAAGAGTGGTTAATGTGAGAATAACCTATTTGAAGTCTTGTTATTAGCACTTTTTTCTTTTCTAGACTTTTCAATGTTGTGACTTTCCCCTACCTGTTCATTTATTGATATCTAACAATATCTCATTCTTATTTATTACTATTTGGTGATTGTTTGCTCTGTTTACAGAGTCAGAGTATACACTGTTTTGGGGATTGACCTCAACTACTATGTCATCAAATTCACAAAATACTTCATTTTACTAATCTAATTTTAATTCAATAATCCTACCATTGAGACAATACTAAGAAAACTTAGGCCCCATTAACCTAACCTGCCTGCTGATGAGGGCTGTGCTTGTAATGGTTTAATGCACTCACCAAGTCTTTTGCTTTTTAAAAAAATAGTATTGCAGTTGCTGCTTTACTGTCATTTCTCTTTCTTTATTAATGGCTCCCATATCATTTTTATACTAGGCCTCCAAAAGGGATTCTTATAGACTAGAATATTTGATGATTTTTTTTTCAGACTCCAGTGTTCTCTGTCTATTATTGTCTTTAATACTTCATTCCTATAAGTTTCAAGTTCTTTAATAACTGGTTTGATTAACCTAACCAAGAATACTTTCAGACATTATTTTTTTAATATTGAAAAGAATTTGTGAGCATATGTAAATTCATTAGTTCTTAAGAAAAAGAAACCATTCTTGGTATTTCTAAGGTTAGAGATTGTTAGTTGTAAACTGATTGACCTATAACAAACAAAAACAATAAATAAAAATTATATTTGCTCAGATTCCCAAACAGTTTAAATTCTTATGTTGGTATTTAAATTACTCAATTCTGTTCTCCTTTCATACATTTACAAAAACAAATTTTTAAACTTAAATTATTAATGTATAAATATATTATAAAAAGAGTTTTTAGTATATGAGGGGTTGTCAAAGTTGTCAGGTATAAAGAAAAAGGCTGCCTGTGACTAGGAAGACCAATCTTTCAAGGAATGTTTGTTCCATTGGAGTTCATCCTCATTGGATTTGGCAAGCCTTTGTTGCAGATTCTATATTGACCTGCAAATTGATATTGAATGATGGAAAACAACAACAAACCGAATGAAGATTTGAGTAAAAAATATATTGCCAAGTTTATTTTTGCTTAAAAAAATTACAAACTAAAATAATGTTACAGTACACTAGGCAAAGCATGTCTATGGCTATATCGTGTTGAATACACCAGTTCCCATCCAATCACCAAAGTTAAGCAACATCAAGCCTGGTCAGTACTTAAATGGGTGACCATTTGGGAATACCAGGTGCTGTAATCGTAAGGACCAAGAATGGTCCACCGGTCCTCCAGGTTTGGCGGTTGGGTGCAGGGCTAACAACCTGGCCCCTAAAAAACAGTTTGTTACAGAAACAGCAACAAAAAGTTGCTGCCCTATGCACCCTCTGGGTGTGATGGATAAATGATGATGATGACACCAGGCAAAAGACAACTGCCAGTTCACGTAGAAGGTGAGAATAGCATTGTCCTGAGAAGGACAGTTTTGGTAGTCACTGGAGAGTGTCATCCTGAAAATTTATTTACCCTGTTCCTCCCCCAACTGAGGAGAGTTGTGTCACAAAGTCAGTTTTTAACATGGGACCCGAGTGTGAAAATTTGGGTTGCTGGTCAAAATTTACCTAGCTTGCGATGACTGCGTACTGAGCTTGTCATAGCTGGTCTAAGCTTGTCTTAATTGATCATGCCCCCTGGACAGTTTGTTTTTTCAGAAGAGCATTCTCCTGAATGGTTAATTATATATCATTGGCAAGGAGAGCTTGAGCTGGAAGCCTATTGGAGCTAGCTGGAGTGATGACAAGTTGGAGGTGATGATAGATGGCTGCTTCTGAAACAGATAATACATTTTGATTCTAGTCATCGAGGCTACAGAGAGCTGATATTCAACTGCCTCCTCACTGGGGCTGGATGTGGAAAGAGGCCAAATTTTATGTTAAAGTTCTGAGCCCTTAAACTCAGACAAAAAATTCCCTTAAACTTAAATTGCCCTTAAACTCGGACAAAAAAAAAAGAGCCTGCATATGGCAGGATTGAACTCTTGTCTGTCTGTCTGGGCTGAATAAAGATTTCTTGTTGTGGCCTCTTTATATCTTACAGAGACACTAGTTAAGCTTTTTCTTTCAGTTGTTTAAAAAGTAATGTGGAAGTTTTGACAGGATATTACAACACTTTTTCTTTGCTGCTTGTCATATATGTCTCTACATAATTCCTGAAAAAAACCTGAACAGTGAAATTAGCTTGATGCCAGAATGGAGGGTTTTTTTTTTGCAAGTCCTTTCTAGTTTTGCAGTTTGATATTTCCTTTTGAATAGTCTGTTTCAGTTGATCCTTTATTTATTGTAAAAGATTTGAAATTTATTAATGTTCATGAAAAGAATACAGCCTGCTCATCTTAGGTAATTTTTCAATGCTATTTGTTGTTTCAATGCTATTTGTTTCTAAAAAATTGCAAAGTTTTAGACATCTTTCCACTTAATCCTCATAATTGATTGGATCTTTCACTAATTGAATAACTAATTTATATATATATACACACATACAGATATATATTATTTATGCTTGTAAATATGTATTTCATATATTATTTAAATTTGGCCACTATGTCCCACAAAATAGTACTCTTGGGAATGTACAAAACTTCCCAAATTCCTTCTAGACTCCACAAATGGTGTATTGTTTGATAATGGAAGAGTACATTAATATTTCTACACTTTCTAGAGACTGGTCACTATTAAACATGTCATTCTAAACTGTCGCTTGACCAGCCTTGAAAATAGTATATCATACAAAACTCTTGTTAGCCTGACAAATAAGTTTCAATGGTTTCTGAAGCAAATAACTGAGCTTCATGCAAAATTCAACACAAGCACATTCCTTGAATTTGTCAGCCATCATAAAAATGATATGATGCAAACTGAACATATTGCAAAACCATATATAATCAATTGACAGTAGACTTAGTCAGCTGAAAATCACAGAACACCTACTACACATATATTTTCATTGAACAATATCACCATAGCATGAACAGGCTCAGAAACTTTTTGACACCACCTCATATAAAAAATCTACATAGCAGCTAAAATTATTTTAAATGATGCTACATAATCTAACTTCTGAATAGTTGATTCATTCATATACTAGTAAAATCTTGTATTATATTTTTGATATAGAAAGTTATATTTTATATTTTGCATTATTTTTAAAAAATTTATGTTGTCTTTTGGTTAGTCAACAGAAATATGATTTATCATCAGGAACAATGACAATGTGTTTTGTGTCAAGGTTGAAAATGATAAACCATGGAAAGACAGAAATTATGATGACACATCTGTGGCCTACAGAATATAATTTAGTAAAACGAGAAATATTAAACAATGGTACAAGAATGTGATGACATCAAAGGTAGTTGGTCAAAGGCAATAACAATGCAAAAATGATAAATGCACATGGACAAAAGATGATGCAATTAAGTGGAAGTTGACATATTTCAGCTTATATAAGATTAGGTTTTCTGGATTAGACGTCAGAGGACTCAGAGTGCAGGGAAAGGAAGACAACTTCAGCCAGCCGACTCCCACATATGTGTGCGCCTCCCTCTGACTACTACTCCACACATACAACCATCATCAAAGAGAATAATAATATAAGTAATTATTTTTATATACACGTTGTTGTGCTATCATCATTATATTTCAAGACAATCATCTCTGGTTCACAGGTACAGTATAGAACATACTGGTTTTAGGTAAAATTGTTGATCTATACATAATCCCCTTCTTTTTGGGTACTATGGTTTGTAGCGAGTAAAATGTTTATTGGTACAAAAAGTATAATCAGCCCGTTGCAATTCAATTCCTGGCCTAATCTGCTCATATCTCATTGGGAAAGAATATGTATAATCTTCATAAAACCAAATCTTCTGATTCATGATATACAATTTTCCACCACTGGCTGAATGTGAACACTTTGAAACATAAGGCTGAACTAAAACTTTATTCGCTACACATGGACTCTACACATAGATTCTGTTTCACTTATATACCTAAAGAAAAATACAATGCAGAATTTTCACCAACAGCATCCACTCCTGCCTAAAGAAACAAAGGAAAATTAGAGCTGATCTGAGCCTAAGAAAAAGATATAAAAAACCGAAATGTATCTCTTAGGTAATTGGCCTGCACACCAGCCACAATTCACAACTCCTTGACATCACCTCCCATCTCCAATGACATCCGCTACAGGCACAGTAATTTACAATTCACTCTCCCATCATATGAATCATGTGAGCAGTGATGAGGTTTTGCAAATGATGGAAACAAAAAGAAAGTCATCGGTTGATATTCCTGGGACATGCAACGAGGAAAGAGGGCTTGGAGAACCTGATACTAACAGACCAGATAGAGAGAAAAAATAAATAGATGGGGGAAAGCAGTTGATAACATATTTGAAGGACCTGATCCGGTGGATGATGGAATAAGGGTTGCATGGTGTAACAGGAGGTGTGCTAAGAGCTACCAGAGATAGGGAGATGTGGAAAGCCATGATTGTCCACGTTCTGAAAGGACAGGGCACATAGAAGTGATCTTTCTTTCAACAAGAGACATTCACACTGATTCACCACTTATTGTATTTTTTTGTTAATACAATTATTTATTTCCAAAGCTGCCATTATTTCTTCTTTGTTCTGTCTCCATATGCTTAATATAACAAGTATATACCAGATTCTTCTCTTAGCTATGGGTTAAATAGCACATTTCACTGGGTTCTATAGTATTAGATGACAAGCATTTAAAGAGAAAGACAATTCTGAATTTAAAACTATGAAGTAGGCAATGGGAAACAATTTTCCAATGAGAGGACCATGGTGTAATATAACGGTCTGGCCCACCCAAGAAAGGCTGATACAAGCCGTGTTGTTTCCGGTCGGTGAAAAGTAACGGATGTCACTTTGACCCTATTTCCGGCAGATGCGGAAATAACTCAGAGGCAAACAGACAGGTGACTCTGAGAATTACGTAGGCGTCGCGTGGGCGTCGCGTGATCAAGGCAAAGCTGGAAGAAACAAGTCCCAGTTTTGGAAGATATATAAAGACCGCGAAAGCACGGATTCGCCAGTCAGTCAGAAGAAGTGAGAGCAGAAGTAGCAGCAGAACCACAGAACACGAAGGAAGGCAGTTCACAGCTGCCCCCAATAGCATGCTGCTCTTGCGGGGTACGCATTCGTCAACCCGTCAACCCTTAGAGGCGCGCTCTCTCACTCTCTGTTCCCTAGGCTACACGGTTCATCGTCGTTAATAAAAATATAATATATATTTTTATATATATGCGTGTTTGTTGTTTGTCGATATATAACACATGGTTGTTTATATGCATGCATGGGCATGGTATTTAGAGAGAAAGAGAAAGAAAGAAACTATCCTAGGAACACTGAAATCTGGAAGCTGGGGATGAAAAAAAAAAGAAAGCCTCAACTGAATATCCTTGTTTAACATCTAGTTTATATATTCATATCACAGTTCATGTGAGGTTCATAATTTATTTCAGCCATTAATTCTGTTAACTATCAGACCCAAGATCTCATGAGGCTTAATGTGGTTTTACCCAACCATAATGTTTTAGTAAACAGTAAAGAAAAAACGTATGATGGTAGATGTGAAACAAGTTATAGTTTGATATTCATTTAAGCCTTTCATTCATTTTTGTGATTTTTCTAATATAAAAAAAGTAATATTTTGACAAGTTTTGTTGTGTATGAAGATGGACAGAAAAACCAATGCTTTTTTTCGTCTTAATTTATATACAGGAGGCTGCAAAAGTAGGTATACAGTAAATATTACTAGTATTATAATGGTTGTAAGATTCATTTAATACAAGAATGAATCCAATTCATTGAAATCATTTTTAATATTCTTATTTTCATAATCCTTTTCATTATAATAAAGGCCAGTGTGTGTGTGTGTGTACACACACAAATAAAAACTGAAAACTAAGTGTTTTTCAATTCTTTTTTTTTTTTTTTAACAACAAGAGTAAATAGGATCTCCTATCATCTGATCCTTACACTTCTACTGAACAAGAGTAGAGGCTCATCTCTTGTTTCCTGTTTAGGAAGGAGTTCTCCTTTTCTTTCCTCTCCTCAAGTCTTAATAGTGATGCTTTCACAAGTTTTTTTTCAATGTGTGTGGATGGTGGCAATGGCTCTAAATACTGAGGATACCAGGTTGGCAGTTTTCTGGTTGCTACTTTCGACTGGTAGTTAGGAGCCTGAACTCTTGTGTAGCATCTTGAGTGGCTGCTCTGATCAGCAGTTAAATAATATCTGGGTTCTTGCAGTGCAATGTCACACATGGAACAGTGTGCCTGGAAATGCCTCTGGTGAGCAACTCTGAGGCCACATTAAACTGAAATCTGTGCCAGTTCCCTTCTTATACATGTTACACTTGACGACCAATTACCAATGCTAATTTAGGCCTTCCCTTACTGATTTAACTAATTTATGACAAAACAAAAAAAAAAACAGTTGAACAAAAAACACTTAAACCCTCCAGTACCACTTTCTCTAATGTCGGTGATATATGTACCAACTTTTGCAGTGTGGAATTGTTCCTCTATGAAAGGTCCCCTGACATACTAGCTTACTCTTGGAACTAACCTCAACGCTACAATTCCCTCCTCTGATTTCTTGATTCCTGGTTACTTTCCTTTCTTTAGGAAGGATTCTCATGTTCAAATGCATGGTCTGGATGTTTATGTCAGCAAACATCCCTCTCTGGCTAGGGAGATCTCTCTTGAATCTCCTGTTCACTCCAACATGTGTCTTCATCTCTCTCTGCTAAAATCAGTTAGCTATCTCTTTTTTCTTGACATTTTCATTTCCTCTCTTGAAAAATGCATTCTAGATAATATTTCTGACAATATAGACGAGGCTATTTCCCTTCACCCATTTGCTAATGTATTTACATTTAGAAACTTCAATGCCCATCATTCCAAATGGCTGTAAAAACTGTCACTGATCTTGCTGGAGTCTAAATGTTGAACTTTCCAATCACTCAGTTGATTTCCCTACGCATTTCCCCAGTAATCATAAAGAACATACTTCTCTTCTAGATCTTGTCCTTACTTTTATCCCAAATTCTTGCCATATTATGCAGCTGTGCCTTTTTGGCAACTCTGATCATGCTGTGCCGTCAGTAAATGTCACTTTCTACTCTCCCTCCATCCAGGAACCTCTTATCAGCAGAATATCTTACTGCTATCAATGAACAGACTGGGACTCATTCTGTGATTTATTTTTGTAGTGTTTCTTTTGAATAAAGTTTTTAGTCTCCCTGTTCAAGATTGTGCCCCTGAAGTCTCCTCCTGGGTGAAAGCCAGCATTGATGCTTTCATTCCAGTTATGAAATTTCTACTTAAATCTAGCACCTCTCCTTGGTTCTCTCCTGCTTGCTCAGCTGCCATCGACCACAAGAATCACCTTTTCCTGCTTTCTTGTACACTATAGTGGCATTTCTGCCTTGCTTGGGGTGAAATGATTAAAAATAAGCCCCTCCTGTCATGTTCGTGGAGAGAGAGAGAGAGACAATAGAAAAGCAGTGTTGGCTCAGTTCACTCCTTTACTACCAGTTATGAAAGCTCTTGCAGCATGTTTGCTTTTTAACAGTGGCTTATTTTATTTTTTGCAATAATTATCATCAAGTAGTGAAGAACATTATACATATAACCTCTCTATTGTATTAAAGACTGCTATGTCTGTCTGTCTGTCTCTCTCTCTATATATATTAAATCCAAAAAGGATGAGCAAATAGGTAAAATCCCAAAAACCAGATCCTATTAATATTAATTTTATTAATATTAAAATTGATCAAGGTGGAGAGCTCAATATAAATAGTATTATCTATTTACAGAGCCAAATATAGATATCAAAAAATTCCGAAATGAATGGTTATTTCAGCAAGAAAATTCTTGCTTCATTAGCAACAATCAAAAACAAAAAATGATTTATTTAAATATGGTACAAAATTTCTATACTGGAAAAAGCCCCAAAACATATCCATACACAGGAAGTTATATAAAAAAATAAAGTGACGCGGGGGGAGGGGTTGCTAATGTAGTAGTATGAGTAGATACATGTGGTCAGGGTCAGTCAGTCAGTTAAGTGCCATATGTAATACACGCTTGGGCGATCATGTATCGAAAGAGACATGACTGACTGGGCAGAAGATTATCCCGCAGTAGGTTGCCATTGCTTTCTGCAGTAGACTGGTTGCTAACCAAGGCAATAGAACCCAATCTGTCCTGTTATTTAACCCATAACTGGAAGGAATAGATGGATAAATACCTTTCCGAAGGGTATTTGCATGTAAATGAATGCAATGGATTTAGCTGGAATTCAAACTCGGCTCCCCGATTTCTCGTTCCGAGCCAATATCCATTGCCCCAAAACGCACATCCTGTGGTCAGGGTACCAGAGGGAAAAAAAGATCAGAGCAGTTTCCATGAAAATATTTGTAGAAAAGACAGGGAAAAAAATTTGTCTGCCAGATATGTGTAATAATAATGCTTTCAAATATTTTACTGTACATTTTCACAGCAGGGATACACTTGCTTTTATTGTAACACATTTATTATTATTTTAATTTTTTAGTAAATTAATATTTTGCAGGTGAAGATGAATGTGGGAATGATGAGGTCAAACAGTTCAAAGGATTGACAGGTTTATTATGGATGTTTGTAGAATCGATACAATATATTTTGTGCATGGTCTGGTTTTCATTGCTGTATACCTACTTTTGCATACCCTGTATTTAATGATGATAATATTTCCCCCTCATCATCAAAAACACATTCCAATCTATTTAAAAAATTGTTGACCTCTCAGGTATGAAATTCGTCAGGTTTTGATGCACAGAAACATTTCAGTTGCAACATTGACATTTAATAAACTTTTTCCTTCTAAAAATGTTTGAATGGTCTGAAAATATTTTAAAAAAATGTCAAAACTTATATCTAGAACTGTAATTTTTTGAGTGACCTATGCAATATGTGGTCTTGTCATATTGTATAAAACATGACTAACCAATATTGCCCAAATCATTTTTGGCAATTCCAGACACAAATCTTCCTTTCAATGGACAGAATATTTTTTCCATTGCTGAAGAGCCCTCTTTGAATCCATAAAGCATCCAGTTTCTGTTAAAGTCTAATCTAAACTCATTTTCCAAATTCCTGATTAAAAGAGAAAAAAATGTTTAAATGCAAAAACTAATAGCTATTTTGCTATACATTTTGAAAGATTTCAATCAAAGTGACCATGTTAAAAATAAACAGGGCCTTCTTTCCATCTAGTTGTGAAGACTTGTGATTGTGCAGTAATTTTCATGTACTACTAAAAGCAAATCAATGCAAATTTAATTTGGTCCTGTGAATGTTCTAGATTTGATAACAGGAAACATTTCTGGAAGTGGTCCAGATTGGTCGAATTTTTTGAGGCCACGAAAACTCAAAATGCTATAAAAAGGTGTACTAGGTAATTGAGAACAAATGATGCAAAGAAAATGGATATTCAATAGAAAAATCAGTCTTTTGTTAATATATAGTATTATATTTTTTTAAATATTATTTTTTAATCAATACTCATATTTGAGTAGTCATTCTGTTTTTAATCAAACTATATATTTATTTCTCCCAGTTTGAGTCTTTACGAAAGATTTTGTTATGAAGATATGCACTATTTGGCTGGATTTGAACCTGCAACCCCTAACAACATAGGGGAAGTCACTAATTTACCTGGTGTGTCTTACACTGCTCGACCAAGAATAGTTCCACAGTCTAATCAAAGTCAAATCAAACCTTATATATTAGTGGAATCATTTGTGGTCAAACAGTCTAAGACACACCAGATCAATCGGGGGCTTCTCCTATGTTGATTGGGGTAGAAGGTTTGAATCCTGCTAAATGACATTTTCATAAATAAATTTATCATAAATAATCAGGCCAATAGTAATAAACATATAAATATGCTGTTTGATTAAAAACAGAATATCTACTCAGATATGAATATCGATTAAAAATAATGTTCAAACAAATTAAATATGTTGGTTGTTAAAACCATTTCATTAATAATATATATATATATATATATATATATATATATATATATATATATGCACATAAACACACACAAGATGTGTCAGGTAATTGAGAACAAATTAAAAAGAAAAAGAGGAACTTATTCAATAGAAAAGAAATCCAGTATATTTTCAAAACAATTGTTGAACAAAAAAAAACTGGGCTCAACAGAAAGCAGCTTCAATGTAACCCCAGAAACCATAGCATGTATAGATCAAGTGGTTCTCATGACCACAACAGATTGCTTCAGTGTTTTCCTTAGTACTGTAGAGCCTCCAATTTGTCTATCCCTTGATGACTACTCTGACTTAATAGTCTAAAGAATTCAAATCTTGAGAGCTAACAGGCCACATATCAAGAGTGACAGGTTTGTTATGCACAAATATCTACATTGGTAAAATTACGGAGCAAGAAGTGAAGAATAAATCACTACCAACAAAAACCTACTAGATATAAAAAAAAAAACCCTCAAAAAATTGCTTTGTCTTTTGACTCAAATTTACACCTGTCACCAATCATTTGCAGCCATCTCACTTCATTCTATACTATTTCACCGATTCTCTGCTCTTCTCTTTCATTCCACGCCACTTCAACTCAATTTTCTTTTCATCAACCCCTCTTTACTTCATGCTCACTCCTGTCATTGATGATCTATCTACGTGTAAATTTCTCATTCTTTCTCTGTTCAAAAGCATTCCTTCTCTACATTTTCATCTTTGTTACTCTTTGCCTCTTCATTTGTTTGCTTGATTTCTATTTCTTACTAGGTTATAAGTTCTATTACTTTCTTAAGTTCCTTTTTGCAGAGTCACTTTTTATGTTTTCTTTTTTTTACTCTACCTGTTATCATGTTTCCTCTCTAACTCACATTCCCATCTCACTTAATCTATGTTCTCAATAATGTTTGCCCAGGTCTCTCTGAAGAAAGAGATCAATTTTCATCATTATTTGCAAATACCATTCATATTTCTGGAGATAATTATACACATAAAATAGTAATAAAGAAAAAAACTGGTTGTGTCAAAAAAAGCCAGATCCACCATACTTGAAATCTGCCTAATTCATAACATTACATGATACCACAAGTACGTGACAAAAGGAGGCACATGAAAGAATGGCGGAAAACTGTCAAGAACTCCTTGTTTTTTGCTTTTTAATTATTACCCACTTTTATATGAAATGCTTTATGGCAAAGACAACAAAAATAGTCACACATTTATTTGAATATTTGTGTACATAAATATACATGTATACAATAAAATACTTCTATGTGCCTTGTCCCTTTAGGACGTAGGCGATCATGGCCTTCCACTTTTCCCTATCCCTGGTGGCTCTGAGCACGCCTTCTCCTGTTATACCATGCAATCCTCGTTCCATCATCCGCCTGATTAGGTCCTTCAAATATATCATCCATTGCTTTCCGCTGTCTCTTTTTCCCCCTATCTGGCCTGTTAGTATAAGAGTCTCCAAGCCTTCCTTCCTCATTGCATGTCCCAGGAACTTCAGCTGTCTCTTCCTGATGCTCAATATTAATTTCCTTTTTGTTTCTATCATTTCCAAGACCTCATCATTGCTCACATGCTCAATCCATGATATTCGCAGCATCCTTCTGTAGAACCACATTTCAGTTGCTGCATGTTTTTCCTTCATCTTTGATGGTATTGTCTAGCATTAACTGCCATATTGAAGGAAGGACAGCACATAGCAATATAGTACTCTCCTCCTAGTTTCTAGCGAAATTGTCCTGTTTCTTAATACTTTACTCAACTTCTGGAATGCTTCCTTTGCCATGCCAATAAAATACTTAAGTATAAAAAAACCTAATATCATTCAGTCAGCTAAGTACCATACGTGATATATGCTTGGGCTAACATGCCTCGAAAGAGACATAACTGACTGGGCAGAAGATTGTCTCACAGTAGATTACCATTATTTTCTATGGCAGACTAGTTGCCAACCAAGGCTATAGAAACCAATCTGTCCTGTTATTTAGTCTTTAGCTGGAGAGAAGTGACGGATTACGCACACCTAATATGCATGTAAAAAAAAAAAAAAAAAAAAAAAATTTTCTCCATGCATATATATATATATATATATATATATATATATATAGAGTGCTAAAAGTCCTCAATCTCTTAAATTCTCAATTTTGTTTTTTTTAAATCCCTTTTTTTCAACAGCAACCCTTGTATGTTAGTGTATCTATATACAGGGTGTCTCCACAAAATGTATACATAATTTAACAGCTGATAATTTCCGTTTCTTTTCAAATTTAACCCATTAGAAATAATGGCTAAACTTTGAACAAAGGACATTTATTCTAAAGTGAAGTTTCAAAAGAATTGATGTGCTAAGACAGTTTTGGAATGAGTTTCAAACAGATCTACTAATGTGACATACTATTATTTAAATAACCAATAATTTTAAAGCAGATGAAACAATGTCCAAAAGAAACATTCTAGATGACTGCAGACATTGGGTGTTACTTGGCAAGATGTGTAGAAGATACATATTTTTCAACAAGGGATAAGATGACATTTAAATTAAATGTTTCAACTGCTAAAATCACAACCTTCTTTGACACATGCTGGGAAGGGTTATCATTTCTCAGCTGTGACTCTGTTGTGTGTCTGTTTACAGACAGATATGCAGCTAGAGAAAAAATGCTGAGAAGTGCCTGGTCTTGCGGAACAACTGTCTGTGGCTGTAAGCATCTCATTCTCACTAGTGAGATTTGTAGCCATACTGATGCCAGAGCAACCAATGGTTGTGAGGACTGAGCAACTTTTGTCTCTGGCCCAGACATATGTACTTGGATTCCCTATATTAAACATGCTCTTGTGTCATGTTGCATCTCGGTGGGGAGACTGGGAAATACTTTTGAGAGTCTGCATATTATGGAAGACCACCAATGTTAATCGACCAGGAATTACAGTGTATCATCAAAAGAATTAATTTGACAATTCCTTTATTAACAGGTCTTGTTTACTTTAACTAGCTGTGAGACTTATACACTGCATTCAAAGAGTTTTATTTCCAGCAAGATGGAATGCCATCATGCTTTAAGATCTGAACTTGATGAGATTTTGCCAAGCAGGTGGATTTGATAAACTCAAATCATTTTTTTATGGTGATATCTAAAAGATAAGGTTTACAGTACAAAACTTGCAACAGTTGCATTTAGCCATTTAACAAGAACGTGCATTAACAACCGAACATTTTGTGATGTTTGTGACTTGTTTTTGTGTTATCAGCTTTGCCTAAACCATAAGTAGTCATCAGTTTGAAAACAAGTGTTGAGAATTTAAATTCTATTTTTATATTCTAATGTTCAAAATGAAATCTATTTTAGTAAGCCATGGCTTTATAATTATTCAAAGTATAATTTTTTGGGGGCTCCTGTACATTTTATATATATTATTGTTAAATATAAGAGACACAATATGTATTATGTTTAATCATGAGCCATTCTAAACATCATATTCTCACTTTAATTTCAGGTGAAAACAAAGACAAAAATTCTCCAACACTTTGATAATTTTTTATGGAGTTGATAATTTTTTATTAAGTTCTAAGCATTCGGCTCACATATACACACACACACATCCACAAACAGTCCCGTTTTGCTGTATTACAGCTTATCACTATGGTTAGACATCTGATTGCTTCTAGCCAGGACTGAAACCTGAATAAATTGACATCAGTTGGCAATTCTACTTCTAAGCTATGGGTGCTGTGGAGGAAGGTAGAATTTAGCATGTTATATACAAAATGTAAACACAAGCCAGTAGCTGAGACTGTGTGTGTGTGTGTGTGTGTGTGTGTGTATATATATATATATATATATATAATAATAATATTTATTAATAAATTATAACATTGATATGTTATATCACTACAAAAGTAGCTATTTTGTTTCGACACTTTTTGTGTCTTTTCAAGTGATGTTGTTATTTCGAAATCTTATATATATATATATATATATATATATATTTTTTTTTTAAGTAAAAATTGGCTGTAGTCAGTTTGACATACCATCTCCAATTAGATTGATACCAAATTTCAAATCATGTTATATCTAGATTTAGGCTGACAAGCCCATTTTCTTATTTGATTACGTTATTTTGTCCAGAAAGGTTTCTGCCTGCTTAGAATGCTATTATATCAAAATTATTATTTGATTTTCTTACTTGCTACAAAGATCTGATGAGCAATAAACATCCAAAAATAATTTGTCCATTTTTGCCCTTCATTTTCATGAAACACTGATGGCAAGAATAGAATTCATTACATACAGCTAAGAAAAACCATAAAAAGATTGCTAACTACTTCTCCATAGTAAGGTTAATTAATGTTTTTAGCCATAAATGTTTTATAAAAATTAAAGTGTGAAGAGGTTAATTGATTTCTGGGCATTTGGAGCTCATCATATTATAGCATGGTGGTTATTACTGAAGAAATTAGATTTGGTATGCTGAGTTCCAATTCTAACAGAGTTCATTGCATTTAGTTTTTACACAAATACCCTGGGAAAAAATATTAAACCACCTTTTCTTGCACAGGCAGAGTATACTGGGTTCTGTAGCCTTGGTTAAAATTCAGAACTGGCTGAACATGGGGTTGACCACCCTGTAAAATCCTACTTGCTGCAGAAAACAATCTTAACCCATGTAGTGAGGCAGGGATGTCTGATGGCAATGAGAAGGAGGGAGCTTATAAGATTTTTGCAATGAGAACAAAAAGACAGGTAAGTTTTAATACATTACTAAACAAATATAATAGCTTCTTCTAACAGAATACACAGAATGGGCATATTTAACATTTTAATGAGCAAGGCAGACCTGAAGGAGACTACCACCACCTTTAAATTTTTTTTTTTTTACTTTTTTCAGTGCAATCTTATCAATTACATCCTAAACTTCCCGATTGACAAACAAATTTGAAAAAATTTCAATATTTCAACAATTTTTGGGGGGTGCTCAGTTTTTCATAAAACATTATAGTAAATCGATCCTCTATTTTGGAGTCACTTGCCAGTACGACATTACCACCACCTGTAAATTGGTTGATTATCAATTTTTTTTTTTACTTTTTCAGTGCAATCTTATTGATTAAACCCTAGACCTTCCGACTGAAGAAAAAAAGATTTGTAAAAACTTCAAACAATTTTAGGTGGTGGTGGTGGGGGGTGGCTCAGTTTTTCATACAACCTTATAGTACATTGATCCTGTACAATTAACGTTTTTGCTTGTGCATATTCAACTACTGAATCCTTTGCAAAATTTTTTAATAAAGTCATTCTTGGAGTTTCCGAGGAAGATGCCATTGTAATAACTGAAGAAAACTTGAAAAAGACAAAAACAAGCAACAACTCGTAAAAAAATACAAAGCAACCCCAACACAAGTGGTTCTGAAATGGAGGATTGATGTACTATAATGTTGTATGAGAAAGTGCCCCCCCCCCACTAAAATTGTTTAAATATTGAGATTTTTTCAAATTTTTTTGATAATCGAAAACTTTATGTAATAATTGATAAGACCGCACTGAAAAAAGTAAAAATAAAAACATGAAAGACTACTAATTTAAAAGGTAATGGTAGTCACCTTCAGGTCTGCCAAGAGCAAATTTAATTTCTAGTTCAAGTTCTTAAATTATACTTGGACATGAGTAAAATGCAAAATTAAACTGTTGCTCTTCACTAGTCAGAAGAGGATCTACTCAACTTTAATGTTGTTAATTTTAAAGTTGAAAATAAGTAACATTATTTTACTTCTTTAAGTGGGGAATGGTAGGCCAAATTGTTCACTACCCATAATCTTCAGCATTGACCATCATGGCACACTAGCTACAAGACATTTTCATCAAAGAGTGAAGGGATTTAGATTCATAGCTTTTTCAAGAAATTCTAGAAATCTTATTCTTTTGAGTTCTGTTAAGTGAACAGATGCAGACTCAAATGAAATTGGTTATCAGATTCTATTTTGTTGGCATAACTATTTAAATTCTGGTCAATGATTTACCAGATTCTATTTTGTTGGTATAATTATTTGAATTCTGGTCAATGATTTTTTTTTGCATTTAGAAATAATCTAGAAATAGGCAAAAGTAAATTTATCTGTGTTTTGATATTTTTATCCTCTGTCAGTAGGTCAGTCAGTTTAAGTGCTATATGTGATACATGCTTGGATGATCATGTATCTTTTGGACCATGACTGGCAGAAGATTTTCCAGCAGTAGGTTGCCACTTCTTTTTGTGGTAGATTGGTTTCAAACCAAGGCTATAAAACCCAATCTGTTCTGCTATTCAGCCCACATTTGGAGGAAGAAGAGATGGATTAATATCTTTCCTAATGGTATTTGTGCATAAGTGAATGCAAGGAATTTAACTGGGATTTGAACTCAACCCTCTAATTTTTCATTCCGAACTGATATCGATTTCACCACAAAGCAAATTCTCAATCACAAAGCTGTTTTTATCCTAGCCAAAGAAATTTTATAAATTCAATTTAACCCATTAATGCTCAATAAGAAATCTGACATGAATCATAAAAGTTAAAACAATAAAAATTACAAAAAAAAACAAAAAACCCTACCCCTCAACAGATAAAACAAAGACAGAAAAACACACAAACCAAAAAAAAAAAAAATCCATGTTTAATTATGGTATGGTGTACAACAGAATTACCTCCCATATAACAATAAGACATTAACTAGATGAAGCTACTATTGTCTTACCATTAAGTAGGAGGTATTCCTGCTGCACCCTCTATATATGAACTAACATTTTACCCATGTGAAAAAATTCTCCAAATCCAGAGATTGACCAGTAGACCCAAAATATTTTTAATTTCATCTTACAGTGATAAACATTACAAAACTTAGCTGTATACCATGTACTATAACAAACATCCATAAACATTTTCAAGCCTATATTTGATAGACTGATTTAACATAATAAAAATTAAAGGTAACTCAATATTAACAAAATGGTTATAAACAAACACAACTTGAAATTATTTGTTTGAACATTATTTTTGATCGATACTTGTATTTAAGTAGATATTCTGTTTATAATCAAACAGTATTATATATTTATTTCTACTGGCCCGATTATTTATAAATTTTTGTTACGAAAATGTGTGTCATTACGCAGGATTCAAACTTGCGACCCCTATGTGGATTATTGTAAATAATCAGGGTAGAAATAAATATATAATACTGTTTGATTATAAACAGAATATCTACTTAAATACGAGTATCGATCAAAAATAATGTTCAAACAAATAATTTCAAGTTGTTAACTGAATATATAATTTTTCTAAAATCTTATCTAAACTTATTTATAAATGTAACTTTGTGTGTGTGTCAGTTACCTATAGACTCCGAAACGGCTGAACCGATTTTCTTGAAAATTTACACAGTTGTACTATAAGCGTCTGTGAGTGTTCTTAGCTAGGTTTTGTGTCAAGGTACCCCCGATAAATATTGAAAATCAATAATTGAAAAATTGGGTTATAGAAGGAGTGGTCTGATTTTAATCAAATTTGATACACTCATAGACAAAGACATCCAGAAGTTTCAAAGTTGCAGTTCTTACAATACTGCAGAAAATCGATAGTATATATATATATATATATATATATATATATATATATATATATATATATAAAAAAAGGCAAGATGTGTGTGTGTTTATCTGCCTGTATGTCTGTATTTTTTTTTCGGCCGTTTTATTTTAGTTTTTGCTTCGGGTTTGGCTCTAAGTAGGTATAATTGTAGTTCTTAGTCCCAGCCATGATACCATTTACTCAGAGGACTTATTTAGCCTTCAAAATTCAGTTTACGACAAAAAAAAATTATTTGATATCGATACCAGGAAATCAAAATTTGACTTACATCCATTCATTTTTCTTTCAGTCTATGGTTTTGCTTTAACTGGAAACAACTATTGATTTTTAGTCTTTTGTGCCAACATCCAAAGAGTCTGAGCTCCAGGACCATGGATTAGTTTTAAAGCTTTCATTACACCCGAGCAACGCTGGGCTATACTGCTAGTGCTTTATAATGAGAAAACGACAAACCAAGGTAGTCAGCCAGCCACATTCTACTACAGTGACATTCTAAAAATGAGTGTGTAGACCATTGCCTAGAAATTTTATGAACATTTTTCCCCATTATAGTGTTTTACAGGTAATTATGAAGATCACTAAATGTAGTAATTATACATCAGATGAAAGCAACATCTGTGGAGTGTTAATTTAATTTTCTCCTTTTCACTATTATAAATTATGATTGCATAAGTAGAGCAATAGGCAAAACTGTTCATTTCTGTGGTAAAAAAAGTAAGGCCATATTTAATACATATAGCGGAGGATAGTTTTTGGTTAAAAATCTTGAAATTGACTGATACCACTCACAAACATTCACATCAAAATTTACAATACTTCACTAAAATTTGAATATGTATAAATTTGTCCTTAATTTTTAAGTTATCTTAACATAAAAGAATACTGAAGTGCTATCCAATATTGGTCCTCTTATGTTGAACAATGTCATAGATGAAGAGACTTGAGGATACAGAAATTTGATTCTACAGAAGAATGCTAAGATTACCATAGACTTAGCATGTGAGAAATGATGAAATTTTAGAGGTAATGGAAACAAAAATAACAATTATAATTATCAGAAAGAGGCATTCAAAATTTTTAGGCACATAATGAGGCTTAGAAACTAACATATACAGGACATATTGAAGGCAAGAGGGACAAAAAAAAAAATAGAAGCAGTATATAACCTATCTAGTGAGCTGGTATTGTTGACAGAACAGGGATTAAGAGAGAAAGCTAAAAGAAAAAAAACAAAGCTACAAAGGACAAGAAATTATGGTACATAATGGACGCCATGTTATACCTTAGGTACCTTTCAACCAACACTTTCAAAGGTATATGTTGGCAAATTAGAAAACAATCAGAGAGTCAATATAACGATTGAAGAGGGAAAGTTGGAATGTGATTAAAAAGAAAAATTTTAATTACAAACAATTAAAATTCAAAGGTGGGGCTGAAATAGCAAGTTTCACAAGAGTATAAGAAGGAAAAATATCAGTATCAAGTTCTCCATCTAACAGTTCAGGGGAGAAACAGATCATCAAAGCTTGATGAACCAGGGTCACAATCAGAACAATCTTATGAGACTTAGGAACAAATGAATTCCAGCTCGTATATAAGCTGGTAAATATGGGTCTGCGAAAAACACTGGTAACAAAAACCCCGTCCTTATGTTTCACAAAGGCATCCAAAAAGGGTAGTGCCCTATCATTCTCAACCTCCATCGTAAACTTAAGGGAAGGATGGAGAGAATTAGGTTGCGTGAGGAAATTAGTAGCATCATTGGCGGAACCAAAGATTGGAAAAGTATCATCCATGTATCTTGTATAAACACAAAGTTTTTGGACTTTCTTGAACAATAGTCGCTCGCAATAGCCTAAGAAAATATCAGCTAAAATAGTATCCAAAAGACTTCCCATTACAACACTACCACTCCGGACATTGATCATCTCATTACAGCTAAACTCCACTCCCTCTGTAGCCAGATGCATACACTCCAAAAATAGATCTTTAGGAATACTGGCTGGGCTCAAATTACCCTATAGAGCATATCACCACAAATGCCAATAGTCTCATGCAAAGGAACATTCATGAACAAAATAATGTTGAACAAAACCATAAATTTATCCTCAGACCCAATTTGTAAGCTTTTAATGAAAGGAGTCTGATATGTTATAACTCGAGAACACATCTGAGACTGGCTAGAACAACTCAGCCAACTATTTGGCTAACTTATTTTGCACGGAACTCACCATAGACAAAATAGGTCTAAGTGGGACTCTGTCTTAATGTACTTTGGGAAGTCCATACATTTGTGGATGTTGCGAACCTACAGGTCTAATCCTGATATAGACATCCTTCAAAATCAGGTTACACTTATACACAAAGAGCAACAAACTGTGTTCTGGCTTCAACCTTACTAGTGTTATCACAAATATCAGCAGGACTGATTATCAAACTTTGTAGGATTACTCAAAATATTCGTTTTAGCCAAGTAAACTTTATTTAAGATAACACCAGAACCTTTGTCAGGCTTGGTGATATATACATCATTCCTCAACTTTAATGCTTTAAGAGTCCAATAATGAAAACTTTGCCAGGCAAGGAAATCTCGCTCAGCACTAAGCAAAGAATATTCATTGGATAATTCTAGTCTGGCCTTAGTTGCAGATCACTTCTCAGAAGGATTAGGAACATGTTAAATTACTTGTCAGTACAACATCTCAAACTCAGTAAAAATGTGCTCCTTACTGATTTTAGAAGGTGGAACAGAAAATTTCAAACCACAATGAAGAACTGACAGTTCAATCCGATATATATGTGCAGATACATGCTTTTTCTTTTTAAACTCCTATGATTTTATTCATCTTTAGGTTTTGTTACAAACCAAATTGAAATCAAACATTTAATTAAAAAACTGACATTTATTGAGATTTATAACGGCCTTAAATAACGCTAGTATCAGAAAACAAAATGCTAATCTAAAAATGGTCAGTTCATAATATGCTTTTGATGATTGTGTAGTGAATGAACCTCCAAGTTGTGCTTTAGACATAGGGGATATATATATTATATATATATATATATATATATATATATATATACACACACACAGTCATCCACAGATAGATCTGTTTCGCTGTATCACAGCTCATCAGTATGGTTAGACATCTGATTGCTTTTACCCAGGATTGAAACCTGACCAAATTGGCGTCAGTTGATGATTCTACCTCTGAGCTATGGGCGCTCAGTAGAAGGAGGTAGACTTTTTGCATATGATGTACCGTACACCAGTAGTTAGAGTGCTGTAATTCATTACTGAATAAGCATTATATATATATATATATATATATAATTATTTTTAATCAATACTCATCTTTGAGTAGATATTCTGTTTTTAACCAAACAAAATATTTATATATTTATTTCTATTTATATATTTATTATATACGATAAATTTTGTTATGAAAATGTGTCATTCAGCAAGATTCAAACCTGCAACCCCTATCAACATAGTGGAAGCCAGCAATTGATCTGGTGCATCTTAGACCACTCGACTACATTATTGTGTTATATAAAACTTGATTTGACTTTGGTTAGACTGTGGACTCATTTGTGGTTGAGTGGTCTAAGATGCACCAGATTAATTAGTGGCTTCCCCTATGTTGATAGGGACTGCAGGTTTGAATCCTGCTGAATTACATTTTCATAACAAAATTTATTGTCAATAATTAGATCAGTAGAAATAAATATATAAATATACTGTTTGATTAAAAACAGAATATCTACTCAAATATAAATAGCGATTAAAAATAATGTTCAAACAAATAAATTAAATATATTCGTTGTTAAAACCATTTGTTAATCTTCAGGATTTTCCATAATATATACTTTCTAAGGAGTAGATGAATTTTTTTTTTCTGAACCAACATTAGTTATCATTACTTGAAATGTTAAATATTAATGGATAGGTATTTTTGAGTAGACATTCTTGTTTACTTTAATATAAATTTACATCTACCATATATATATATATATATATATATATATATATATTGTAATAGTAGTTACAATGGTTTATAAATTTATAGTGTCACTACACAAAAATGTTCGTGTCCGTTGTTGATATATATATAAAATATACTTTTAGACAGGGTTTGAACCCACATCCTTCTTTTTAGAGGAAACCACTATTAAGCTTGGAATGCATTAGTCTGCTCAGACAGGGAAAGTTTTCACAGCCAAGTAAAGTTCAATTGCCCTATTTGAGATACACTCATTTGTTTTTCAGATCCCATAAAGCAAGGCAAGGTCATTTTACTGTGGAAAAAGCCAGATGTAACCATAAGTTTTATGCAAATTCTTTCTTCTCTTGTATTTTTTGCTTGTTGAACTTTCTTCCAGTTTCTTGCTTTCCAGTCAACATTGATTTTCAAAAATTTAAATGCAGTCAATCATTATCTTTCTTCTTAATTTCTATTTTTTTATTACCCTCTCCCTTATCAGTTTTCATTTTCTCTCAGTAACCCCTTGATCGAAATGAAAAGCCTATATCTGCTTTATTTTTGTATCTGAAACATAAAGCAATTCCTAGGGAGTTAATGTATTTTTTTTTAATTTCTTAACTTAAATGCTATATTTTAACAGATACATGCATTTCAGTAGATCAGTCAGTTAAGTGCCATACATGATAAATGCTTGAGCGATCATTTCTCGAAAGAGACACGACTGACTGGGCAGAAGATTATCCCGCAGTAGGTTGCCATTACTTTCTGCGGTAGACTAGTTGCCGACCAAGGCTATAGAACACAATCTGTCCTGTTATTTGACTCATACCTAGAGAGGGGAGAGATAGATTATATTATTAAGTAGTAATTAGTGGGGGATCAGTTTATTACTTCATAACAAGAGAAAACCGGTCACCCACTTTATGCCCAGTAGATGCCTTAAACATGTCTCCAACTATTATATTCAGTCAGTCAGTTAAGTGTTGTACGTGATACACGCTTTGGGCGATCATGTCTCGAAAGAGACATGACTGACTGGGCAGAAGATTATCCCGCAGTAGGTTGCCATTGCTTTCTGCAGTAGACTGGTTGCCGACCAAGGCTACAGAACCCAATCTGTCCTGTTATTTAACGCATACCTAGAGGGAAGAGAGGGATTAATACCTTTCCCAAGGGTATTTGCACATAAGTGAATGCAATGAATTCAACTGGAATTTGAACTTGGTTCTCCGATTTCTCGTTCCGCACCGATATCCACTGCACCACAACGCACATCATTTCAGTAGATACCATGTTTAAAATTGTATATTTACACCTCCCAACCTGTAAAATTGAGAGTCTTAATAATGAAGACGGGTTGAGATCTGGGTTCCCCTTTAAGGAAAAAAGGCAGCTTGACATGCTTCATAACATTCAACCATGGCAAGCTTTCACAGTCAAGCAAAGTTCAATTAACTTATTAATCTGCTCACTTTAAAATAAAAGGTTAGTCTGGTGAGCAAGTTACAATTATTTACCAATCCACTATAACTCTTATCCTACTTTTCCATGTAGTTATTACTGTGATTGAGTCACTTATCTAATTAGAGCCTGAAAAAACAATTACACCCCTTAAAGAATGGTGCTTCAATTGACCTATGTCTTCTTCAATATCTGCAGCATCATTTGTATAGAACTGCGATATTATGGTAATTAAATTCAAACAAAACAATACAGTTTCATCTTCAAAATGCGTGATCTTTGTTACATATACAGAGGTTTATCCAGCGCAAAAGTAAGAATTCATATGGCCGCATCATTATTGTTAACTTCACTATTTATTTTTTACTCCACTTGACTGACTCAAAAAAGCTGGCTATATGCAAATATATACATATATGCAAATATATATATATATATATGCAAATATATACATATATGCAAATCTTCTAAACAATAAATTATCTCATACTTTACCATTATAAGCAATAAAAAAAAACTGTTTTACTTTTATAATGGAGACGTGCACTTCCTTCTTTGACATCAGTAAGCACATGCTCACAACATTTTTCAATGTAAGTTGGTATTTTCTATACAAAAACCACTTCCAAGATAAATGTCACTAGAGGTCAAAATAGATAATTCTTAAGAGGTCAAGTCAGGACAATATGATAGTTATATATTAAAATGCTTCAATGCTATCTTTTAGTTGTATAATTTGGACTAAAACCTAAACATGAAAGTAGAAAATAAAATCTTAAGTTAAATTAAAATAGGTAGAATATTTTTAGGATACTTGTTAAACATTTTGTGCCTCTGGGACAAGGGGTATTGTTTTTATTTCAGTAGAAAAAAATATTAATAGTAAAAATAATGCAAAAGAAATATCTACATAGGAGAATCTATGTTAATCTGGGTCAATGTATTTAGCAGATATTTCTATGTTTGCATGTGGTCATCAATTCACTTCTTTTATTTAGTAAATTAAGGTTAATTTTAAGGTAAGATTTTTCAAAAAGGTATAAATTAACATCTATTCCCTATTCCATTGTAAGATTTGTTTTTTTGCAATGATATCTTAAGCAATAGATTTTTGTTGTTTTTAATTGCCAGAAATATTTTGTGAGGACAGTGCTTTTACTCTACTATTGCTTAAAGTCAATTTATGATTGTAATATCTGTATTTCCCTTGTCTATGTGTGTGAGGGTGTAGAAATAATTCTATGTATATCAAACATGGTCAAGTAAATAACTTCCTTTTGTTTTGTTTTTTATTGAAATATCTATTTGAAGAATGACAGCCAAGTCAAAAATTAGTTGTCTTGAATGGTAGAATAATTGCTTAATGAGTCTATCTGAGTAGAAATTTATCACTGAATTGTTTGATTCTCACCATGTAACCCATATTTGTAGCCTTAAGCACAAACTAAAGAAATGAAAACTCATTTAAAAGTTGCAATTAGCTCTGTAATCATTTAGAATGGGTATAATGTTAAAAAATGGTTAACACTGCTGAAATGAAATTGGCAAACTGAATTCAAATTTAGGCAAATTACATTAATTTCACACATCCATCTCTTTTCATTTAATATAAAGTTTAAATAGCAAGAGAGACTAGGCTAACTAGTCTTGGTTGTCCACCAGTTTGGAAAGAAATCTCAATTCAAAACTGAAAACATTGAGAAATCAATCCACTAACTTTCCAAAAAACAATACACAATTTAGAGAGATTACGGAAAAGTAGGCTGTGGAGAGCCATGATTGATTATCTCTAAATGGGCAATAAATTAAGATATATTTGTTTGCACTTTAAATATGTTTGAAAAAATTAAAAATATATTGACCTGATCTTTAAGTTAAGCTGGAATCAGGGGTAGAAAATTTATAAACAACTGAAGTGGTTTAGTTTTAATTTGTTTCAACCAATCAGGTGTAATGTATTTGTTGTAAAAACTTGTTTGTTCAGCTGATAATTTGTGATTTGGTCTTTACTCCTTTTCATTTGTGGTTCCACTGCTTATCTCATTTTTATTAATATTTCACTGTATTTCTTTTCACTACCAACTGGTGTGTTTTTTCATTCATTTCTATGAAGTCTAAGTAATTCACTATAATATGTAATACGTTTTTGTTCAGACTAGGGTGCAATTCGTTACAATTATCTACTTTATCTTTCTCATTAAGAGTCCTTTTCCTGGCCATTTATTACGTTTTTGAGCCTTTTGAACAAGTTGAGGTCAACCCTCTATCTCCAGAGAGAGAAGTTTTCTTTTGTGAAAAAAAAAAAAAAAAATCACTACAAAATGTTCTTAAATGTAATGAACTAAACAGAAAAAGATGCAAAAATAGCATGATTCTTTATTGTTTAAATTCATTGAGAAAAAATTCTAAACAGAAAATGCTATAAGAAACAAACAAATATCAAGTGTCAGTCAAAGAAAATAAGAAAAAAAAGAGTAATCTTTCTTTTAATGGTTTGTTAAAAAATATTCACATTTCTTCAGAATTTCATTCATAAAAGAAATGATGAAAAGTTTAGACATCACTGTTTCCCGTAGATTTTCTAAAGATATTTCACAGAAAATACCACAGTGAATAAAAAATGCTTGACAAAGAGAACCCATTTTAGTGGGAAGGCCATGATGTTACAAAGACATCCTGCATAGAAGATAGGCTACATTTATCTTTGACACCCAACAGTTCCTCACTGATTTGTGCAATTATTCTGAGCCAACAATATGCCTCCTTGAGATAAGACCCAAAATTGACAAAGCCATTACATATATAATATTTTGCATAATAAAATAAGGACACTGTATGAACAGTGTTTGATGCAAAACAAAGAAATACATAAACAGAGCCAAAATAAAAAATATATAAGACGATACTCAAATATTGTTGCTTTTTTTTTGCCAATTTAATATACAGTGGTTTCACACTTTTCAGGCAGTTCAAGGGACAAGATACTGAATTCTATATTTATCTTAAATATGGAACTGAGTACCATTTTTTATATATAAGAAGATGGACACTGAAGTCAGCACTGAGTAGTCAAGTCTTTCACTCTTGAACAAAAGCTTCAGTTGTGAAGAATGCATTCAAGCATAAAATAGCCACTCACTCTTGACCCCCAGTTGCCTATTTTTATATTTACATACACTACTCATGAAAATGATCACATTTCTTTACCAATAAATATAGCATACTTTAAATCTATATATTTTTGATTAAAGACAAAAAAGAAAACTTAGCTGATGTGTTTCATCCTCTGAAGGATTTTATCAAGGCAAATTTATCTGGGTAAATTTCCTTAGAAGACAAAACAAGAGCTAAGTTTTCCTTTTGTCTTTATTATTATTTCACAGATATACATTATCTGATTTTTTTTAATTACTCACACACACACACACACACATTGACACTCCCGAATTTTGGCTGGCTCCTTGAAGCTTTGGAAATTTATGAAACTGGTCAGTCTCTGATTTTGATAAGATTTGATCTTCAACACTTTTCCTTCTTCAGAACATATTGACGTTAGTATTAACCCTTTGATTTTGTTTCGAAATTAACCACTCTTGTGTTCCAACAGCCTTAAAGTGGAAAAGAGGGCAAGAACAGATTAGAACTTCACTACTATGAATGAAAAGTTATTGTTTCATTTAGTGAAGTAACATACTTATACTCAAACTCATTCCTAAGTTGTGTATACGATAGTGATTTAGTATAAAAATGAAGATTAAGTTTCCCCCATCTCCTTCTCAGAAAATCTCGGATACTAAGTGTCCTTAACACTTTCAGAGTTCCACAATCGCGACTGCTTCTAGCCTCCCACTCGTTAAAAGAAAATAGACTCCACGTATTAATAAGTTAAAATATTTTTATACTAGGTTAGTATTTCATTAGGTTTATATAAAATACGAATTTCATTATAATGTAATCATGTGCCATAATGAATCATGCATAAGTGAACAATTCAACTAGAAAAATGGAAAATAAATACAATGTATTTGAATGGAAATTAGAGATCATTCCAGACTAAATAAATTAACAATGTTTTCCGGCAATTTTTAAAAACAACTTGAGATTTTTCTTATTGAAAACTTGAATTATTTTAACACATTCAACATTGATAGAATAATGAATTTTATTACAGTGTTTTTTCGAGATTCAGCAAGAGTAAAACAGATTCATGGATTTGAACGAAAAAGAAAAAAAAAGTAAGAAAAAGACCCCATAAAAGCTTTATATTTAAACAAGAAAAATTACTTTTGATCTTTTCTATAATTGTTTTTTTTTTTTGAGTTCCAAACAAAAAGGTAAAAGATTAAAATCCAAATAATTTCATAGATACTAAAAAATAGGTAGTGTTTGCTTTGGTAAATTATTGCATTGCAATTCGGCCACAAAGCTTCTGTATTTTTTTTTTTTGCTTTGTTTAAAACGTTTCTTCACAATTTTCAGTTTTATCTTTAATGAACTTTTATTACATTTTTTCACATTCTTAGAAACGATTATATTTTTGCTACTAATAAAATAACAAAATACTTTTCGTTAGGGAATAGTCCAGTTTGTTGTTGAGGAATATTTCATGTATGGACGCATTGGAGTTTCCTAAAACAAAATGGATATGCATACACTTTTGTACAATTAACAACAACATATTACTTCAGCAAACTAAATGGTAATAACACAAAAGAGGTGAATGAAGATGCGCATATAAACATGTCTTTCGTATGTGAAGTCCCTATGAATCATTTTAAGAGACTTACATTTGAGAAGATTTTATTTTCTGTTGGTTTATGTAGTCAAGTTCGAAGGTACGAAATGGTTTTCCGGAGAGGAAAGAGACACGTCCTTCTTCTAGGACATGTTGTAGATAATGAATTCAAGAAGATTAGTTTCGCGCCTTTTTTTCTTATATACATCTTTTTGACAACGCCATCTAGCGGTCGTTAGCAGACGTTATTTCGCAGACAAGTTGGAGAATCCTGCAACTTTCGTTATCCTATTTTTTAAAACAATTTTTTTCTTAGACCGAATTTTTCAGAAGAAAGAAAAACACAAGAACAACGATTCATAACTGAAAGACTATATAATTTCCGACATTATTTTTTGAGTCAGCCATTTTTATACGTGTATATTAACATGAATTCAAATTCAGGATTTCTGCGATGAGGAGTTACTATTATTTACAATACATTTAGCATATTGTCTTTTTTTTTGTTATTATCACAACGTTTTGACCGATGTATCCTCTGGTCGTCATCAGATGCTTGGTGATCTGGATAGTTTATGGAATTCCGAACTGAAACTTTTATTTATTCTATGGAGTAGCTTGTTCAGCTTACCATATCTAGAAATGTCTTGTTATGTTCTCTATAAAGCCGGCTAAAAAATATCGATGAACAGTGACGACTTTTTTCTTTTCGTTTCAAGTCGGAAACAAATTGACATATTGCATAAAAACCTTTATTTTTCTCTGATTTAGTTTTTATTTCATTTCTTTTTCTTTCACACACGAGGAGGTAAATGCTAGCTCTAACTTCACTTGTTTCTGAACATAGTTAATGCATTTATTCTTGATATTTGAGTATTCCATACCAAAAGAAACTAATCAAATAACAATGCATGGCATTTACTAAGTACAACGCGAAGATAAATGGAACGATTTATCTAGTAATAGATAAATAATAATAGATAGTAATACGCCAGTTTTCTAATTGGGGAGGAATTACCTGTTTGTCCAGAAAGTCAATATTCATCATTGTAGTTGTGATGGGGCTCAGCCACCTATCTGTTAAAAGTATGTAACGTTCTCAGCTAAGGAGTGTTTCAGAATCTAACGAAAATAATCTTTGATGTCAAAATTTGCAAGAGTGAAATGGGACGGGTGAATGTGCAATAGAATATTTTGTTACGCTAACCCTCTAATTATTGAAAATACGATGTTGCTAAATCTGAAAACAAGATCTTGGTGGGTAAGAAGAACTCACATGAAGAAAAGCAAGTACAGTTTATTGCCTTTCTATAAATCTTTAGTTCCTTCCCCTCATGATTATGCAGTGCAAGCGTGGCGGTCGCGCCATCAACAGGACACTGGTTTCCTTGAATGCGTTCAAAGAAGATTTCTGAAAATGATTGCGTGATCTAGTGATATCGTATTGTGGTATTATCCATTTCCCGAATTAATGCATCTGTCCTGAATACATATATTCAGGAGAACTCTGCTTGTACTCGTTAAAGCTTACATTTAATACCCGGATAATTTCCTTGCTGATGACCGACGTGGGAACACTGTGGCTCATTTGCGGCCCTCGGGATACCGTAGAGGAAGCACTCAAATTCAGTCGAAGGTCCTCGCAAAGATGTCCAATGCCATATGGGACATCCTGTTGGCGGCTAAAATGTTGGTAGGGAGCGTACTGAAAATCAAGTCAGTACGACTACAAACAGAATACATGAGCACCCGGAAGACAAGGGTGACGCTACATGGGGTTGCCATATCACAGAAGAACGACTGGGTATATTTTTTTTCAAGTTTGGACAAGTAAATGATGTCTCAGCCGTGGCCAGTAAAACGGGCATAGCAACTGGTTACTATGTCCTGCATATTGCCCTCACGAGGAAAAAATTCATGGACATCTAGGGCATAATATCTTGTCGTGGTCGGAACATCCTCGATATAATGGAGGGTCGTCGGCACCAACATCCGCAACACCCAAATCAGTAGCACCAGAAGAAGCAGTGGGAACAGAAAAGTCCGGCTAGGCCCCTAGCGGCTCCAGTGAATGGATGGAGGTAGTGAGGATGGGAAGAAATTCGGCTGACCCTCCTCCCCAGCAGTATGTCCATGAAGTATAGGAGTGAGGCATGTGCCACTTATGTCTTTTTCTCTCATCCTTTACCGGTTATTTGTACTCTCTCTCTGTAGAGACCGTAAGAAAGCAATCGAATGCTTGTTCTCCTCCTCCTTATGAGGTGATGGAAAGCATCAAGTCATCAGGTCGACAGAGATGTGTAACACCCCAACTGACCGTCCGAACAATTTCCTCCGGCGGCCGTTCTCCACGCTGTGATGTTTGCCGGGAGTTTGTTGAAAATGTCGGACGAACAGCTGGGGGTACAAGATTGAACTATAAGGAACGAACTTCCACAACTTGGATGAGTTGAAAGGATGCTTTATTCGTTTAGAGTTAGCCTTTTCGGTTGGGGCAGGCGAATGTGACACACAGCTCTAACTCTAATTAATGGAGATCAACAAATCCGAACTGAACGAAACAAGACGAACGGAGAATCTTACTTCAAGCTCGCGCCCGGTGGGACTCAACTGACTGACTCACTTAACTGCCTGACTCGGAAAAATTACCTGAATTTATTTAAAATTGACCCGGAAATCCGGAAATCCGGAAATGCTTTAGACCACCGGTGATAAACATTGGTGACTGTAAGTCTGAAATTTCAGTTATCTTTTTTTTTTTATCTTAATAAAGCTTCCGCCGGAAAATTCTTAATGTGTGGTCAAGATACAGTAAAAGACAGCCTTTGACCGGGTCATTCGAAAAACGCACCTCCTGAACTTTTCTGAACTTTATCTCTTTATCACATTAAATCACTGAGTCAAATATTTACCGGAAGAGTGGTAGGATTTAAAACAGTAATCGGATACTCTTCTTGTCTCATCCACAATTTTCCTCATAAAAGAAAAAGAGTTTATTTATTTATTTTTTTCCTCTTCCTTTTCACTTTTGTTAAATATGTTTTTAAACTATTTTCTATTCTAATCTATTTTCTATTTTAATCTATTATAATAAAATACATATATGCCTAGTTATCGTGTCACAGATGTCTGTGTCCAACATCCGTGTCATGGGGGCTGGCAATGTCACATTTGACTAGTCACCGATACGTCTTCTTGAGGTTAGTTATTCTAAGCCGTGTGTTGACAGAGAAATCGATCCTGAATGGAAGTGTTAGGGACGTCGTCTCTACCCTTAACATCACGCCTCCCGTTACTTGGGCTGAGCGTTGTCTTAAGCCCCGGAATTCCTCCGAGAGGGTAGAGTGGCCTCGAGGGCTATTCCCCGGAACAGTGACCTAGATCTAGGAGACTGTTATCAAGAATTAGTGGATGGTGTCACGAAGGATCCTTTCTTTGGGTGGCTCGGTTTGTCGGCGACCAAATTGCGCACTTTCTGGTTTGGGGCGCCAGCGGCAAAAAATCTCTGCAACCCCGAGTTTTTGCTTACCTGGCCATTGATTCAGAACGTGCTATCTCTCAATGACTTAGCCTTCAGAAGGGGCTGGGTGAATTTGTCCGACTTGTCATCGGTGTCACCTTGGTCTAGGGAAAACGGGATCGCACGCTTTCTGCCATTGTCCTCAGGTGCGCCCGTTCAGGAAGGAACTATATCGGTGAGTTGACAAGCTCGTATCAATCCCAAAAATCTTGTGTCCATCGATACGCATACGCATGTGATAATGTATCGCCCACGTATTCTGGGGTGAAATGGATGGTGTTTCTCATCAGTTTCTGATCGGATTTTTTGCTCAGACGAAGATCTGAACTGATAGAAAGCGTTTGTTGTCAACAGATTTTAGCGAAATGTGGAAAAGTGGCGAGTTTGGTTCGTGTGAACGGTTACAGTTTAATTTTCTTTTTTAAGTCCACTTGGTCACAATGGGGCGGTTTCCTGTTGAATGCGCCCCTGGTTAAGATAGACTCTCAATGTTTACTTAGTTAATATGCGTAAGTGTCGTTCCTGGTCTGTTCTCGGCATTCTCTTTTTTATGATCCACATCGAGATTCCCAACCTTCCAGGTTTGTGTTTTTGATCGCATTTTTCATATTGATAGGGTCACTCTTTGATTTTCTCACACCGTTATTTATTTGTATCCTTCTCTTTCCGTTAGTGAGCTTCTTGAATCTGTATAAAGACTGATTACAGCGGCCACTTTTACTTTTTGTGGGTGGGCGGGTCCTACTAACATCAGTTATTTTTAGTTGGATGTCTTGTTATATTTTAGTTTTTTGGGGGTCGGTGGGAGTTTCATCTCACTATAATTTTTACATCTTTATATATTTATACATATTTTTGTAAGAGCATTTTGTACATGAATACATTTTTTATGTCGTAGGTTTTTGTAAATTCCCTGTGAACACGTGGTATTGTATATATATATGCTTGAGTGGTGATAGATAATTCCCTGTGAAGAAAATTTTAATGAATTAATGAATGAATGAACCCGATTAGCTAGGTCTAGGATAGAAAGTGTTAATCAGCCCTACCGCACTTCCCCTTTGACCTTATGCCAAAATGATTCTTTTTCGGATAATAGATATGCATTTGCTATAGTGAAATATCCTGTTCTACCCAAGAATGGTTATGGCCCGGGTTATAAACGACCGGGACTAGAACGAACTACAGAGTGATCGGGAGTCTTGTTTTTTTGGGGGTTCATCCCCGTCCCATTATTTCATTTTTCATTAAATCTTTTAAATGATATTTTATATTGTATATAAATACATTTTTATTGTCATGGGTTTTCTCCGTTTTTAAGAGTCCCTTGTAAATATGTGGTATTGTGGTGTATGAAGGATTGGGAGATGATGGATTGGTTCTTTTGGTGATTGAGCAAATTGTTATGAGTGAATGGGTCGTGATAGTGTTTAGCTAGGTACAGGATAGTTAACTGAAGACCACCCTCTACCCCTTCCCTTTTTCGACCTTGTGCCACAATTCGTGTATTTTTTACATGAATAAATATTGTGATCGGGAGTCTTGTTTTTTTGGGTCCATCTCCCTCCCATTATTTCATTTTTCATTAAATCTTTTAAATTATGTGTTATATTGTACATAAATACATTTTTATTGTCATAGTTGTTTCCTCCGTTTTTAGGTGCCCCTCGTAAATTTGTGGTATTGTGGTGTATGAAGGATTGGGTGTTGATGGATGGGTTCTTTTGGTGATTGATCAAATTCTAATGAATGAATGGGTCGTGATAGTGTTTAGCTAGGTATAGGATAGTTAAGCGAGAACCAACCACTATCCCACCCCTTTTTCGGCTTTGTGCCACAATTTTTGTATTTTTACAAGAATAAATATCGTGATCGGGAGTCTTCGTTATTATACAAGAGTCATCGACTTTAATCGAGAGCCATCGGCCTTAGACGGAAGCCTTTTTCTCAAGACGGACGCATACGTCCTATACAGAGACATTGCCTTCTTGATTATTATTCTTGTTAACTGTTCGTTGGAGTAAGTGTATTTGGTTTATTGTACTGAGGTATAATAAATCTCTCTTTATATATCCTCAGTGTTAAGAATTATTTCTTGCACTATTCTTTCTCTGTTTATCCCCTTCCGGGATACAACAGCATTAAACCTTACATTTGTGTAAATACGAATTGTCCCTAACAATTTTACAATATATTTGATGAAAGACTTGCTGAACGTGGTCTAATGCCGCTGGAAATAGAAAGAATTAGATGCGACCTGTTAGAAGTCTTCAAAATGATCCATGGTCTGGTAGCTATTGACTGTAGAAAGGGTCAAACCAGCTGTTTTTCCAGAAAGCACCCGTCGAAACTACAAGTTGTACGTACAATGATGGATGTGAGAAAGTACTTCTTTACGAACCTGGTGATTAAAGAATTGGATGTTCTACCTCGTTTTGTTCCGTTGGCTGAAACTCTCAATGCGTTCAAACATGACATTGGTAAATCCTTAATGAAGGAAAGAGGAACATTCATAATGCCTTGGGAACGTCCTTTCAGAGTGGTGCTATGTACTGTAGCTAAATTTTTACAGGACAAATATTTTATTTGTTGTAATTGTACAACTTTGGATATATGTTCCGATATATGTCGAGTATTAAGTAATTTCTATTTTGGTACCCAGTTATAATGATGAATGTATCATTGTAAATATACCTTAGATATAAGTGATGAAATTGGGTTCCATAAAACACTGTCCAAGGCAAAGGACAGTGGATTGAAAAACACCATGGAAGAAAGATAATATTGTCTGTGAGGTGAGATAATTAGAGTATTATTCATCTAGAATTTATTAAAGCAAACACACACACACACACACACACACACACACACACACACACAAACACATAAAAGGCAGAATTTACATTCTTACTTTCAGTAGTCGGGATGAGTCCATAAATGTTTAGTCGAAAAGCGCCCTACGCTCGTCAGTAGGATTTTTCCCTCCGTGACGACACAATGCCGCATACAACAAGAATAAGTGAGGAAAAAATGTTTCGAAGGAGAAAATCACCTAGCTCGAAAAAAAGTTCGTGTTTTGTGCGTGATCTCCCGAAGAAAAGTTTACCAAAAATTGTTAGCACATAAAGAGCTGCTTATGAGTATTAGAAACTATGCTAATTTTCTTTCCTCCTTGTCTCGTGTGGCCAATTAGAAAAACGCTCAGTGAATAAAGACCGTTGCTTTTTGCTTTCTGGGGTTAGATCTTTTGGAACTTTGAGAGACATAAAGTATGATTTTTGTGTTTGGTGAGCGAAAGTGCAATTTTTTGTTGTTGCGAGGGGAAGGTTGAGTCTGGATTTTGTTACTAACTTGTCTGCTGGACTGTTTACACCAGATCTGCGATTAAACTTAGTGTTGGCACACGGATTCTCATTTTTTTTTCTATTAACAAAAAAGGAAATGGAACTCATTTTGATTTACTTCACCTCACGTATTTACTTTATCTTTCTTTAACCGTTTATTATACTTTTCGATCGCTGGAAAACACTATGAAGGAAAAATTTTGCACAATTTTACTCAAAATGTATAAATCACAACATAGCTCTACAAAAACGATGAATTTATAATTGAATAAAATTTAGCTGTGCTATTTTAAAGAATAAAGTTGATAAACAAACACGGAAAATTACTTATGACATAACCTATACAGAAACTCATTGTCTTAAAAACTAAAATGACTGAATTTTTTTTTTCTAAAAGTAACAATTGATGCCTTTGGGAAGTATGTTATTATTATATCATTGACTTACGGAAACTTTTACATTGCTTGAAAACATTAATCTAAGATATATTTTGATTTACGAACTGAACTTCGGTACTCGAGAATAGAGAAGAGTCAACCTCGCAACGAAGTGCGGCACAAATTACGTCGTTCTTACATAATCGTAAGTACACAAAACATAATTTTTAGTATTTATTATTCGGACCGACATTCTCGGTTAGGTCGTTATATTTCAAACATTTCCGCCGTTCATCGTCGCCATCAGTAATCTTCTCGGGAGTTGGGGTAGAGATTATTTTAATTTCGCTTTTCATGCCTAGGAGGTCTATTCCATATCGGTTAATACTAATAATTTTTCCGTTTGAATTTGTCCTGGGCATGACGGTAAACTCCATCCGGCAGCAAGGGCTCCGATTGGGAGGTTGTGAAAAGCGCGAAACCACCTCTTAGTTGCTGTTTTTCCCAGGTCCACCCTGACCCGGAGTGGTAGCATCTGTTAGGGTCCCAACTATGGGCAAATAGTTTGACCCCAAATTTTTGTTAAAACACTATGAAAGTCTAAAATACACTTTATAGAAATATATACATAAAAATAAACTTTTATAGAAAAATATACACTTTTGAAGAAAAATATTACCAACAGTACATTTTTGAAGAAAAAATTATTGCCATAACACATTTTAGAAGGAAAGACATATTCTGAGCAAAATATTTTTTAATGCAAAACTAGAAGACATTTTCAGTTTTCCAAAATAAAAAAGAATAAAAACAAAAAAATTCATTAAAATCGGATTATATCAATCTTCTCACTATAACCGAACATTAAAAAATGACAAACCTTAAAACCCCACCTTTTTGGCATTAAATAACCCACAGAGGTGTTGATATACCGTTAAACAAAACTCAAACTCAAACTCGGTTTGAATTAGTGTATAAAATTTTTAGCAGCACTAAAATCAGGGATTGAACTCACAACTGTCAAGAAAAATGTTCTTTTAATCAATGCATTAATCTGTGGTGATACCGAGCAAGCGAGGGACCGGATGTTTGTCCTCAGAGGTCCAGATAGAAAATGACCAAAAGTGGTCTTTGCGCATCTGGGCTCCACGCAGAAGTTCCGGTGGAAAACCAAAAATAAATACATATCAAATTCCTTTTACAGACCCTTTTCGCGAGCCGACGTGAATTTTGTTTATCGTCCAATGGGAAGCCCAGAATTAAATCTGGGTGTATTCTCAAATGTCTTGTTCGGAGCCCCGAAAACGAAATAAAAGGACGACACAAGAAAACAATCGACAGTAGAGAAAATACGAGCATAATTAACACGTCCCTTGACAAACGTCAAGCAATCGTAGTATGGTTGCCTCTCCTTTTTCTCTCATCTTTTTCTTCTCTGTTCACTGAGCCACTTAATAACTGACCGGTACTCGAAGAACCGAGAGGAGACTTCAAAGACACCCCTAACAAACGAACGCACACACGTACATCCGCACAAACTCTTCAATTACCGCTATGAACATTTTTAACGACATTTGTACCAACCAAAAGACATTACTTTCATTTGTAAAAAGAAACTTAATTGATATATTTATATATATAAATGTTGTTTCTGTACACAATTTAATTTTCTTGTTTTATTCCCCCCTTATAGTGGGCTATCTACTGACAATGCCGAACAAAAGAAACATTGACCAGCTACCTACACTTCAAATCCACTAGCCTATGAGTCTCCCGGAATTTTTTTTTTAAGTCATAAACAAAGAAATGGAAGGTTTGTCAAGAATAGTGCCAGTTTGAGCTTGCTTGCTGGATCAGATAGTTGCGTATTTGCTATCGGCGTTTAACAATAAGTAAAAGCCGGAAGTACGAATGTCGATTTTCCAAGCAGTCCGGTAGTCTTCGCTTGTAAGATTGCAGTGTAATCTATCTTTATTTAACTTTTCCTTTGGGTTTTATATTGTGTTAAGCCGTGAAACAGTTGGTATGGCGCAATGACTAATAAGTCTTGCAAGAAGCCATTACTTGTGAGTTCGATTTCCACTAATTGCCTCATTATCTTGGTTTTATGACAGACTAAACTTTGTTTAGATATCTACTAAGCTACCACCACTAATCGATAACAAAACAGCATATGATTAAAAAAGGTCCCAAACTTAATAAATCAACCTTTTTCCATCAAAATGTTTATATTTTTATTAAGAGGATAGATGGAAGTAATTTTTAATTATTTAAAAAAAAAATTAATCCCTTCTAACATTTTCGAAATTTTGCTCGAAAATTTTGTTTTGTTTACGTCACCGGCTTCTACAAAAGATTAACATTGATTTTTATGACGCCTTTTTTTCCCGTTGAAAATACATTAATTTGGAAATTCTTGCAAAAATCAAATAATTGTCCGATTTTAGTGAAATTTTTAGAACTTATTCACAAATGAATGAAATTATTTTTGAATTCTTTTTATTTAAAAGATTTTTGTAAAAACATTTATTTTTTTTTGAGATGTTACCCCCATTTAATTAATTTCATGAAATTTCGCACAGAACTTTCTCGATTATTAAAAATTTTTTATTAGTTAAATGTAGGAGTCTTTGGAGATTAAATCACCTACAATTTTTTTTCAAGTTGACGCTATTTAGCTGGAAATTTTCTCTGAATTAAAAAATAATGAACTCAATAAAACTATAACATTACTTATGTAGAAAAACTTTTAATTGCTTTTGTGAATAAGTAATATTAAGGACATTATTGTCTGAAGAAATAAAATTTTTCTGATGAATAATAAATTTTTACAAGAATTTTGAATTTTTTTTTAAAAACTTTTTAATTATAATAATTATTAAATAATCTATAATAGTTTAAATTGTTTAAAATTCTGTATTAGGAAAATTATTGGAAATAATGTAATAATTATATGGAAACAAAATTTACGAGTCCAAAATGACCAAGATTAAAAAACGTAGTTACGCTATTTTATTTTTAAAATAATTTTTTAATTCTTATTTTTTAACTTAATACGTTCTTTTTTTTTTCATGTATGGTAGACTGAAATTGCCATTATTATGAAAAGGTCACGTGATCTAAGAATTTTGTCCCTTTATCATAAGGGAATAACACGCGACCTTTTCAAAACATTTTGTTTCTTCGCTGCATTTCAACAGGTCGTATTCTCCAAAAATTTAAACTAAGTTTTTCTTTTTTCATTTACTAGTTCACTAAACAGTTATATTTACATAAGTGTGGTTCATACTCAAATTGTATGTATTTTTATAAAAATCTTTAAGAAACCAAAAGTTTTCTGTTCGTAATTTTTTTTAACTTTCTTTAGTTAATTTAATTTTTAAGGACATTTATTGTGACATTTAAAGACGCTTAAATTAATTTTGAAAATGATGCTTAATTAATTTGAATTATTTTAAAACTTTATTTCCTGCTTATTTGAAATTAGGTTTTTCATTTTCTATTAATTTTTTTGTTGAATTGTTCTACTTTTCTTTTCAACTGTGTTCATTTTTTTTCGAAATAGAAGAAAACTAGTTTTTTATTTTACTTAATGTTAATTAAAGTTTATTAATGATTACTGATTAAATAATATTTTATTTATTAAAAAAATTACCAAATTAAGGTGTTAATTTTTTGGCTTATTTGTTATTTTTACTTTTTTTCAAATTATAGATGTCTATGACAATTTGTCATTTCTGGTCATCCGTAGCAGCTGTCAACACTATGTCTGTCAACACTTCGTCAAACATCCGATCTGATAAACATGATCAATCGTTAATAATTCGTTGTATATTACTTTTTATGCTATAAATAAGTAATATTTGTTTCAAATCAGATAAACTTTCAATTTTCAAATTTTACTAAAATAGTGTCAGAAATCTTTAGAAATATTTTTAAAAATCGATAACTTGTGTTTGTTTACAAATTTTTTAATTTTAAGAAAATGGCTGCTTTTAAGAAAATTTTAAGAAATTGAAATTAAATGTGACATTCAAATCTATATGAAATACATCAGAATTTTTTAATTAATGGAAATAATAAATTTAATCATTAAGCTTTTAGTTACATTTCAGATGAAATCTTTAAGAATGTTTTTTTAGTTTAAAAATTTCATTTCAAAATTAGGTATCGAAAAGTTTTTGCCGAAAAAGTGGAGGTACCTTAAAAGTGTGATATGCGTATTTTTTCATGACGATGCTTAAAAAAATAAATCGGTTTTAACAGTCTAGCCCGGCGTTAGTCGGGTGTAATGAAAGAAAGCTTTAAAACTAATCCATGATTCTGGAGCTCAGACTCTTTGGACGTTGGCACAAAAGACTAAAACGTTTCCAGTTAAAGCGAAACCGTAGACTGAAAGAAAAATGAATGGATGTAAGTAAATTTTGATTTCCTGGTATCGATTTATACATATATATATTATCGATTTTCTGCACTATTGTAAGAACTGCAGCCTTGAAACTTCTGAATATCGTTTCTTATGTCTTTGTCTATGAGTGTATCAAATTTGATTAAAATCGGACCATTCCTTCTATAACCCGATTTTTTCGATTATCGATTTTCGATATTTATCGAGGGTACCTCGACACAAAACCTAGCCAAGAACACTCGCAGACGCTTATAGTACAACTGTGTAAATTTTCAAGAAAATCGGTTCAGCCGTTTCGGAGTCTATAGGTAACGGACACACACACAGACAAAGTTCCATTTATAAATAAGTTTAGATTAGATTTAGATAGATTCTTAAAAATAGAGCATTTTTCACGAAGATTCTTCCAGAAATAACTGTCTGAAATAATCATGCCAAAAAGCAGGTCAAATCTTTATTAAGCAGCTTTATCCACAAACAAGGTTTTGATCGTCATTTCAACAAATAAATGTGTTATCGCTTGAAACAGCAATGCAAATACTTGGGATGTTTTTCTTTTATTTGAAAAGAGTTTGTCGAATGAATCTCTTCTTTATATTTTTCTTATATTTATTGACTGAAGCGTTTAATTTAATTTCAGGAAAAGCCAGGATTTCAATAATGATGCTAATTTCCAGTTGTTGAATGCTAAAGTAATGATCAGCAAGTTACAACACGTCATTATATCGAGGAAATATTAATTAAAAATGATCATTGATAAATCATGAAAGGCTTATACGCAAACATGGAAGGAATAAAATAGTAGTACTTGTAGAAAATAATGAGATGAAAAGAAAGAAAATAACAGTTGATTTTATCGAAGATTGACTTCACTCAGCAAACATGCTTCAAATACAGAGATTAAGTACAGAATTAATTACAATAAAACAAAACAGTATTTAAGTTAAAACTGGTTTATTTGATTCCTGATAGATGGTTTGGTTTGGTTGTTTTGTTTTTATGGCATATCAACCTCGGCAGGTCATTTATTACCAACTAAATTTTTATTGCTGGTAATACCTTCTTCTTTCAACAATTTATTGTTTTTATAAGTTTTGTATCTAGTAATACTTTTTTCTTTTTGAGTATCAAGATTCATTGGGATTTTTTTTTTTAAGGGCAGGGCCCCCAAGTCCTACCCTGTTATTTAACCCATAGCTGAAGGGAAGGGACGGATTAATACGTTTCCCAAGGGTACTAGTGCTTAAGTGAATGCAGGGTATTCAACTGGAATTCGAACTCGGCTCACCGATTTCTCTTTCCGCGCCGATATCCACTGCACCACAACGCATATCCGTCACTATACGCTGACAGCACCTGGTATTCCCAAGCGGTCACCCGATCTAAGTACTGACCAGGCTCAACGTTGCTTAACTTCAGTGATCAAGCGAGAACCGGTGTATTCAACGTGATATTGCCGTAAGCCCTGATAGATGGAGGGTCGCTTACATTATACCAGCAGGAATAGACTCATGTTCACACCGATAAAAACATGCACGGAAATAACACAGAAAGCATGTTAAATTGTAAATTAAATTCATACGATTTCATTTATTTTTGTGCATTGGTGTGTTTTTTGTTACTTGTATTTTAGGGTTGCATGGGAGAAAAGGAAAAATGTCACTTCGTATTATAACAAGCAATTTACTCAGGAGAGGAGATAAACGTCTTCATCCTCTAAGGATGGTGAATCATTTTTAATTAATATTTCCTCGATATAATGACGTATTTTAACTTGCTGATCTTTTATTTAACTGGTCCTGGGTATGACAATAAACTGCATCCGGCAGCAAGGCCTCTGATTGAGAGGTTGTTAGGAGCATGGAACCACCTCTTAGTTGCTGTTGTTCCCAGGTCCACCCTGACCCGGGGTGGTAGCACCTGTTAGGGTCCCAGCTATGGGTAAATAGTTAACCACCAAACTACGGTCAAAATACTATGAAAGTATAAAAATATACATTTTTGAAGAAAAAATGTTACCATAACACAGTTTTTGAAGGAAAAAAATATTACCAGCAATATATTCTTGAATACAAAACTAGAAGACATTTTCAGTTTCTAAAATAAAAATATTTAATCGAAATCTGACTAAATCAACCTTCTTACTATAACCCAACATTTAAAATATACCTTAAAATCATACCTTTTTGGCATTAAATGACCCATAAATGTTGATATGCCGTTAAACAAAACTCAAACTCAAAAACTTTTGATTAACGGTCAACAACACGAAAGTTACATACTTACTGAAATCCTGGCTTTTTGTAAAATTTAAAGTTTTATTAGTCGAAGAGAATAACTTCAGTATTTTTTGGCGCGAAATCAGTTTTCAGTAAGGAAACGTTTCTGTTGCATTCTGTAAGAACTTTTTATTATTTTGGTTTTATTTAATTATTTTTTTTAACAAGTTTTAATGGTATTTCTTTTTTTTAATTCATTTATGTTATTCATCATTATTATTATTTTATCTTTTTAATAATAATAATAATGTCGCTACAAGCCACTTGTGACATTTTACTAACCTTTTTTATTAGTACTAGCAGTATAGCCCAGCGTTGCTCGGGTGTAATGAAAGCATTAAAACTAATTCAGGGTCCTGGAGCTCAGACTCTTTGGATGTTGGCACGAAAGACTAAAAAGCAATAGTTGTTTCCAGTTAAAGCGAAACTGTAGACTGAAAGAAAAATGAATGGATGTAAGTCAAATTTTAATTTCCTGGTATCGATATCAAATAAGTTTTTTTCGTCGTAAACTGAATTTTGAAGGCTAAATAAGTCCTCTGAGTAAATGGTATCATGGCTGAGACTAAGAACTACAATCATACCTACTTAGAACCAAACCTGAAGCAAAAACCGAAATAAAAGGGCTGAAAAAATACAGACATACAGGCAGATAAACAGACACACACACAACCATCTTGCCTTTTATATATTATCGATTTTCTACACTATTGTAAGAACTGCAACCTAGAAACGTCTAAATATAGTTTCTTATGTCTTTGTCTATGAGTGTATCAAATTTGATTAAAATCGGACCAATCCTTCTATAACCCAATTTTTTCGATTATCGATTTTCGATATTTATCGGGGATACCTCGACACAAAACCTAGCTAATAACACTCGCAGATGCTTATAGTACAGCTGTGTAAATTTTCAAGAAAATTGGTTCAGCCGTTTCGGAGTCTATAGGTAATGGACACACACACACAGACACACACAAAGTTCCATTTATAAATAAGTCTAGATTTTTAAATTTTTAATGGTATTTCTTTTTTTAAATTCATTTGTGATATTCATTATTATTATTACGTTAACTTTATAATAATAATAATAATAATAATAATAATAATAATAATAATGTCGCTACAAGCTACTTGTGACATTTTACTAACCTTTTTTATTAGTATATACCCGTTACATATTTGGATAAATGGGTTTAATGTGTTGGGATTCTTCCAGAATTAATATAAGGCTTATTACGAGAATATCATCTATGAAGTAAGGGTGATGAAAAAGGGTACATGCACAAATAACAGACCAATTGATTTACAAGGTAAGATAATTTTATTAAAAAAAAAATCAACAAAAGGTGTGGTGATACCGACCGAGCAAAAACACTGGACAGGATGTTTGCTCTCTCACGACAAAAAGGCAAATGACCAAAAGTCGTCAGTGCGCATCCCGATTCGCGCAGATGTTCCGGTTGAAAAATAAAATTAATCAAATATTAAATTTCCATTTCGAGAGCCTAC
>JBBBDQ010000877.1:1910000-2165000 GCA_037127315.1 Ascarosepion bandense | reverse complement strand
TCAAATCTTTACCACCTACTCGGATTGGTATATCGAGAAAGCTGTATACTGGTGGCCGCTACTTTACACCCAGAACTTGCTTTGGAGTGGGGCGAAGTTGGTGAATCACCTCTGTTTTCTTGATGCTGATTGTCAGACCAAAAGCCTTGCAAGCAGCGGAAAACCTATCTACAAGCAGTTGCGCTTCCTGCTGAGAGGTTGCACAAAGTGCAGCGTCATCTGCAAACAAAAGATCCCTAATGATAGTTTGTCGAATGAGGATCATAGCTTTGAATCGGTGCTGGTTGAAGAGACCACCACTTGTTCTGAATTTAAATTCTACGCCTGTACCAATATCAGCAAAAGCATACTTCAGCATAACTGAAAAGAACAAAGCAAACAGCACAGGTGCCATTACGCAACCCTTTTTGGTACCATTTGTCACATTGAAAGCTTCTGAAGACTCCCCATTTGAAACAACAGATGCCTTCATTCCATCATGAAAAGACATGTATATATACGTGTATGTATATGTGTATGTATATATGCGTGTATATATATGTGTATGTATATATACGTGTATATATACGTGTATGTATATATGCATGTATATATATATGTATATGCACATATACATGTATATATATACATGTATATATATACATGTATATGTATATATTTATATGTATATATACATGTATATGTATATATATTTGTATATGTATGTATATATATTTCTGTATATATAGATATATGTATGTACATATATGTATGTATATATATATAAATATATCTATATATGTATGTCTATATATATATAAATATATGTATATATGTATGTATATATGTATATATGTACATATTCATATGAGTATTTATATATATGTACATATACAGATGTATGTATATATGTTTGTATATATATACGTATATATATATATATATATACGTATATATGCCTGTATATATATGTATATCTATATATGTATGTATGTATATATATATATGTATATATATGTAGATATATATATATATATATATATATATATACGTATATATATGCATGTATATATATATATATATATATATATATATGTAGATATATATATATATACGTATATATGCATGTATATATATATATATATATATATATTAGCAGTATCGCCCGGCGTTGCTCGGGTGTAATATAAAGCTTTAATACTAATCTATGATACTGGAGCTCTGACTGTTTGGACGATGGCACTAAAGACTAAATGCAATAATTTTTTCCAGGTAAAGCGTAACCTTTAAACTAAAAGAAAAATGAATGGATGTAAGTCAAATTTTGATTTCATGGTATTGATATCAAATAAGTTATTTTCGTCGCAAACTGAATTTTGAAGCCTAAATAAGTCCTCTAAGTAAATGGTATCATGACTGAGACTCAGAACTACAATTATACCTACTTAGAGCCAAACTCGAAGAAAAAACTAAAATAAAATGTCTGAAAAAATACAGACATACAGGCAAATAAACAGAAACACACACAAACATTCTGCCTTTTACACATATTTATATATATATATATATATATATATATATATATATATAATCGATTTTTGCACTATTTTAAGAACTGCAACTTCTAAATATCATTTCTTATCTTTTTCTATGAGTGTATCAAATTTGATTAAAATCGGACCACCCCTTCTATAACCCGATTTTTTCGATTATCGATTTTAGATATTTATCGGGGGTACCGCGACACAAAACCTAGAAAATGGTATCATGGCTAATAATCTGTTAAATTTTCGGAGTCTCTCAAGGTAACGGACACGCACACAGACACAGACACAGACACACACATATACACACACAAAGTTCCATTTATAAATAACTTCACAGATATAGATATATATTTCTATATGTATATATACAAGTATATAGATATATATATATATGTATATATACATGGATATACATGTATATATATATATATATATATATATATATATATATGAATATGTATATATATATATATGTATATATTTATGTATATGTATATGATTATATATGATGTTTATATTATATATGTATATGTATATGATTATATATATACATGTATGTATATATATATAAATATACATCATCACCAAAAGACGTGACATTAAAGACTATTCAGTTGGCTCATGCTGTTTAAATTCTTTGAATTTAGGGCAGCACTTTAGAGGTACAAATGATCTGCGTATTTCTCATCTAAACTTTATTTATAAATGGAACTTTGTCTGTGTGTGTGTGTGTGTGTGTCTGTGGTGTCTGTGTGTCCATTACCTATAAACACCGAAACGGCTGAACCGATTTTCTTGAAAATTTGCACAGTTGTACTGTTAGTGTCTGCTAGTGTTCTTAGCTAGGTTTTGTGTTGAGGTATTCCCGATAAATATCGAAAATCGATAATCGAAAAAATCGGGTTATAGAAGGAGTGGTCCGATTTTAATCAAATTTGATACACTCATAGACAAAGACATAAGAAACGATATTCATAAGTTTCAAGGTTGCAGTTCTTACAATAGTGCAGAAAATCGATAATATATATATATATATATATATATATAAAAGGCAAGATGTTTGTGTGTGTGTCTGTTTATCTGTGTGTATGTCCTTTATACAAATCCGATTCCTACCAAACTTCACACAAATATTCTTTAGGCTGAGTCTGAGCTCCAGAACCATGGATTAGTTTTAAAGCTTCCATTACACCCGTGCAACACCGGGCTATACTGCTAGTACATATATAAATTAATGGTAACGGTAATATTAGCGATTTCATTATAAGGAAACATTTAGTATTCACTGGCCGAATACCTTGTCGGCTGAAATTTATAAAATCCTTCTCTTAAAACAAATTTTCAGGAAAATAGGTTTCTCAAGTTCAGTAACTGTTATTGCATTGTACAGTATTGCAATATCGTTACAAATATTTTGTGAAATTCCAGTTGGGGAAGATCAGCAGATAGACTTGTGCTTCAAGCGTATTTATCATTATCAAATTTGTAAGTTTCTCAATTTTTACTAGGATATGCGTTGTGGTACAGTGGATATCGACTCAGAAGGACATATCGGGTAGCCGAATTCCAGTTGAATTCCTTGCAGTCACTTACGCACAAATGCCCTTGGGGAAAGGTATTAATCTGTCTCTCCCCTCCAATTATGGGTTAAATAACAGGACAGGCTGGGTTCTATAGCATTGGCTGTCAAATTATGCTATTGATGTAGATTTTACACTTACATAAATTCTACATCTTTAGTTATTTAGCTCAAGAAACGCACGCGCATGCACACACACACATACCATAGATTTTGTCGCATTATGCGCGCCACCTCCCAAATCTTGGCTAAAAATGCTCTCATCTTATGCCCCAAAAGACACAAAAGAGTTTAAGGTTATCCACTAACCACGCTGTTTGCTAAAATTGTCGTTACATAACCTCAGAGTAAATATCATGACCATTGTCTTAATTACTACCGGACTCTGCCATCGTTTTCGACGTATGACGGTCAAGCAGCTCAGTCCTTAGAAACGACAGCCGAACTACCTGCCCATATCATTTGATTATAGTGGTTTGTGCAGAACCAGTCATACTTTTAGGAAGAACCGAATACAGAGAACTAATGAACAGTATGCCATAAGTCCCCCAAACGACTCCGGGTAGGTTTTGAATTCTCCTAGACTGGTTGCCATCCAAGGCTATAGAACTCAGTTTATTCTGATAATTATCTACAACTGGGGGTGGGGAGAAGAGATGGTGTCATACTTTTCCCAGTGTGAATGAATTCGACTGGCATTCGAATTCGGGCCTATGATTCCTCAATCCGAGTTTTAATCCATTACTCTACCTTCCCTCTGTATTTCCATGCGTGAAGTGAAGTACTGTATCACACACATACATACATACACGTGTATATATATATATATATATATATATATATATATAGAGAGAGAGAGAGAGAGAGAGAGAGGAGGGAGAAAGAAAGAAAGAAAGAGAGATTTCATTGAATGTGACAAAATTTATTATCTGTCCTATTCAATTAATTATGTATAAAGGAAAGGTTGCTGTCTAAATATACAACACACACACACACACACACACATATGTGTGTGTGTGTGTGTGTGTGTGTGTGTGTGTGTGTATTATCAGTCTCTGTCTATACACATTTCTGTAGTTGCTGTCGTATATGTATATGCATGTATTGATATGAATATATATGTGCACATTCACACGAAGATAAAAAAGTCACACCCATATATAATTATGTTCACATATTTAAATTTTTCCTACTTACACATTACATTACACACAAAGATATATGCACGCACATATCTCAAGTTTATAAGTAAGAAGCTGTGAGATTTTTCGCCAAAAACTGACTACAAAGCCTAGCTTTCCAAATCTATGTCAGAAGAAGGAGAAACAAGTTTGATTTCCCCCGAGGTCATGCGGGTAAATTATCTTCACAGTCTCTCTTCGATTTAGACAGAAACAAAGACAAAATAAAATTCTTGGCGGAGATCTCGATATTTGATCAAGCAAACACAAAAACCCGATAAATTCAAGATTAGATTATTTCAAAATATCAATACTTTCGTTATTGATTCACTGTCAGAGTATTAAACTGTTATGTAACTTCAGACTATCAGTGTTGAAATGACAGTGTATAAATACAAATATGTAAAGTCAAGTAAAAATGAGGCTGAAAAAATGGCATTTGAGTGTTGGTTTTGCGAAACGTTTTACTGTAGATTTTTCTCGAGACTAAGTTTGTTTAACTTGTTATCATGTTGTGGCGAATCTTCGTCGCCAAGTTGTTGTGACCTGTTTATGTCAGGAAGAAAGGCACAGAAACAAGACTTTAGGTTCAAACAGTGTATTAGAATAACAAATCATGCATACATGTAAAAGTGTTAGTAATCAGCAAATAGAAGTGTTTGTCTGAACAGTATAGTAACGCTGCGTCTTGACTGTCACTTGACTGCTTCACAGCGGAAGCCACTCAAGTTAGTATTTATTGATAGAGGAAGAGCCCATTCACTGTAAATAAGGCACCATAAAATATCGTACACTGATCTTTATGATTCACAACATATTTAATCAAATATACTCTAACCTACTGTGCTTTTAAACCAATAGTAAACCCGCGAACCACTAATTTGTGGAACGGACTCCCAAAAGAATGTTTCCGATCACTACAATCTTAACCTGCTCGAGGCTAGGGTTAATTGTTACCTTCTATTCTTGTCCGCATAAATTGCCTCCTAACAAAACCCTCTACATCGTGTGGCTCTGGGCCTTGTTAAGAGTGGACCTTACTGAAAAAAAAACAGTCAGAAACAGTCTTGCAGATCAATATTCACTTAGTTGACCATCAACATGTCAAGTGGCTCATAAGTTTTGCGTGTCTAGCCGCCTTATTGTTTTGATTTGATGCCAAAATAAATTTTGCTTAAGAAATATCTAAATAATACCTGCTATACTCCTCTTTTAAAGCCGACCGTTGTTTCTGTTCTGAGATAGTCAATGTTTTCCCAATAAACTTAATATTAACCAAACGACGATTTTTAGTATATACAGTCGCGAGGAAAAGAAATGAACTACTTAGGTAAATAAATAAATTTGTTTTACTTTTTAATATAAAGCAGCTAAAATTCAGCAATGTACTATCAACTCTAGTATCTGTGGTCATTCAGGACTGTAAAGCAAACTGTAAAGCAAGTTGTCGTATTCACCAGTAAAAAGAAAGAAACAGACCTGAATTCATTATGATACTGAAAACAAGACACGCAAAACTTATGAGCCACTTGACATGTTGATGGTCTTCTTTTGTCTCTCTGTAGGAAGGTGAACATTCATAGTGTGAGACTCACCTTTCTGATGTGTTCAACTAGCGTCCAGTTGGCAGACAAAAATAAACAGGGTTGTAAGTGAATACATGTCCCTATGTGGCACAAAGACAAATGGTGGATATTGTGCTGAATATTTATGGAGCTCAATGTACACACTGAATTTATCAGCCAGCCACTGCTTACAGAATAGACTTGCCTGTAACAGAATGGAATCTAACAGCTTAGTATTGAAATCACCTACCAATTTGCCCTGGTGGTTTTTTGTCAGTTGAACTCAACTTCTATTCTAGTTGATTACTGGCTGGTTGTTCTAGAAGATTCCTACAAAGACTGGCTTCATCCCAGATTAAGCATGTAAATTTCTCAAGTTAAATACAGACTGAATAAAGCCTGAAGTATTGTCTGCTTAGTATATTTTTCATATGGTAAGAAGGATTCTGCAGAAGTGGATAAAAATTAGCGGAATGTTAAAGTGAATATGATAACCGATAAGGAGTCTGGAATATCAAGACAGGCTGTGTTAGCCACCCAGAAGAAGAATCCTCTTGTTAGGTTCGCTTTGGATATGAAAAGAAATTGGTAGACCTTCGAAATTAAACTAAAAATATAAAAGAAATTTATTTGGATAAACCTCATCCAAGCCAAAATTTGCAGTTCATTAAATAATGGATGGCGGTAACATTTCGACTGAAGTATCAGTTTATACAATAAGAAGGATGCCATATAAAAAGGATCTAAGTAGATGCAGTATAACAAAAAAGCTATCAATAATAAAAATAATCTAATAAAGCAAGAACACTGTTAAAAAGGACAACAATTAAGGGATAATGGATAACGGAAAAAAAGGATGTATAGCGGGGAAAGAAAAATAGGATTGAGTTTTAATGCAAAAAGGATATACATGAAAACCAATTCTTACAAAAAACAAAAAAACAAAACAAAACAAAACAAAACAAAAAACAAAACAACAAAAAACAAAACAAAACAAAAAAACAAAAAACAAAACAAAAAATAAAACAAAAACAACAACAACAAATAAAAAAAAACAAAAAAAAACAAAAAAAAAAACAAACAAACAAACAAACAAAAATACACAATAAAGGCAGTAAAATTCAGCGATGGGATTTTAATAGTTTGAATCTTTCTACGGCCAAGAGAAATAATAGATCATTTCTGATCAAACAATTTTTAAGTTATATTGATTATATCACGTCTAGTTGGGACTGTACTTTGTGTTAATGGGAGCCATATTAAATACTGATTACAATTTTTAATATACCAAATTATATAAATTTATTTTGTGTAGTTTTAGCTTTTTTTCTATCTTTAACTTGGGTTCACGTAATGGGTCCTCGTGAATGCGATAACGTAAATGGTCCACGTACCGGGTCCGCGTGAGTGCGACAACTTTCATTATAGTACTGAATGACCACATATACAACTCTTAGAGAATAGAAATCTTATATCATTCCAGGAAACATATGAAACACAGCAAATAGAATTGTACACATGCAAAATTGCATCAGAACCGCTGAAAACAAATTTTGAAGAAAAAAAAGACGAAGGCAAATTTCGCGAGCCGGTTTGAAGATTAGTAATTTTGGATTCTGATTGGGCAGAAAATAACACACAGAACTTTATGACCCGTATCTTATCTTTTACCACCTAAAGAAATAAGTTTGCGATCCGAGTTGATCATGTGATGTAAGTTGACAACTTAATTGATATTTCTTGTCCGGTCATTCAGAAAACGTTCAATCAGCCACGATGTAGCAAGAGAAATTTCAAACCGCTGAACCGGACTCAAGTTCCGGCAATGCACTCCTTCACCTTCTCGCGTACTGTTTTTCTTTATCTCTTCTTCTTCATCTTCGTCTACTCGACGCCAACAAAAAGAAGAGAAAAAGCAACAAAGACAAGATAGTTGAACAGTCTCCTAAAAATAAAGTCGATGAGTACATTATTCTTTTAACGTTTTTTCTTCACTTACTCACAGTCCACACACAAAGAAAAAAGGAACAAAGACTTTACTACTATTTCTCTTAGAAGATTTTTACAGTTTAGTGATGTCAGCCATAGGATTTGCGTTGTGGTGCAGCGGATATCGACTCAGAACAAATCGGGGAGCCGAGTTCGAATTCCAGTTGAATTCCTTACATTTACTTACGCACAAATACCCTTGGGAAAGGTATTAATCCGTCTCTTCCTTCCAGTTATGTTTTACATAATAAGACAGTTTGGGTTCTATAGCCTTGGCTGGCAACCAGTCTACCGCAGAAAGCAATGACAACCTACTGTGGGATAATCATCTGCCTAGTCAGTCATGTCTCATTCGAGACATGATCGCCCAAAGTGTGTGTCACGTATGGCACTTGATTAACTGACTGAATGTCAACCATGCAATTTGATATTGTCCTGTTCGTTAAATAAATTTTCATTTGTTTATACAAACGAAACAGTTATCTTCTCAACTTTCTGATCTGGAGTAAACTGTGTGGAGTTTGGTTATGTTTGATACAAGGCCAATTTAATAAACCTGATCGAAATCCCTACACTTTTACAACATTGTCGAATATTTAAAAGGTCTTAGTAAGGATGGTATAGTGAGTGATAACTATCCCAGTAACACGACCTATTATCAAACTAAATTAATATGAACATTGGTTGAGATATAGTCGGCAAAATGGTTCAGCTAAGGATTACCTCTGCTGGGAATTCGATCATTGCTTGCTATGAATGGTAGACTCAGCAATGTGAAGAATAATAGTTTCATACCAGAGTTATAAGGTCCTGGGTATGATGGTAAACTGTATCCCGCAGTAAGGCTTCTGATTGAGAGGTTATGAGGAGCATGGAACCACCTCTTACTTGCTGTTGTTCCCAGGCTCACCCTGACCCGGAGTGGTAGCACCTGTTAGGGTCCCAGCTATGGGCAAATAGTTAACCTCTAAACTGGGTTCAAAACACTATGAAAGTATAAAAATACACTTTTATATAAATATATGCATAAAAATAGACTTTTATAGAAAAATATACATTTTCGAAAGAAACTTATTACCATAACACATTTTTGAAGGAAAAAAATTATTACCATAACACATTTTTGAAGAAAAAAAATATTCTCAGCAAAATATTTTTGAATACAAAACTAGAAGACATTTTCAGTTTTCTAAAATAAAAAAATAAAAAAATAAAAACAAAAAATTTTCATTAAAATCTGACAATATTAACCTTCTCACTATAACCGAACATTTAAGAAAAACCCTTAAAACCCCACCTTTTTAGCATTAAATAACCCACAGAGGTGTTGATATGCCGTTAAACAAAACTCAAACTCAGAGTTATAAACGGCAACTCATTGGTCCCCAGTGTTGTACTTTTACTTGTGATATTAATTTGCAACATTTAAACAAAAATTTCAATTTCATCTGATGCAAAATTTATAAGAACAGTAGACTAAATCTCTCATACGAAACATTATTTACTCATTTCCGAACTTCGTTAATTATTGTCAGCGAGTGGACGTGTGTCTTTGGAGACTTTTCTGATCGTTAATTCTACATTATAATAAAGATATAAGAGGCTTTAATTCTTCTCAGGTGGATGTTTATATATTTACTTTTCATTCAGTTTGACCCACGTATACATCTAGACGCAGATAGGCCAAACACATTTTTTATATATTAATGTGAAGAGACATTGGCATCTAATGAAGGCATGGCTTTGTACCTGTTGGCTTGTAGGTCATCTTTCATGTCAACCTGCTAATGTATCCAGCTTTTCTGATGGTGTAAAATTTATATCTTGACATCATCTGAGATGAGCCACATACTACAGTTAGATAAACATAAAATATGAGATTACATATAAACTTTAACACATCACTAACTAAGTCCCGGATTTAAATAATAAAACAACAACTTTTAGGCAAAATTCGACTTTATTCATCAACATAGTCTTCTTCTAGGGTGATACACTGTTTCCAACGATCCTCTAACAATTCTATGCCTTTTTTGTCGAACGATTTGTCTTTGACCTCAAAATACGCCTTAGTTTCCGATATCACTTCTTCATTAGAGCCAAATCTTTTTCCCTAGATCATTCTTTTGAGGTCTGCAAACAGCCAGTCGTTACTGGGGACCAGACCTAGAGAATAGAGTGCACACGGAAGCAATTCGAAGTGCAATTCATGTGGTTTTGCCATCATTGCGATCGACTTGTGACACGGTGCGTTGTCTTGGTGAAAGATCATTTGTTGCTGTTTTTTGGTGATTTCTTCCTTCAAACGCACCAATAATTCTATATAATACTCGCTATTGATAGTTCCTTCTTTCACAAGGTAATCGATGAACGAAATACTTTGCGCATATCAAAATACGGAGGCCAAAACCTTGCCTGCTGATGTTTGCGTCTTTGGTTGCTTTCGACGGCTTTTCCCTGCTACTGTCCACTCAGCTGACTGCCGATTAGACTCCGGAGTGACATGTTGGATCCATGTTTTATCCATTGTCACATATTTACGCAAAAACTCTTTCATTTTGCGTTGAAACACTTGCAAAGAAACGCTCTGAATCGTCGACGCGCTGTTGTTTTTGATCGACTGTGAGCAAACTCGACATCCACTTTGAATACAGCTTTCTCATTGATAAATGTTCATGCAAAATGGTGAATACACTGCTTTCTGATATATTCAACTCATCTGCTATCTCATACAACTTCAATTTACGATCAGCCAAAACGTGTTTGTGAATGTTTTTGGTGTTTTCCGGGACAACTGCCGATTTTGGGCGACTTGAGCGTTCACCATCATTTGTGTCTGTACAACTAGATTTAAAATCAGGATACCACCTCTTAACCGTTGTTTTCGACTAAGTAGAGTCCGAATAACACTTATCGAGCCTTTACTTTGAACAGTATTTTTTCTCATCAGAAAGCAATGCTTTATCAAGATATGAAATTCAGATTATTCCATTGTTTTGAAAATTTGCAACAGTAGCTTCATTTAAATAGCTGTAATTTGTAAACTAATAATCCGATTGGGACCAAATTTTCTCACGTGCCATTTGACGATTAGTACTTTATAAAAATGATATAATTTTTTTATTAGCCGTGCCATCTGTATGTCATGGCCGGGGATTATTGAGTGATGTATTAAATACAGTTGTGGTAGAAAATAGAAAAATTTAAGTCAGCCGCTGTTACATAAAAATACAGATTGAGTAACATAAGAAACATGTAATAGGTCTGACTGATCATTTGCAGTTAGAAAGAAGTAAAATTCACCAATATAGCCCAATAGTCGAGAATAAAACAACTGAATGCATCAGTATATTTCCGTTAATCAAATCATTTAATCAGATATTTTTCTTAAATATTCAATTCCTTCAGGATATAGAAAATTATAGCATTTTCTTTTCACTGTTATTTGTAAATTACTATGACCTTTTGAGTGACATACAGTACTGTGCAAGAGTATTAGGATAATAACTATTTTATCTTTTATGAGGCATCAAAATAAAGTTTAAAATCACCCCTGTCCTAACACCTTTGCACCCTACAAAAAAGTATTAGGACATGGATGATTTTCCTAAAAACCTCACTGAAATTCAAATATAGAGTGAAAAGCCAAACCTTTGTAAGAATTATTTAACTAAAAAAGAAGAGGAAGAAAGTCTTCGGAATTTGAATTGGTCCCCACAAATCCCAGATCTCAATCCTATTGAACATCTATGGGATATTTTGGATAACAAAAAATGATAAATCTAATGTTACTTTGCAAGACACACTTTAGGAACAAATGCAAGCTGCTTGGCAGAAGATATCATTATATACATTAAAGAAGCTTGTGATGTCAATGCCTGACAGAATGAAGGCTGTGATCAAAGCAAAAGGCTATTATACTAAATATTAAATTTATTTTGTAACAAGTATTTTTTTTGTTAAAGCATTTGTTGAGTGAATCAAATAAAATTACTTTAGTTAAATTGTTTATTTTCTGTCAACATGCCTCATAAAAGATAAAATAGTTATTGTCCTAATACTGTACTTAACGACATAATAAAGTCGTGACTATGTTGCTCGAACTGGTATTTGGTGATTAGGGTCGTTATTCCATAGTGGTCCGTATCGGTTTTGTCGCTGTTTTGATCTCACGGCTGTCTTTGGGCCAATGCCTCAAAATCACATTGTGTTTGTTACAAATCAGCCCTTTCAGCAGGAGAAAGGTTTTCTTGATGTAATAAACTGCACAGGACTGTATTGGCTACTCTTATTTCTTAGTAGGGAAATTTTATTGGCTAGTTGTCAGTGACACAAATGATGCAGTGAGTGAGAGAAACTCCCCGATCCTAGCATTTCAGACAATTACTTTACGATGTTAAAGTTTCCACTGAATAATAAGTGAGGAAAAAGCTTCGTTTTTACTAGTTATTGATTTGCTAATTCACAGGTAAAAGGTATCTCCAGATCTTGCTTATTTTACCTTTTTTTTCGAGAGATTATGACTGTCAACTGACACAATAAAATATATTGTATTTAAAAGCTTGTCTTGTTAGAATCATTACAACTGGGTAGAGAGGTCTATCTACACTGGGTGCCCCATACATTCGGGCTGGTGCCACATCTAAGCTACGCTTAAAAAAATCACCATATATCATTTTCTGTTTTTCCTTGCTTTAAAATTTCTAATTATGGCTGATATTATTTTCTTAAATATATAAACGCAACAGGTGCAGTTATTACAATTTCAATTTTTGGTTACATCTGAGAAATTTTTTTTTAGTGCCCGTGAGCTTTTCATCTCAATTTTTATTTCGAATATAACATTATTTCGTTAGACTGCAAAGACTGTCTTCTGTTTCATGAAAACTCTGATGGAACCATTTAAGAAATCAACTAAAATTTCTTTTCCTGATCTTCATTAACGATCTCCCCGAAGAGCCTCATCCCTTGTTCCCTGTTTAGGATGTGGTTTCCAGCTTTCTCTTTTCCAATCTTCTCACTTTGTTTTTTTTTTCAATTGGAGTAGATAGATCTATCGCCCGGTTCACACTCCACCCATGTCTATTGAACAGGTTAAGAGGCTCATCCCTTGTTCCGTGTTTAGGATATGGTTTCCGGCTTTCTCTTTTCCGATCTTTTCACTATTACGTAGCCCCCTGCACATCAGTGGCGTTACCACCTTGCTCGTGGTGATATGATTAAAAAAAAAAAAATCAAATCCCAATTAGGCATATACGCTGACGACACCACCGTTTACTTACGCCTCGATCAAATATCTACTGAGGCTGACAAAGCAAACCTCTCTGCTGAGCTTGAAAATGACCTCCAATCTGTGGTGGAATGGCTTGTAAATTTTAATTCTTCCAAAAGTTATCTGTTAAACGTCACAGACAATCGCTCCTACCCCACCATTAGCATGGACAAGGCTAGCACCATGAAAGCAAAACACAGCGCCTCCTCGGCCTAACTCTCTCAGCAGACCTCAAGTGGAATGACTATATCAAATCCATAGCTAAATCCGCTGCTAAGAAGGTCAGTTCACTGTGTAGGACCAGGAAGTTTGTCCTTTCTGAATTCATCCTGCACATATATACATCTATCATCCGTCCGTGTACTAAATACTGCTGCCACATCTGGTCGGATGCCCCTGCTATTCACCTCGGGAATCTGTAATGTGATCGATCCCGACTTGGCAGATCAGCGTAATGTGGCTTCCCTGTGTCTCTTCTACAAATTCTTTTACGGCTCCTGATCCACAGAACTTAGCTCACTGGTGGCTCCTATGTATGAATTTACTCGAGCTACTAGACTAACAACTAGGTCCCACGCTTTTACAGTGAAACAAATAAAATGTAACCGCAGCTTTTACTCTAGCAGTTTCTTTTCTCGCACTTCTCCCCTGTGGAATTCCCTTCGTATACTTGCTTCCCTGACAGCTACAATCTCCAAGAATTCAAATGTAAGGTCAATAGTTATGTCCTATCTCAGGGACTTGCATCCTTTCTCTCATGCCCTTTCTTCCGTTCACTCCACTCTCATCACACCAGTATTCTCACCCTTCACCCTTCTATAACTTGTCCCTCTTTCTCATCATGTTCCTTCTATGTAACCCCCTGCGCACCAGTGGCAGTAAAACTGCCTTGCTTGGAGTGAAACGCATAAAAATAAAATTATCACAGTGTAAACTGAATATTTCAAGTAAATTAATTTAATATTTAGTAATGCGAAAAAGTCTTTGCATATTTCAAACTATTTTTGAGACGTTATATCTTTTTATGAGAGCGTGGCCGAGTAGTTTGAATGTTGGCTTTCTGAACATGAAGCCCGGATTCGAATCTCAGTATGGCCGATTTATCAGGAAGGCGACCTTTTAATGTTATCGGTCTGGAGAAGGCGATCCGAGCGTGCGGCACACTTGGAAAGAGCTTGAAAACCATACCCCAGGTCAACCCGTGGTATGGTTTTCAGGCACTTTGGTCAACACAAGCCTTATGTGTGAAATTGGGTCGATAACTCCAGTTGAAAAGCCGTCGATAGTTGTGCTAGCTCGAAATCACAAGTCATCGTGACCGAGGGTTTGAGTGTTCTGGCTTTGTTCAGACTGTTGTTCACGTCGGATAGCACTCTTTCTTCTAGAAACCGTAACTAAGGTCTGCTCAGTTGCAGTAGAAAGCATGGTGGGCTCTGTGGGTGTTGAACAAACACAAGGCGTCTATAATAGGGATTAGCTAGCTGACCTGGTAGACGGATATTCTCGAATACGAGTGTCTAATTATATATATTTTTTAAACTACAGTGAGGTTTAAACCTGCCAGTACAAGGAAATATTTTTCATTTACTTTTATAAAGTGTAATGCCTAAATATTTATATAGCGTATCTTCATGATTGTTCTTGATTTATAGTGGTGTGGTTTCCAGTTAGAAAGCAATGAAATGCTATGCAATATAAAACCTCTCCAATGGCAGTGAATGTTGTATATTTTTCTCGCAGATGAATACTGTAGATAACAAAGATGTGGTTCTAAGAAGGATGCTGAAAATACCATAGATGGAACCCGTGAGTAAGAAGAAATCTTTAAGAGAAATGAAAATAAAAAAGACACATCTCAGAAAGTGTATAGTGGGTTGCTTATCTATTCTTTTTCTGTTAGTAGTGGGATTCCGTTCGAGTGAAGGGTAGTTTTATACTGTTGCAGGTTAACGGATTTGGCCTTGTGGTAGATAGCCCACTATGTCATAAAATGATTACAAATCAAGAAAGACAATTTGAATAGAAAATATCATTTTATATATACACATATCAATTAATGTTTTTAAAGTTAAAGTAATAACTTGGAGCATAGGTCCAACGGAGGTTAAAATGTTCATGGCAAATAAAATGCTGAAAGAGATTTAAGGCTTAGGAATGCGGGGAGCGAGTAAGTGAGGAATGTCTATGATATAGTCGCTTCTTAGGTCAGTAAGTAGTTTTGAGACAGGGGAGAAGGAAAAAGGCAAGCTTAGTATCCACTTGACTTAGGTCAAGGGGATATTGATTACACTCTTCTCCTTGAGGTCTGCCAGCTGGGGTCTGTATCCGCTTTTTTTATCTTCCTTTTGGATCACAGCAGCTCGTTTGGGATTTCACACTTGTATTTGATTCTGGGCTTCCCATTGGCTGATAAATAAAATTCGCGTAGGCTCGCGAAATGGAAATTTAATATTTGATTAATTTTTATTTTTCAACCGGAACATCTGTGCGGATCCACAGATGAATTGTGGTCATTTGCTTTCTGGTCGTTATAGAGCAAACATCCGGTCCATCGCTTTTGCTTGGTATCACTACAAGTGACTTGAAATTTCATAATTAGAAAACAAAAAGCGTGGAAAATATTTCACTCACAGGACATATGGAAAAGATATAAAAACGGCAGGATATATTGAGTGTCCTGCAAAATGACCTTGTTCAAAATGGATGAAAGAGCAGGGAGCGGAATGATATTAAATTGAAATATTGCTAAGAGCTACAGTGATAAGGAGTTATGGAAAACCATGATCGCTCACTTTTGAACGAACGTGGCACTTATAAAAAGCGACAAAATGCTAGAGATCTGTGATAATGTGTAGCTCTTTCATTCTTATTAATGGCGACTACGCGACATAGCATGAAGACTACAAGGTGCTGGAGACGTTGTGCGTGTAATTTTTTTATTTTTAATCATTTCACCCCAAGCAAGGGGGTGAAATAGGTAAAGAGAAAGAGTGGTTAGATATAGGAAATGTCAGAAGGAGGGTGATAGATGGGTAAGGATACCGAGGCTGATGGTTGGGCAGATGGAAAGAGTGTTTGAGAGAATGGATGCGAGTTAGTGTGTTAGGAGGTGTCTGTTGACCTTACATTTAAACTCCTGGAGATTGTAGCTGTCGGGGAAGCAAGTATGTAGAAGGGAATTCCACAGTCGGGAAGTGCGAGAAAAGAAGCTGTTGGAGTAGAAGTTGCGGTTACATCTTATCGGTTTCACTGTAAGCGGGTGGGACCTAGTTGCTAATCTAGTATCTCGTGCAAATTCATACCTAGGGGGCACCAATGATCTAAGTTCATCGGAGCAGAAGCCGTGAAAGTATTAATAGAAGAGGCACAGGGAAGCCACATCACGCCGGTGAGAGAGTGCTTGCAGCCGGTCAGCCAAGTCGGTATCGATCACATTACTGACTCTCCGTTGTATTTTGTCAAGAACCCCGAGAATAGCAGGGGTACCCGACCAGATGTATATCGATATCGATAGGTTACATTGCAACTGAGGCGTGTCTGCTGGCCGAAGCTGTAGGGAAATTAGTCAGAAGTCTGCAACAAATTCCATACATGCTCAACGGCGTTTAATCTGGTGAGAGAATAGAGTAAATTGAAATCAACAAAAATCCCTGGAACCAGTTTCGATGCATTATTTAATTAAATCAAACCATCACCACTAGCAAACACGGTGAGCATAAAGGGGGTGAAAATGGCCTGTAACAAGATTCGTGTATCGCTGACCCATGAGCAAAACTATTAAAAACTCCTAGAGAAATAGCAAAGGAAAGCGAGAAGAAAAAACTAACCATTAACTGTAAAAATACAGAATGTAGAGTTGTCACCAATGGAGGCAACCAAAGTTGTGAGCTTCGAATTCGAGACATCAGAATCAAGCAGGTACAGAAATGTAACAATCTACTTTGTGTAATAACAGGTGACGGAAAGTTTGACACAAAGACTCGAAGATGCATTGGTGATCGGAAGAGGCCTTCCAGAAATATTTCTTTGGAAAACAATAAAAAAAATAAAACGAAAAAGAGCCATAGCTATCCGAGATTTACCCTACTCCCTCACTGGAGCGAGTTGTGACACAAGGTTGGTTTTTAACGCGGGGAACCTGAGCGCGTACGCTCAGGCCATTGGTCAAAGATTACCCAGCCCCCACGCGGTAACTGGGTACAAGGCTAGTCTTAGCTGGTCATTGCTTTCCTGCCGGCGAGCAGGTAGTGAGTGTCTGAGAACAGATACTACGCTTTGATCCTATCCATTATAAGACAATAAATGCTTACAGATGAAGAAACATATAGTCACACAAGTAGTTATGCAAACGGATGCTGGGAGTACAACGGATAGAATATTAAATGTTCAACTTATCTTTCCAGACTGTGGGTTTCCGAAATTGTATCCATTCTTCTATCTATCTATCTATCTATCTATCTATCTATCTATCTTAACTTAACACAATCTTCCGAAGTAGGAGTTGACCTCGCTTGAATATAATCATTTGCTATCCTGGACTCTAATCAGTATGGCTAAAGAAAAATACGGAAGCACTTCAGCTCCGAATTATCCCAATTATATATATATATATATATATATACACGCACACACACTACCGGTCATAATTATTAGGACACCGCAGATTTTTAAAAGACATTATGTATTTCATATTATGTTTAAGTAGATAATTTTAAATGAAAATAGAATGGTTCTTTTGTTATTACTTTACTTCCTTGCCATGTAAAATTTTGCAAAGATGAACTCGTCCTAATCTCCCTCAATTTTTTCATTCTTTCATTGATGAAACTGCAATATAGGTAATTATTAAATATTTATCATTTCATTTGAGGCACATGTTATTGTGCAGTATTAACAAAAGAATCACTTACAATTATTCACTTAGCAGTAAATACTAAAACATAGTATGAAATACATAATTTTTTATAACACTCAGGTGGCCTAATAATTATGGCCGGTAATATACATATATATATATATATATATATATATATATATCTATATATATGAGAGAAAGAGAGAGAAGAGAGAGAGAGAGAGAGAGAGAGAGAGAGAGAGAGAGAGAAGAAGAACAATAAAATCTAAAAATTTAATCTAAATATATATATATATATATATATATATATATATATATATATATATGCTAAAAGTCTGCCCCCTTCTACCGAGCGCCCATAGCTCAGAGGTAGAATCGCCGACTGACGCCAATTCAGTGGGGTTTCAATCCTGGGTTAAAAGCATTCGGATTTCTAATCGTACTGATGAGCTGTGATATAGCGAAACAGATCTATATATATATATATATATATATGCATATGCTGAAAACCTTAAGACTTTAGTTTTGTATGACACTAGCACAAATAAAATGAGGAAGATTGTAATGCTTCAATTTCAGAAGTCGAGAGAATCTACATGATTAAAAAAAATCAGCATTTTTAATGATGAATTTTTCCCGGGCTCAAACATCTGGCACCGTTGAGAAATACATAACTATTTTAGTGACACAGTAGACTAACTTTTAGGTATTTACTAAGCTTATTCAAGCAAAATAAAAAAAAAAACATACGAGAAAACCAAAGATGACACATGATAGACATACGAGTAACATCTATGTGTCAGTGTGTTTAAAACAGACGCTTCTGTAGCATCTCATTTCTAATGCTTGCGTTCTTATCTACAGTTCTTTTAATGTCCAAGATTCGCATGGTGGCTTGATTATCATCAAAGAGGGATTTGGAACAGAAATAATTGCAAACGCACTTTATACAATGGCGACTGTCACAAAACTATTTGGAATAACAAGAACTGAATTATTGATGTGTCTTTAATATTTCTGGAACTACAGTTTATAAAAGTAAATGAAAAATATTAATCTTCATGACATAGTCAGTCTGCAATAGGATTTTTATTCACTGATTTCTGAATTGGTTCCATAAAAAATCAATGAAAGATTTTCGCTTAACTGGAACTAGAAATCGGAGAGCCAAAGTTCAAATTCCAGGTGAATTCGTTGCATTCACTTCCGCGCAAATACACTCTCAATTCTCAATCCAGCTATGGGTTAAATAACAGAACAGATTGGATTCTATAGCCATGGTTGGCAAGCAGTCTATCGCAGGAAGTAATGGTAACCTACTACGAAAAAATCCTCCGACCTGTCAGTCATGTTTCTCGTTGCTTGTGGCGCAGTGGATATATTGATTATATGGATAAAAAGGTAGACATTATAATGCTATGAATTTAATTTCCTATCCACAATACCGATATAAGGAAGTGCACTCACAAACGCGCGAGCACGCACACACATATGTAGTGTTAAATTGTGATGATCCTTAGCGCCAAAATTGCTGTTTTTTAGTTGTTTACTGGTAGAAAGACATTTTATCAAGCAGTTTTTGTCATAAAAGCGACAGAGTGTTAATAGAATTAATATATAAAAGTTTGTTGCTGAACTTATCAGAGTTAAGCGACAAACTTCTTCACATTATATATATATATATATATATATATATATATATATATTTTTTAAAAATAAAACTTTAATCCAAAAGGAAAAGCAAGAAGGCAAATCCTAAAGACCTGATCCAAATTAATATTAATTACATTATTATTAAAACTGATCAAGGTGGAGGACTCAATGTAATTAATATTTAAATTACAGGGCCAATTATAAAAAGTAAGGTTTTCCAAAAATATAAAAATAGACATTGATTTCTGTCTACTTTCTTATTAATCCCACCCCTTTAATTTTTTTGTGATGTATATTTTTCTTTTAAATTCCGCCGGTAAAATATCTCGGTTTATTTTGAAATAAAGACGTTGCCGATGATGCGTGAAATTTCTCTTAGGGATTTCATGTAGAAATGGACATACAACTGATTTGAACATCGAAATTTATTTTATTATATATATATATATATATATATATGTATGTACGAACATGTTGTCAGCATATAAGGCATACAATATATTGAAGGTTTGTTAAAATTATTAAAGACCTTGTTACCTACAATGTTCATGTAGAAATTAGAAAAAGTAAAACTCAGAGGCAAACTCATTGCTACGCCGCCGATCTGGGCGAAAATGATGCCATAGTCATCATAAATCGTGTTGCAAGACAGTAAGAAAAACAAATGTTACCAAATACACAAATTGTTTTACGTAAACTCCATCCCTCCACAAAGTCATACTTTATTTAAGGTTCTACATGAACCATGTATAAAACAAGATCTTTAATTATTTCAACAATTCATCTCTCTCTCTCTCTCTCTCTCTCTATATATATATATTAACTATAGGAACAGCAATAACAATAGTAACAGAACGAACTCTGCCGAAACTAGTATTAATTAAGCTATAATTTAAATCGTCTTGTACAACCCACCGAGAACGAAGTCGGAGGGAAAAGAAGGGGAAGTAAAAAGAAACAAACGAAGTACATGAAAAAAAAAGTCAAGCACTCGTAAGAAAGAAAAAAAACCCAAGACGAAAACCCTAACACTAAAGCGCTCAATACGAAAGTAGAGCAAACAAAGAAAATCTCGGCAAGAGCCAACAACCTACCACGGTTTCGCCCAACGGCTCATTTCCCTCACGAGCCGTTGGGCGAAACCGTGGTAGGTTGTTGGCTCTTGCTTAGATTTTCTGTCTATATATATATATATATATATATATAAAATCCGTAATCCAAACCATATATATATATATATATATATATAATCATCGGCGGATAAGCTTTTGTCGCAGTATCACAGCTCTTCAGTGCAGCTAGATTAACCGTTTTCTTCAAGCCGGGATCGAAATCCGACTGATTAGTCATCGGACGGATATCGTTCCGTTGCCCTATCAGCGTACGGCAGCTTAAATGACATCTTGCATGAGAAAGGCAGCTGACATGGCAGATTATTCAAAGAATGTAAAGAAAGAACTAGTAAATGAGAGCTTTCAATTTAGTAGCCGAACCGATTTGCGTTCAATTCATTAACCAAAGAACATAGCGTAAAACCGTGAGTAGTTACTGTTCTTACCTATCCTTATAGTGGTCTATCGGCTATCGAGAACACACACACACACACACACACACACACACACACACACACACACACACACACACATATATATATATATATATATTATACATTATATTTTAGAAAATGTACTTAATCATTCTATATATCCGCTACAAAGGTACGATTGTTTCGACATTGAAACTTCAATGTCTCATCAGGCGGTGTGTAAAGTATATATATATATTTCGAATAAGTAGAAAGTGAGTTTTTTCTCTTAACCCTAAGATCCTTTCTGTGAACAATTCTTCAGAGGGTACGATTGCCAAGGTTAATTGATGCACGACAGAAGACTAAATATGGATACTAACCTTTCCCACCTCTTTCACTTTGCCTCCATGGTTAGTTTTCTGTCTTGTGTCGATTAACCTTGCCAACAGTACCTTCTAAAGATGTGTTGGCCGGAAGGATCCTAAGGTTAAGGAAAAATATGTCTACCTATTTCAAAACATTAAGTTCTGTAGTGTCAAGTCGCCGGACGGCCAGGTGACACCTGTTGCCCATGTCGGTGCTTACCGGGCGAGGAATTGCTCTCTTTGGAAGCAACCCCCTTCACGCCATTAGGTTTAATATGTATTCGTTGTATAGCCATGATTTTACGCAGAATAGATCGATAATGGAGTGATATCCTGTTGCCTTCTCCACCGTGATTTATTGAGACACCACCTCTAGTTAGCTAGCCATTGACTCGTCAAGAGTTCCTCAGCCCTTTGCAGGTTAATTTTTTTATCCTACTGGGTTGCTAACATCCCGTATATAAAAAAGAGGGGTGGAAGAACGAACAAATATTAAGTATATAGTTAGTATAAGTTCAAAGAAGTAGTCTTCTAAAAAAAATGTCAATTCCCCTAGTTACTCCTATCTAGCAAAAGAAAAAGCATCACATATCCAGTAAACAGAAGATATTTTCTTTTAAATTTTGTCCTTCCTCAAAGAGAACTTCTGTTCCAATTTGGATAATTCCGGTAAATGCAGATTTTGCGATAGCACGTGGTCTAAGTAGGGTGGGGACAGAGAGACGAATTATCATGCTATTAAATATTTTACAATACAAAAATCAATTTTAAATTAAACATTAATATATTTATAAATTTAATACAAAATAAAATAAATTATTCTGAAAAAACGATATTGACAACAAAGCATGAAAAATAGTGAAACGAAGATTTTTTCTCCCTTACCTACTAATTTACCAAAACGACGCCACAATGTTAGCAAAACTTAACATTACATATCCAGTAAACAGAAGATATTTTCTTTTAAATTTCGTCCTTCCTCAAAGAGGACTTCTATTTCAATTTGGATAATTCCGGCCAATGCAGATTTTGCGATAGCACGTGGTCTAAGGAGGTGGGGGACAGAAAGACGAATTATAATGCTATTAAATATTTTACGGCGTAAAAGGGACAGATTTTTCCCAAAATATGTCCCTCGCCCGGGAAGGAACGACATGTGCGACAGCTGTCTCTGGACTGTTACCCTGCGCAACAAAGAAAATATTACCTTGGGGACATGGAACGTCAGGACGTTAAACTGCTGCGGAAAACTACAGAATGTCAAGCAGGAAATGAACAGACTAAAAATCAATATTCTGGGAGTATGCAAAACCAGATGGCCAAATAATGGAGACTTCAGCAGTGAAACCATAGAATAATATACGCCGGAGGTAAATATAATGAAAAAGGAATCAGCTTAATACTGGACAAAGAAATGAAGAAATGTGTTTTGAGACACTGCCAATTCTCCAAAAGAGTTCTCCTGGTCAAACTGAAAGGGAGATCATTCAACATAGCCAATGTAGTCATCTATGAACCAACAACACAAAGCACCGAGGACGAAATAGAATCTTTTTACTCCACTCTAGAGAAGGCCAAGGCTCAATGTAAAAGCCAAGAAATCAGGATCATCATGGGAGATTTGAATGCCAAAGTAGGCAAGGAGAAGGAAGGTATGACAACTGGCAACTTTAGTTTAGGAATCCGCAACGAACGAGGAGAAAATGGGTCCAATGATGCATAGCAAATGACCAGGTAATAAATAAACCCTAGTTTCAAGAACACCCACGATATCTATGGACATGGAGAAGCCCAGGAGGTGACACGAAAAACCAGATAGACTATATAACCATAAACAGCAGATTAAGAAATGCAGTGGTTCAAAGGAAAGCCTATCCAGGCGTTGATAGTGGAAGCAACCACGTCCCTGTCATCTGCAAATTAAAAGGGAAACTCCGGAGATTGAAGAAGCCTAGTGCAGCACCAAAACTGATATACAACGCACTCATGAATGACCTCAACCTACAGAAAGAATACACGAACAGCGTGAAAACCAAATACGAAGAACAAATTGGGAAAGGACACTCGAAATGGGATGCGCCAATAGAAACAAGAGTGAAATCAGCAAACCACATTGCCCCAAAGGAAATTAGGCGCAGAAAGAAGACATGGAATGGAGTACAGGGAACTACACAAGGAAATAAGAAAATGCAGACAGGCTAAAGAGGAATGGTTCAATGACAAATGTGCAGAAGTAGAGAGATTGAGTAGGAATAATAAAGCAGGCATACATAAAGAAATAAAAGAACTGGACAAAAAAAAACAACTGCTTTTCAACAGGATGTATAAAATCTAAGGATGGAACAATCATTTTGGAGAAAGAGGAAATACTGCAACGATGGGAAGAATATATAAAAGATCTTTTCCACGACAAGAGAGAGCAACCAATAATACGCAAAGATGAGGGCGGACCGGAAATATTAAAGTGTGAAATGGAATCTGCAGTAGCCAAACTGAACAGAAACAAAGCAGCTGGACCAGACGGCATAGTCATAGAGCTGCTGATAAACCCTGGAAGAATTTTGTATAGAGAAAATTACAGAAATAATAAATGAAATTTATAATAGTGGGGTTAGAACCAGATGACCTCAGCAAGTCTATCTTCATAGCACTAAGAAGCCAGGAGCAAATGAGTGCGAAGTCCACAGAACCATCAGTTTAATGAGCCATATAACAAAACTGATCGTCCGAATCCTGATGAATAGAGCGAGAAGAAGAAACAGGCCAGAGATAGGACAAGAACAGTGTGGTTTCGTTAAAGACACGGGAACAAGGAATGCCATATTTATGATTAGGATGCTCTTTGAAAGGGCAATACAAATGAAGAAGGACTTATACCTGTGCTTTATTGATTATGCGAAGGCGTTTGACAAAATACGCCACAAAGAATTGATGGAGATGCTCGGCAGCCTTGACATATTTGGGAAAAACTTGAGAGTAATCAAGAATCTTTACTGGCAGCAAACCGCTTGCATACAGACAGGTAATGAATTCAGCAGATATACAAAGATAGAAAGAGGTTTAAGACAAGGTGTAATATAACGGTCTGGCCCCACCCAAGAAGGCTGATGAAGCGTGAGTGTTCCCGGTTGATGAAAAGTAGCGGATGTCACTTTGACCCTATTTCCGACAGCGGCGGAAATGCCTACGCAGGCAAACAGACAGGTGACTCTGAGAATCGCGTGGGCGTCGCGGATCGAGGCAAAACCCGGAAGAAACAAGTTCCGGTTTTGGAAGATATAAAAAGACCTCGAAAACAAGGATTCGCCAGAAGTCGAAGAAGAAGCTAGAAGAGCTAAGCAGAGAGGCTACACTTCCGTCGAACCCAATTAGAGGCGCGCTCCCTCAACTCTCTGTTCCCTAGGCTACACGGTCCATCGTCATTAATAAAAACACAAGTCATATTTTTATATACATGCGTGTTTGTTATTTATGGATATATAACAAAGGATGTGTCTTTTCACGGGATCTGTTCAACTTGTACAGTGAGAATATTTTGAGGACCCTAGAAGTTATGCCTGGATTTAACATCACAAGCCACAATTTAACCAACCTAAGGTACGCAGATGATACAGTGCTGATATCAGACACAGAAAGGAAACCACAAGACCTTCTACAGAAGGTAGCTGAAGAAAGTAACAAGAAAGGACTAGAAATATACTGCAAGGAAACTGAATTCATGGTCATCACTAAAAAGGGCAACCCAAAATGCCCAGTACAGGTCGGGGATACTAGAATCAAGCAAGTACAAAAATTTAAATACCTGTGAAATGTTATAACAGAAGACGGAAATTGTGACACAGAGATCCGAAGGCGAATTGGCATGGCGAAGAAAGCATTCCAGAAGTTGAGTAAAGTATTAAGAAACAGGACAATTTTGCTAGAAACAAGGAAGAGAGTACTGTCTGTTCTTCAATATGGTAGTGAATGCTGGACAGTTTCATGCAAGATGAAGGAAAAACTTGAAGCAACTGAAATGTGGTTCTACAGAAGGATGCTGCGAATATCATGGATCGAGCATGTGAGCAATGATGAGGTCTTAGAAATGATGGAAACAAAAAGAAAATTAATACTGAGAATCAGGAAGAGACAGCTGAAGTTCCTGGGACATGCAATGAGGAAGAAGGTCTTGGAGAACCAGATACTAACAGGCCAGATAGAGGGAAAAAGAGACAGGGGAAAGCAACGGATAACATATTTGAAGGGCCTGAGAAGGTGGATGACAGAATAGGGGTTGCGTGTTGTTACAGGAGAAAGTGTGCTCAGAGCCACCAGGAATAGGGAAATGTGGAAAGCCATGAACACCAACGTCCTGAAGGGACAGGGCACATTGAAGAAGTGTCAAGTCCTTGTTAATATATATATATATATATATATATATATATATATATACACAACAATCTAAAGTGAGCCAAACTAAGCAATGAATTTATATTTATGAAACTTACATTTGTTTAAACAAATGTAAGTGTTTAATAAAAATGTTTCCTAATTTAGTGTGTTTTGGTTTTTTTGTTCTAACCCCCCTTTTTGTGTTGGTATGGTTCCCCGCCCCTATCTTAGTGTATATCTATTTATTTGGTTTTATCTTTAGTGTTTCAGCCTTTGCCCTGACGATCCGTAGTGTGAAACCGCGGTAGGTTTTGGCTCTAGATTTTTGTGTGTCTTTGCTCTACTTTTGTATATCTTCTTTTGTACTTTGTATCGAGCACTTTTTCTTGGGTTGGTTCCGTTTGGAGTTTTTTTTTCTTTGCTGCGGAGTATTGAATGTTTTGTTCTTGTTCCGCGGATTTCTTTTTTTCTCCCCATTTATCCGACGCCTTAGTGCACCGGATTGTAACGGAATTAGGTTCTGTTTGTTAGTGGTTTTTTTGAAGGTTTATTTTAGTATAAATTTACGGCCTACATACTTACAGAGTCTATTTAGTTATTATATATATATATATATATATATATATATATATATATATATATGATATATGTGTGTGTGTATACATTCTTGTTAATATATTTATATATATCCTTATATATACATATATATATAAACACACATACACAGACATATATATATATATATATATATATATATATATATATATATATATATACACCTTTCCAAAGAGTGCGCGTAATTAAATATAAATTGAAACGTGGTCACATATCTAAGCTCGACGTTGCTTAACTTCGGTCATCGTACAAGAATCGGTGTTTCAACGTGAATTGGCCATAAGACATTCAGTCAGTTAATTGCCATGCGTGATACACGCTTGATCGATCATGTCTCGAAAGAGACATGACTGAATGGGCAGAAGATTATCCTGCATTAGGTTGCCATTGCTTTCTGCGGTAGACTGGTTGCCGACCAAGGCTATAGAACCCAATCTGTCCTGCTATTTAACCCATAACTGGAAGAAATAGACGGATTAATATCTTTCCCAAGGGTATTTGCGCGTAAGTGAATGCAATGAATTCAACTGGAATTGGAACTCGGCTCTCCGATTTCTCGTTCCGAGTCGATATCCACTGCGCCACAACGCACATCCGCATAAGACATTAGGAGATAGAAAAATGATTTTAGAAACTACTGAACTTCTGTGTAATATCTAATCACTGGATAAATTAAGTAATACCGTTCTCCTGGCAAATTCTGAAAATACAAGGGAGAGAATATATGAGCAACGAGGAAACTTTACGGCAAATATAAAATACAAGAAAACTGAGAAGGCTGAAATTTCAGGAACACATCATGAGGAAAGAGGGATTAGAGAATTTAACACTCACAGTATATACTGGAGCATGTGAGACAGGGAAAAACTGTGAGTAACCGACATAACGATATTGTTTGAATAGAACATGGTCGAAGAGAGATGGTAATGGGTAAAATTTCTTAGGACAACAAAAGGTAGGAATCATTTACATGAGCGAGTTTCCATGTTAATTGGGATCTTGTGTCAAACCCATAATAATTACTGTTCGTGAGACGATGAAGAGCTTTAGTCGCGCGTACTCGTCAGTGGCAAACAAATCAGCCTAGAAGTTATGTGTTACTATTTTTTTGGTTGTCGGTTCAATGACTCTTTTCAAGGATCCTTTCATTTCGTTTTTCTTTTTCAAACCTTTCGTCAATAATAATACACTGTTTGATGTAGTTTTCAGTTCATTATTTGTTTCAATTATCTCTCTGGACAGTTTCGGAGCAATATAAACACTGGTCGATATTTTAGAAATTGACTTCCATTTCGGGAAGAAAAAATTGAGTCAAAACATTCGATTGAAAATGTTCTGTATTCGACCCTTCATTCATTTAGCAGCTTTCAATAGTTATGATGTACAGAAAAAGTTGTAATAAAGGTGAACCTGAAAACAATTGTTTGACCGTATTTGTATGCTACTGATATTGATGGCTAGATGTAGCTGTAAATTATAAGTTAAAAATTTTCTTGCTCGTACTTCTCGCTTATGGAACTCCCTTCCGGCTCCATGCTTTCCAGCCAACTTTACCTCGCAAAAATTTAAATGCCTTGTCAATTATTATCTACTGTCCACTTAATTACTCTTTCCGCTCATTAATAATGTTACTTTTCCTAATTCTTCCACATCCTGTAATCCTTGATGTCTTAGTGGCTTTACTGCCGTGCATGGGGTGATACCGATTTTTAAAATAAAAAAAAAGAAATGATTAAACTGTATTTAGATACATTTTAAGAAAATTGTGGCAACCTATGAAGCGTGGATACTTTACAGCAAGGGGAAATGCAAAATATAAAGCTGGATTCAAGTTAAATCAAAATGATCTAAATTAAAAGCCAGTCTTCATTAAAAAAAAGTTGATGCAGAATGAAAGGAAATAATTCCCCTACTATGAACTCTTTTTGGAGAACCATACAGTCGATTCAAACAAATATTAATCTCGATTCAATTAGACCAATTGAAAGCAGAAATTCATGAAAAGCATCTGGAATTGAGAGAGAGAGAGAGAGAGAGAGAAAGAGACAGACAGACAGAGCGTTGAAGAGAGAGTAGGAGAGAGTTAGAGAGAAAAGGAGAGAGTAAGAGAAAGTGTGTGTGTGTGTGTGTGAGAGAGAGAGAGAGAGAGAGAGAGAGAGAGAGAGAGAGAGAGAGAGAATAGGGCAACAGTTACTGTTACCGTTGTGGTTTTCGTAGTAATTAGTCAGTTTACGAGGTGATGCTGCCAGCCCCATGAGCAACCGGTTTTGAATTCAGCAATGCCTTCTGTTAGACTGGATGCCCACCAAAGGCTGGAGCCCAGTCTGACTTGCTGGATGAAGAAGAAATGGGTTTATACCTTTTCCAAAGGTATTTGTGCAAACGTGAATGTAACGACCTCACCCGGAATTTGAATTCAGCCTGTCGGTCCTTCTTTCAGGCGCACACCCGAATTAAGGGAAGGATAGTAATATTAAATCCGGATAACGCTGGATAGTACGTTTCCTTGGTGACAACCAAAGTTATAACCGCTTAACACAAAAGTTTCCACTTATTTGCAACATACACCTGGTATTGAACTTGTAGATTACAATTGGAGTAGATAGACTAAACTATTGCCCGGTTCACATTCCACCCACGTCTTTTGAACAGGTGAAGAGTCTCATCCCTTGTTCCCTGTTTAGGATGTGGTTTCCGGTTTTCTCTTTTCCAATCTTCTTACTCTTACGTAGCCCCCTGCGCATCAGTGGCGTTACCGTCTTGCTTGGGGTGATATGATTAAAAAAAAAATTGGCCGGTTTACCGAGATTCTTTTGTCATTCCTTGGATGATTTGAAAAAGGCACGGAGCGCAGTTCGGAACAGAGAAAAGAAAAAGTATTTTGGAAAGGGTAAAATTAGTAAATTGCGTGAAAGAAGACAGAAGCTCACAACAAATATGTTGTTCAATGAAATTAATATAAAAATAACAAACAAAGTTATTATCTTTTAGCTTTACTTAAAATAACTTTTTTTGCTAACGCATTAATATTGAAATTATACTCTGCAGGATGTTGGATGCGCGTTGGGTTGCAGTGGATATTGACTCGGAACAACAAATCGGGGTGTCGAGTTCGACTTCCAATTGAATTTCTTGCCTTTACTTACTCGCAAATATCCTTGGGAAAGATATTAATCTGTCTCTTCCTTTCAGTTATGTTTTAAATAATAAGACAGCTTGGGTTCTATATCCTTGGCTGACAACCAATCTACCGCAGAAAGCAATGCCAACCTACTGCGGGATAATCTTCTGCCCAGTCAGTCATGACTCTTTCGAGACATGATCGCCCAAGCGTATTTCACGTATGGCACTTAACTGACTAACTATACAGGAACTGAAGGATAATAAAGGGATTCACATGGATATTCTTTTTTTTTCTTTTTTTCTCGCATCACCTCAAGCAAGGCGGAACCGCCACTGGTGAGCAGCGGGTTACAGTGAGAGAAAAGACCGGATACAGGGGTTGTTAAATAAAGGATAAAAGATGAACGGAATTTAAGAGGATAGAAGATAATTATTGACCTTGCATTTACATTTTTGGAGATTGTAGCTATCAGGAAAACAAGTAAACAAAAGGAAGTTCCACAGGCGGATAATGCGAGAAAAGAAACTGTTCGAGTAGAAGTGGATGTTACGTTTAACTATTTCAATGGTAAAAGGGTACAACCTACATGCCCATCAAGTAGCACGCTTAAATTCACGTGGTTGGGGCACCAGAGAAAAAAGCTTGTCAGAGCAGTTGCCGTGGAGATGTTTGTAGAAGAGACAGCGGCAAGCCACGTCACGTCGGTGAGAAAGTGACTGAAGTTGAGATGCCAAGATAGGACCGATTACATTGCAGATCTTTCTTTGGATTTTGCTGACAACCTCAAAATGTAAAGCAGGAGCACCCGGAATTTTATATATATATTAAAGATCATCACTGTTTAGATGAATGTTTTATAACATTTTTTTTTACTAAGCAGACTTGTAGATTAAATAAAACTTTAGGGCACCCTTTAAATTTTTACAAGGAAAAGATCCCATCTTTTTAGAGATGTGGATAATGGCTGATACAAATTCCATAAGGAAGGGAAAAAAGAAAGGATTATCCACCCCTTAAAGGTTAAGGGATTTAGCATCCAGTTTAAAATATCAAATGAAAAAGACTTGACATTGACATGGAAGCTATGTACACGGTGTCTCTAACTTCTTAAAAATAAAGATTTTAAAAAATGTTAAAGTAAATCAATAAATTACTCTTCTGTTAACTTGGAGGGCATTAATGCAACGGTTGATAAACGCAGGTCTAGGGAATAGTGGATTTTTGTAAGCGCCACTTAGATGTGGTACAAGGCCGAAAGTACGGAGTACCCAGTGAGAATCGAACTCACTACTCAGTTGTAATAGTTTCTAGCAAGACAAGCTTGCTAACCATTACACCACGTCGAGGTGCCCATATGGCTAGGGAATAGACAGAGTTTCGACTCTAAATAATTTTTCTTGATTATGTTAAGTAAAATGAATCCACATCTATCAGTAACGTGGTCAGTCAGAATTTAGCGACAAAAACGAAAATTAATTTTTAAATAATCAGTATACTAATTTTCTCCCGGCATCCTATAAACTGATATAAAACAGCATTCTAGATCAGGATAATTAGTCTTTGTTCAAAAATGGCTTAACGTTTAGCAAAGGACACCTACTTTTTGATCTAAGTTTGAAACAAGCAAAGATAGTTTGGAGAATTTGACAGTATGAGGAATAATGAAAGCAACAGAGGCAGAGAAAAACCTACACAACGAGTTTGGATAGATGAACAGGAACAGGCGGGTAATAAATAGACAAATGTGATTAGAGTTTAAAAGTAGAAGTTGGGAAGAGCCATAATCACTCACGTCCTGGAGATACACAGTACAAAAATATTTTTCTTCCTCTTTTTTTTAAATTGTATACAAAACAGATAATATCTTCAACATACAAGGTATAAAATAGGTTATATTTGTAGAATTTCACGGAAACATTTATTGAGAATTAATATTTAATAAGCAATAAGAATCATCTATGTGCCGTGTCTCTTCAGAACCTTGGTGATCATGACTCTCCACAATATCCTGTTCTTTGTACCTCTTTTTATCACTGTGTTTCCTCCCAAATCTTAACACACCATCTATTCACTCAAACTCACTATGTAGGTTATGTGTTTTCCCATGTTCTTATTTTCAATCTATCTTGTGAGTACCAGATTTTCCAAGCCCTCCTTCCTCATTATGCATCCTAGAAATGTCAACTCTCTCTTTCTGATTCTAAGTATAAGTATCACTTTTTGCACTTTCTCTAAAACTTCGTCATTGCTCACATATCCGGTTGTCTTTTGACCATATCACGTTGGAACACCGGTTCTCGTACGATGAAAGAAGTTAAGCAACGCCAAGTCTAGTCAGTACCTAGATGAGTGACCGCTTTGGAATACCTGGCGCTGTAAACTTGGATATGCGGGCAGTGTAAAGAATAATGGCACGGAATTCTTAATCGGAGTGCCGGGTTCTAATTCATGTTGGATTCATTATATTCACTTTGCGCAAATACCTTTGGGGGAAAATATGACTCAATCTGTTCCCACTCCCAGTTATGGGTTTAATTAGTAAAAGTTGTATTATTAAAACAATTCTTATAAAAAAATTTAAAATAAATATTAATTATTTACATTTCGGCATTCAGTCAGTTAAGTGCCATACGTGATATACTCTTTTCTTGAAAGAAATATGACTGACTACGCAGAAGATTTTCCCGCAGTTGTTTGCCATTACTTTCTGCGGTATACTGCTTGCCAGCCAAGGCTATAGAACCCAATCTGTCCTGCTATTTAAACCATAGCTGTATTGAAAAAAAAAACGGATTAATACCTTTACGAAGGGAATTTGCGCGTAATTGAATGCAACGAATTCATCTAGAATTCAAACTCGGCTCTCCGATATTTCGTTCCGAGCCGATATCCACTGCACCGGCATTTTTGGCATTAAATAATCCATTGAAATTGATATGACATTAACCAAAAACAATCAATTAGCATGTTTGGTCTATGTCATTTTCAGTATTGTGTAGAACCACATTTCTATTGTTTTAAGTTTCTTCGTAATCTGTGAGGAGATTGTCTAGTATTCACTGCTATATAGAAGGACCGATATTACATAACAGTAAAGAACTCTTTTCTTTGTTTTTAACGATTTTTCCTGTTTTTTTTTTTTTTTTAACTATTCTTAGCTATTGGAAGACATATTTAGCTATTCATGGGCGCCTTTGGATTCCAGTGTCTCGCTTTCTGTACTCTGCTAAAACACTTCCCTGATTATTGTGTTAATTTTCCACTTCTTTACTCATCCCCGTTTCGAAAATGCTTTATCACACAAACAACAACAACTGCCCCGGTTTATCCTCTGACAAGACACGAAAAGTAAATATGAAGGAAAAAATTACGAAAATAATAAAAATAAACGACGCCTCAACTGCTCGATCAGTCTCCAACCGCCTCACGTAACCTGTTTATGTGGCAAGCGATAATATCGGAAATGGTCGACGAATGGAATGGATGTCAATTCAGCCGGTTAGAAGGTAGGTAGAAGTTATTCATCAGGTTGTCATATATCTATTTGCTTCAATGGGTAGGGGCGCCTGTCAAGCACCCCACCCAAATGACGTAAACATTCTAACCAAGGACAGTACCTTACCACATCTCCTCACCCAACTTGGCAAGTGAGGAAGACGGTGAAGCGATCTACACATATTTTTAGGCGCACATTATAGTAAAAGAGAAGCTAGTCACGTGCATTCGTCTACCGTTATGTACTTATATACGACTCAGTCTATCTTTCTACCTACCTGCATGTATTTTTATATATGTTCGATTACGTGTGAATTTGTGTTACACACACACACACACATACACACACACACACACACACACACACACACACGTGCATTGAATACCACTGCCATATCTGGTCGGGTACTCCTGATATCCACCTAGGTGTCCCTGACAAAATCCAACGGATAATCTGTAATAGATCCCGACTTGGCAGCTCAGATACAGTCACTTTCTCACCGGCGCAATATGGCTTCCCTGTGTCTTTTCTACAAATACTTTCACGGCTTCTGTTCCGATTAACTTAGCTCACTGGTGCCTCCTATATATAAATTTACTCGAGGCACAAGATTAGCAACTAGGTCCCACCCTTTTACTGTAAAATTAATAAATTGTAAACGCAAATTTTACTTCAGTAGCTTCTTTTCTCGCACTTCCCGCTTGTGGAATTCTCTACCATTTACTTGCTTTTCTGACAGTTACAATCTCCAAGAATTTAAATGTAAAGTCAATAGTCATCTATCTCACTTACCTGCATCCTCTCTCTCATGCTCCCTTCTCCGCCCACTTCACTCTCATCAGTATTCTCATCCTTCTCTTACCCACTTCCTGACACCTCCTATAACCTGTCACTCTTTCTCATAACTTCCCTCCCATGTAACCCCCTGCAAAATAGTGGCAGTAAAATGCCTTGCTTGGGGCGATATATATATATATATATATATATATATATATATATATATATATATATATATACAGCTTTAAAGTTTGTAATGTTCTTGTACATTCAGGATAACCCAGAAAAAGAAGTCAAAGAGACAAGTATTTTGTGAGTGAGAAGCCAATTCTTCACGGGCACATCTCCCAATCTTGTTAGAAAAATTGTTATTCAGCCGGTCTCTTACCACCATGTCTTAATGGCCAGAGTTTCCATCGTATTGGAATCATTCAAGGGATGCCTCCACTTAATCTTTCAATTTGAAGTAATAACTGGTATCTCAACATGGTGAGGTATATTTCTCCAGTTTCGTTACTATAAAAGAAAAACGATTCAAGCACAGTGAACTTTTCACAATTTACACCAAACCATAATCCCTTGCGTTCATTTTTATCTGGAAGGGTTAACCCAACGCTGATTATTTTGTGAACAATATCGAACAATATGCCGTTCATTTCAATCAAAGCGTCGTCGCTGAACAACACGCAGTTTTCTGCGAAGTGGTCGCTTTTATAAAAGATTCATGTACTCAGACACTTAGTATAACAGTGTGTATGTTATATATTCTGTAACCCACAGGATATAATTTCGTTTAGAAGTGTATTTAGATTAACAAATATTATTTAATAGTGGAATGCAGGCTGTCAAAAAGTGTGTTTACACTAAACCAGTGTTTTCCAACCTTTTTTGACCATGACCAACCTAATCACCTCTAGAATCCTGATGACCCCCTCCCATATGTAGATATATAATTCTTATAAAAAAAAAGTGAACTCCGTTTTAGGGGATGCTTAAGACACCAATACTTTGATTTAAGCTTTTATTTTAAACTTAAAATTTATAGTTTGTTTAAGGCTCAAACTTAAAGATGGCTTAAACAAACTTAAAAACAATATGGTATCCATGAAAAACTAAAAATAAATAAAAGACAAAAAGTATTTTTTAATGCCATGAACACAGAATATATGAAGGATTTGGAAACCTTGCAAAATGAAGTTCTAAAATCATTTAAAAATAGAAGTTATTCACTAAGTGGCAGTGCACTCGATGGGAATTTAAAATCCAAGACAAATGATGAATGAAATATATGTAACATTGCTAAATTTTTATTTATTGGAATGATCACAAGAACAAAGACTTTTATTAGCAAAACACCGAACAATCGAATTGCCCCCTAAAAAATCAAATTGCCCTACCCCCTGTGGAGCGCACGTCCCACGTTGGGAATCACCGCACTAAACAATTATCATTTTAGAAAAGCAAGAATGCAGAGACTTGGTTTGCACTGAAGTGAGTAGCCATGTTCAAGGTCGGAAAATATAAACCATGGAAAGACAGAAATTAAGATGACGCATCTGTGACCCACATTATTAATTCGATTAAACAGGAAATATTTTTAAAAAATAGCGGAGGAATGTGATGACGTCAAAGACAGTTGGTCAAAGGCAACAATAATGCGAAAATAATAAACAAATGGCCGAGGTAAAGACGACACAATTAAGCGGATATCAAATGTATTTCAGCTTATATAAAATCGGGTCCGGATCAGAGATGAGAGAACGGAGAGGACTCAGAGGGAACGTAGGGAAGAGAAAACATCTCCAGTCAGTCACGCCTTCGTGTGTGCGTGTGTACATGACTCCCTCTGACCATACCTCTGAACACTCGCCGATGTCACCGACGAAGAGAATAAAAATATAAATTGATTTTTTCACACACATGTTGTTTGTGTTATCGTTTATCTGTCAAGATTCTTCTTCTTCTTCTTCGAGCAGCAGCAGCAGCAGCAGCAGTATATACCATACACGATAGTGGTATATACAATGTGCATAGATATTAATACTGGATAATGGCAGTCTGTTCCATGGTAAACTGCAATCGTCATGGTTTGAAAATTGCATCTAAGCATGAAAAAGACCCAACTATATTCATAATGCTTAATTTTTATTTTTCTTTGTAAATACGTACGGTCCTTGGTAGTGAGGGTATTTCTTCCCTAATGAGGATCATCATAGAATACTCTCGTCACATATAGTAAAATATGAACTCACATGAGTCAACTTTTAGAGTTCTCGGCCCTGCGTAGCTCGTCTTAAGGACCCATGTTTGCGTTATGTCCATTTGATTATGATGTTATAATGTTTTCGCTACCCCTCTGCTTCTTTTTTCCGGCAACCCTCCCTTCAAAACATATTTTTGGTCATCCTTTTTTCGTTTCGTTTCAGGAGACTGTCTAACTTAAAGGGGGGCGCTATTTGTCAATGCCACTTGTGTCCAGAAGGGTTTGTATCCTCATGCGATCTCACAGGCAATTGTTACTCATGACTTGTTTGATGTGATGCAGGAATGCTTAAACATACCTTAAAAACTATATTTAGCATCGCAACCCTCAAACATCACTTTAAACGTTATTTTTAGTGGATATTCGTATTGTATTTGAGTAGGCTGTCTATTTATTAAATATAAGTACTCACTAAAATGATGTGCGTTGTGGTACAGTGGATATCGACTCGGAACAAGAAATCGGAGAGCCGAGTTCGAATTCCAGAAAGTAATGGCAACCTACTGCGGGAAAATCTTCTGCCCAGTCAGTCATCTCTCTTTCGAGACATGATCGCCCAAGCGTGTATCACGTATGACACTAAACTGACTGACCCACTAAAATGACGCTTAAGTGATAAAATTCTGGTGAATTAATAAAAAGTCAGTTAAGTGCCATGCGCGATACACGCTTGGTCGATCATGTCTCGAAAGAGACATGACTGACTGGGCAGAAGATTATCCCACAGTAGGTTGCCATTGCTTTCTGCGGTAGACTGGTTGCCGACCAAGGCTATAGAACCCAAACTGTCCTATTATTTAATCCATAACGGAGGGAAGAGACGAATTAATACCTTTCCCAAGGGTATTTGCGCGTAAGTGAATGCAAGGAATTCAACTGGAATTCGAACTCGGTTCCCCGATTTCTCGTTCCGAGCCGATATCCACTGCGCCACAACGCACTTCCTAATAATGTAATAAAAAGTACATCATTTAAAAAATAGTGTTAACTAGAAATAAAGTAAATTAGTACGACATGAGAATATTTACTTATGTTACGTGTTTTAAATTGTAAGAAAAGGAAAAAAAAAATGATTGACTAAAACACAGAGCTAAATCCCAGACAAATATTTAATTAATAAAAGATACAAAATAAAATTATTTACATATATACAATTTTTGTATTCAAATAGAAAACAGAGTTTACTACTGGCAGGCGAAGAGTTACGAAGAGAGAGGTAAGAAGTGGGTTAGGGAATTTTTACACGTTAGGTTAACGAGTATTCTAATTCCTATTTTTAGAAATCTTCAAATGTGTATATAAAGAATAATTTTTTGTTCGGTCAATGAAAGAGTCAAAAAAGTTCTATTTAACCATTTAGTTCCATGAGGTTCTCTTTCAGGTTTTAGTTGGTCGACAACTTTTAGTAGAGATTCTTTCGGCTGGATATACAAATCCTGAATCGGGCCAAAGTTGATAATGATAGCAAATCCTTTTAACAACTAACTACTCTCTTCCCAAAACCTATTTTTATAGAGGCTAACACTTAATTTGCATATTTCTCGAATCATCTCGAATTCTCTAGATTTTTCTGGAATATTCTAGGATCTTCCAAACGTTCTATTTCTAATTTCCCTATTTTTATAACTACTTCATGAACTAAAACCTTTTTGTAAATAATAACAAGTAGGACTCCATAGAATCCCTTACTATAAATTTTTACTTTTTTAGACATTTTTAATATTATTTTTTATATATAAATGCATCTTCGTAACACTTAAAAATAAAGAACGGAGTGATCAACAACATTTTTTCTTTAGTTGAAACTCTGAAATGACTTGATGCTAGACTATCACTGTTCAAAAAATAGAGATGTCTACTCAAAGACGTGTATTCACTGGAATACAATTTTTATGGTTATGCGAAATGAAGCACTTGTTATTCTTGCTTAGACAATTATTATTTTCGTTTTAATCGCAACTTTATTGTGATAAAAACAAAAACAAAAACACTTCTGTCACATCTGGTCGGGTGCCCCTGCTATTCATCTCGGGCTTCTTGACAAAATCCAACGAAGAATCTGTAGTGTAATTTCCACTTTCCTTCAATATGCCTCGAGACTGTCCGCTTTCCTCATTACGTATGGTAGAAACTTTTCCAAGTAAAAGTGTTCTTTTTGTTCCCATCTTTTTTTCATTTCTCACATATTCCGTGTATGGTATTTTCAGCGTTCTTCAGAACTACATTCTTCTTTCTTAAAGTCTCCTCTGTAAGTACCAATTCAGCACTCTTTTTTGTTTTGTTTCCAACAAATTTTCCTATTCTTTAATATCTTGTGTAACTTTTGAAAGGTTTATTTTGGTATATCACTGTACGTTAAAATTTTCGTGTCACACTTTTGTCATCTGTTAGAATATGTCCCAGAAGGTAAAATATCTGAAGTGATGTATCATGGCTTCCCACATATTCGTGTCCTTTGTAGCATTTAGTAAAGTGTAATTAAGGCTTGAAGAGTCATTCATTTACTTTCCAGTTCTGTGTAGATGTTGAGTTCATTGATTTGAAATATAAAGTGAAGCCTTATTGAAACATTTAAAATTAGGCGAGTATTTTACCACTTGAAAATTTTCAGCTATCTTATAGTTATTAAAAGATGGTTGTCCGGCTCAATAAAATTTATTATATTATCTGATTTGGCTCTCTTTATTTAAGTCTTAGTTACATAAGAGTTATCGTAAAGACAAAAATATATGCCATTTCAGCCGTCTGTAAAATGTAACTGAAAGTTAATGAAGATTGGTAACTAACAAAATAGAAGAAAATTGCAAGATAACTAAAAAAATAAATAAATTAAATGTCTGAACATAAATGTGACAAGAGAACATATCATTGTAAAGTTTACAAAGTGACTGAAATCCTTGAAAAAAGACTGGAATAACTGGGAATTTGAAGAATAATTGAAACTGTTGCTGAAGCCCGTAAGAATACTGAGAAGGGCATTGGACTATTGAGCCGACTTCTTGTCACTTTAGATCCCCACAGAATGGAAAGAAAGAGTTCTTACGAAAATGATTTTTTATAATAATTACTTGAAATGCCCACGAAACTGCACAATTTTCCTATTTGAATTGTCAGACGAATCTTCATTTTGATGTTAACGATTGAAAGATGACACTTGCGATTTTTCACGACTTGAAAACATCTATGAAAATTCCAATATTGCTTCCTTAAATGTTTGCGTTAAACAAATTTAATAATAAATTGCCATAGCAATAATAAATTATCTTATCATTTTATATGGATGTGCGGATGGAGAAATGCATAGTGGCTCGGAACGAGAAATCGGAGAGTTCAGTTCGCGTTCCAGGCAAGTTTCGTTCGTTCACTTTCACGCAAACACACCTGGGTAAATTATGAATTCATGAATCCCCCACCTATGAGTTAAATAGTAAAATATTTTAGTTTATTCAGCCTTAGGCGACAACCATTATAGAAGGATAATTCTAAATCCAAAACTGTATGTAGTCCTGACAAAGTACATACTAGCTAATAAAAGAATCGTGGAGATTACAATCAGTGTGTTCTCGAAAACAATAGGTTTTGATTGGTTAACATATAAAATTGGGTTAGAAATGGTACTGAACTTAATTTGCGTATGTGTCGCCGTCAGTAAATTCTGCAACGTTAAAGCAAATAGCAATAAAATTGAATTTTACCCTGATTTTAGTGTCCATGTAGGTAAAAAAATGATGCGATCCCAGCCGGGTGTATTCAAACTGTACAGTGGCCATATCACGTTGAGACACCGGTTCCGGTTCGATCATCGAAGTTAAAATATATCAAGCTTTGTTAGTAAGGAGTTGTAAGCTTGGATGTGGAGGATTGTAATGGATACCTGCTCGGAATGAGAAATCGGAGAGCCGAGTTCGAATTCCAATTGAATTCGTTGCCTTCACTTACGCGAATGTTTTTTTTATTATTTCACCCAAGTAAAATATTAAAATCCCTAAGATTCAAGAGAGTACTGAGTGTAAAAAATATGAGAAAAGGAAAAAACTACAGAACAATAAAATAACGATAATTAAGACGACGACACTGCATTTTAAATTTTTGAATATCAAAGCTGATTGGAAGTTTTAAATATCAAGGTTGACTCCAATAAGTCATAAGAGAATTCCAAAAATTAGAAGTGCGACAGAAGAAATTGTTAGCACATATGAAACCTTATCGCCAATCAAGTACTGCGCCTACATCTGTCAATTCAAAATACTAATAAGGAAAGCTTATCAGAACAATTACCATGAAAGTATTTATAGAAAATGCACAGGGAAGCTATATTACAACGGAAACCAAGATGCCAGGCCAGGACTGATAACGTTGCAAATTCTTCTTTGGATTGTATTAAAAATCTCTAACTGAAGAGCATAAACTACACAGCAGATATGGCAGATATATTCAACACATAAACGACTTAAAAATTTTCTAAGATAAATTCTCGCGAGATATCTTGTCTAGCACGGCACAGTGAACTAAATTTCCTAGCAGCAGATCAGGTAATTGATTGAATATAAACTTTCCACTGCGGGTCATTTATGCCCCTAGGAAATGTATGAATCTATCTCTTTTTCCACCATCTATGGGGTGAATAGCAAGAAAACCTGGGCTCAATATCCTTGGTTGGCAACTAGTCTAGAATCTTGCTTGTCAGTTACCTAAACTTAACCAGTTGAGCATATTCACTAGGGTCTCATGCACTGTATATCTCTGCTAATAAGCGGGAGTCATGACCGGTGAACATGAAGATTTGTCTTATGTTTGAAGGATGATTCAACCAAAGCAATCTGGGAGTCATAGATATTTGGGAACAACCTCAAACGAAGGATAAGTGAACTGGTTTACCCGACCTGAAATTATTTCTAACTGGGCATTCCTTGCAAGGTTATACGTGCAATTTGATCGGAACATGTCGCCATATCGTATTCACGTGGCTGATGTACCTACGTCAGAATCGGTATATTGGGCTTTGTATAGTTGTTCAACAGAGTCAATTTGTCAGTTTGCTCAACAATGATAACAATAATTTTAAAAGAAGTTAAAAAACAAATATAGTCTAAAAGCAGTGTGTCACTAAAACGCGCTAACGATTTGACCTTGAAATAGTATGAGGTTAACACAGAAATTATTCCAAATGTTGTTCAGACAATGGAAATTCTCATTTGAGTTCTTGGTGTTAGTAAGGCATCGTTTCTCTAGAGGCGCATTTTTTCTGCAGATTTTACACCTGATGATGATTGTTAGTTCAAGGCGTAAGAATTGTTTTAGGAAAAGGAATATTCCATCCAATTCTTAACTCACATAAGTAGTGTTGGTTGGCTGAAGAAACACTGAAATAAACTCGATTGAAAATAGGTTTTCATGTTAAGTGAGCAATACGATTATGTATATCTAATCTAAACTTATTTATAAATGGAACTTTGTCTGTGTGTGTGTGTGTGTGTGTGTCCGTTACCTATAGACTCCGAAACGGCTGAACCGATTTTCTTGAAAATATACACAGTTGTATTAGAAGCGTCTGCGAGTGTTCTTAGCTAGGTTTTGTGTCGAGGTATCCCCGAGAAATATCGAAAATCGATAATCGAAAAAATCGGGTTATAGAAGGAGTGGCCCGATTTTAATCAAATTTGATACATTCATAGACAAAGACATAAGGAACAATATTCAGAAGTTTCAAGGTTGCAGTTCTTACAATAGTGCAGAAAATCGATAATATATATATATATATATATATATATATATATATATATATATATATATATAAAGCAAGATGTTTGTGTGTGTGTCTGTTTATCTGCCTGTATGTCTGTATTTTTTCAGCACTTTTATTTTAGTTTTTGTTTCGGGTTTGGCTCTAAGTAGGTATAATTGTAGTTCTTAGTCTCAGCCATGATACCATTTACCGAGAGGACTTATTTAGCCTTCAAAATTAAGTTTACGATGAAAAAACTTATTTGATATCGATATCAGGAAATCAAAATTTGACTTACATCCATTCATTTTTCTTTCAGTCTACGGTTTCACTTTAACTGGAAACAACTATTGCTTTTTAGTCTTTCGTGCTAACGTCCTAAGAGTCTGTGCTCCAGGATCATGGATTAGTTTTAAAGCTTTTATTACACCCGAGCAACGCCGGATTATGCTGCTAGTAAATATATAAATATGAGTTAAGGCATTAGTAGAAGTCATTAAAAATGTTGTCCATGTTACCAAATAAGTTAATACACACTGGGAATAGTAAGCAAAGGTAAATGCCAACAAAAGCCTAGTTAGATAGATGTCAACATATTTCACTAGATATGAACATGTTGAACCGAAATGCCTGGACTCATGAAAGCTGAGGAAAAAAAACCGCCCGTCTATAGTACCGGTCGGGGACTGGGTCTGTTCGTTGGTTTTATTTTCCTGTTTGCGAGAAGTTGTCATGTGACACGTTATTAATAAACATATGACCTAAGCATACTTTGCAGATAATTATTTTTATATCCCAATATTAACAAAGTCACAAACACGAAGATATTTAATCGTCCGAAAAATACCTGGAGTGTTAATAGCTCTTCCCAAATATATAGGCATTAGAAAATCTGTTTTTATAAAAATACTAGCGGTATAGCCCGGCGTTGCTCGGGTGTAATGAAAGCTTTAAAACTAATCCATGGTGCTGGAGCTCAGACTCTTTGGACGTTGGCACGAAAGACTAAAAAGCAATAGTTGTTTCCAGTTAAAGCGAAACCGTAGGTATCGATTTCCGATATCGGGGAAAATGAGTCGTCTGAGAAGATCTACTAATATTTAAGTCTAACAACTATAATTTTACCAAGTTAGAGCTGATTCTGCAGCAAGAACCACGATAAAAGGGCTGAAATCCTGATCTTGATCAGACCTGATGAGATATCGGGGTATCGAGTTCCAATATCGGGGAGAAATTGGAAAAAATAAGTCGTCCATGACCTGACCAGGAGCCTAAAGAATATTTGTGTGAAGTTTGGTGAGAATCGGATAAAAATTGTGGATTTGTATAAAGGACATACAGACAGATAAACACACACACACACACACACACACACACACACACACACACACACACACACATCTTGCCTTATATATATATATATATATATATATTATCCATTTTCTACACTATTGTGAGAACTAAAACCTTGAAACTTCTGAATATCATTTCTTATGTCTTTGTCTATGAGTGTATCAAATTTGGCTAAAATCGGATCACTCCTTCTATAACCAGATTTTTTCGATTATCGATTTTCGATATTTATCGGGGTTGCCTCGACACTAAGAACACTTCCAGACGCTTATAGTATGACTGTGTAAATTTTCACGAAAATCTGTTCAGCTGTTTCGGAGTCTATAGGTAACGGACACACACACATACAAAGTTCCATTTATAAATAAGTTTAGTTTAGATAAAACAGAAGAAAATAGTTAACGTATATACACAAGTATAGTGTGAGATTTATGGCTAGATTTTTTTTTACAGAAAAATAAAGGGATGCACAATACACAGGTAATTGTTTTAAGAAGTTAACAATCATGCATTTTCAGTGACCGTAGGCACTATAAATGGATAGATCTTTTCTGGTGACAGAGGGTTAAAATTCATGCATTGTCATTCATTTTAAACAATTTCAGTTTCTAGTAAAATAAAGCAAAATGTCATTTCGGTCGGTTTTCAATTCTGGCTAGAAGCAATCGGATGTCTAACCATACTGATGAGCTGTGATACAGCGAAACAGATCTGAATGCGCACATATATATATATATATATATATATATATATATATATATATGAATGATCATCCGCAGACAGATCTGTTTCATTGTATCACAGCTCATCAGTACGGTGAGACATCCGATAGCTTTTTAACCCAGGATTGAAACCCTAGCGAAGTGGCGCCAGTCGGCGATTCTACCTCTGGGCTATGGGCGCTCATCAGAAGGAACCAGACTTTTAGTATATATATTGGCGTCAGTCGGCAATTCTACCGCTGAGCTCTGGGCGCTCCGTAGAAGGAGGCAGACCTTTTAGCTTGTTTATTATCATTATACACGCCCAATAGCTGAGAGTGTTCTAATTCATCGCTGAATGAGCGATGCGTAGATGCTAGAGTAGCTACTGTTTTTCAAAGTCTACCATTCTTCCAGGAGTGCTCAATCAGGGTGTCGGAGCGCAAACATATATAAGAAAACAGTGCGACAAGCCGTGAATCTTTTGTTTAAAGTGTAGATTTGATATTACTATTAATATTACTTGTATTTTGTATGGTATTTGTTCCTCTACACGTGTTTTGAGACTAAAGTTAACTCTCTTCAGGTGAATTGACTTGCGACATTACATATCGATATCCTCTTGTTTTATATCGATATCTATATCTATATATATATATAATTTAATCATATCACCCGGAGCAAGGCGGTAACGCCACTGATGCACAGGGGGCTACGTAAGAGTGAAAAGATTGGAAAAGAAAAAGCCGGAAACCACATACTAAACAGGGAACAAGGGATGAGCATTTTTAACTGTTCAATAGATGTGGGTGGAGTGTGATCCGAGCGATAGTTTAGTATATATATATATATATATATATATATATATATATATAATACATTTTATTTAGAATGACTTGATTAATCTGAAGTTATTATCTCAACTTGTGAGAAACCCTGCCTTATATACGGGTCAGTCAGTTAAGTGCCATACGTGATACACGCTTGGGGGTTCATGTCTCGAAAGAAACATGACTGACAGGGCAGAAGATTATTCCGCAGTAGGTTGCCATTGCTTTCTGCGGTAGACTGGTTGCCGACCAAGGCTATAGAATCCAATCTGTCCTGCTATTTAAACCATAACTGGAAGGAATAGACGGATTAATACCTTTCCCAAGGGTATTTGCGCGTAAGTGAATGCAATGAATTCAGCTGGAATTCGAACTCGGCTCCCCGATTTCTCGTTCCAAGCCAATATCTAATGCACCACGACGCACATCCGTACTATGTACGGGTTATCCTGACAAAACACAGGTTGCCATTGAAAAGGCAATACCTAAGCGATGCAAAAATTTGCAAAACAGTCTGTTTAGTCAAGATATACTTGACTTATGTCACGAGGTCAGAAGGGAGGGGGAACAAAAATCGGGATGGTCTTTCACTAGTCTATCTTATAACTAGCTAATCCGATTCACGAACCAGGCATACGTTACAATTTTTTTCGTAAGAAATTGTCCATCAACAGAGATCAATGCAGATATCCGATAGGAAAGAATACCTATCAGCTCTTTTTTTATATAAGGTATTCGTTGATTTGCAAACCAGAGATCTATGCAGATATCCGATAGGAAGGAAAATCTATTAACTTTTCATTTATAAAAGGTATTCGTTGATTTGCATAACAAATATCAATGCAGATATCCGACAGGAAAGAAAATGTATTAACTTTTCATTTACATAAGGTATTCGTTGATTTGCAAACCAGATCTATGCAGCTATCCGATAGGAAAGAAAATCTATCAACTATTCATTTATATAAGGTATTCGTTCATATGCAAAACAGAGATCACTGCATATATCAGATAGGAAAGAAATCTACTAAGTCTTCATTATATAAAGTATTCGTTGATTTGGAAAAGAGAGATGAATGCAGATATCCGATAGGAAAGAAAATCTATTAACTCTTCATTTACATAAGCTATTCCTTGATTTGCAAAAGAGAGATCTATGCAGATATCCGATAGGAAGGAAAATCTATCATCTCTTCATTTATATAAGGCATTCATTGATTTGCAAAAGAGAGATCAATGCATATATTAGATAGGAAAGAAATGTATTAACTCTTCATTTATATAAGGTATTCGTTGATTTGCAAAACAGAGATCAATGAAGATATCCGATAGGAAAAAAATCTATAAACTCTTCATTTATATAAGGTATTCGTTGATTTGCAAAAGAGAGATCTATGCAGATATTTGATAGGAAAGAAAATCTATTAAATCAACATTTATATAAAGTATTCGTTCATATGCAAAACAGAGATCAATGCATATATCAGATAGGAAAGAAATTTATTAAGTCCGCATTATATAAAGTATTCGTTGATTTGCAAAAGAGAGATCAATGCAGATATCCGATAGGAAGGAAAACCTATCAGCTTTTTTTTAATATAAGGTATTCGTTGATTTGCAAAACAGAGGTCTATGCAGATATCCGATAGGAAAGAAAATCTATAAACTCTTCATTTCTATAAGGTATTCGTTGATTTGCACAACAGTGATCAATGCAGATATACGTTAAGAAAGAAAATCTATCATCTCTTCATTTATATAAAGTATTCGTTGATTTGCAAAACAGGGATCAATGCAGATATCCGATAGGAAAATAAATCTATTAACTCTTAATTTATATAAGGTATTCGTTGATTTGCCATGTAGAGATCACTGCATATATCAGATGGGAAAACAATCTATTAACTCTTCATTTATATTAGGTATTCGTTGATTTGCAAAAGAGATCAATGCATATATCCGATAGGAAAGAAAATCTATCATCTCCTTCATTTATATAAAGTATTCGTTGATTTGCAAAACAGAGATCACTGCAGATATCCATTGGAAAAATAATCTATCAACTTTTCATTTGTATAAGATATTCGTTGATTTGCAAAACAGAGATAAATGCAGAGATCAGATGGGAAAGAAAGCTATTAACTCTCCATTTATATAAACTATTCGTTGATTTGCAAAACAGAGATCAATGCAGATATACGATAGGAAAGAAAATCTATTAACACTTCATATATATAAGGTATACGTTGATTTGGATAACGGAGATCAATACAGATATCCGATAGGAAAGAAAATCTATTAACTGGTCATTTATATATGGTATTCGTTGATTTGCAAAACAGAGATCAATGCAGATATTCAATAGGAAAGCAAATCTATCAGCTCTTCATTTATATAAAGTATACTTTGTTTTGCATTACAGAGATCAATGCAGATATCCGATAGGAAAGAAAATCTATTAACTCTTCATTTATATAAGGTATTCGTTGATTTACAAGACAGAGATCAACGCAGATATCTGATAGCAAGGAAAATCTATTAACTCTTGTTTTATGTAAGGTATTCATTGATTTGCAAAACAGGGATCAATGCAAATATCCGATAGGAAAGAAAATCTATCAAATCTTCATTTATATAAGTTATTTGTTGATTTGCAAAACTGAGATATATGCAGATATCTGATAGGAAAGAAAATCTATAAACTCTTCATTTATATACGGTTTTCTTTGATTTGCAAAACAGAGATCAATGCATATATTAGATAGGAAAGAAATGTATTAACTCTTCATTTATAAAAGGTATTCGTTGATATGCAAACCAAGATCAATGCAGATATCTTATAGGAAAGAAAATCTAGTAAGTCTTCATTTATGTAAGGTATTCGTTGATTTGCAAAACAGATATCACTGCACACATCCGATAGGAAAAAAACTCTATTAACTGTTCATTTATATAAGGTATTCCTTGATTTGCAAAACACAGATCAATGCATATATCCGATAGGAAAGAAAATCTATAAACTCTTCATTTATATTAGTTATTCCTTGATTTGCAAAACAGAGATCACTGCAGATATCCGATGGGAAAATAATCTATCAACGTTTCATTTGTATAAGATATTCGTTGATTTGCAAAACAGAGATCAATGCATATATCAGATAGGAAAAAAATCTATTAACTCTTCATTTATATAAAGTATTCGTTGATTTGGAAAAGAGAGATCAATGCAGATATCCGATAGGAAAGATAATCTATTAACTCTTCATTTATATAAAATATTCGTTGATTTGCAAAACAGAGGTCACTGCAGATATGCGATAGGAAAGAAAATCAATTAATTCTTTATTTATATAAGGCATTCGTCGATTTGGAAAACAGTGATCATTGCAGATATATGATAGGAATGAAAATCTATTAGCTCAACATTTATTTGAGGTATTTGTTGATTTGCAAAATAGAGTTCTATGCAGATATCAGGTAGAAAAAAATCTGTCAACTCTTCATTTATATAAGTTATTTGTTGATTTGCATAACAGAGATCAATACAGATATCCGATATGAAAGAAAATCTATTAACTTTTCATTTATATAAGGTATTCGTTGATTTGCAAAATAGAGATCAACGGAGATATCCCATAGGAAGGAAAATCTATAAACTCTTCATTTAGATAAGGTATTCGTTGATTTGCAAAACAGAGATCAATGCAGATATCCGATAGGAAATAAAATCTATTAACTGGTCATTTATATAAGGTATTCGTTGATTTGCAAAAGAGAGATCTATGCAGATATCCGATAGGCAAGACAATCTATATACTCTTCATTTATATTAGGTATTCGTTGATTTGCAAACCAGAGATCACTGCAGATATCCGATAGGAAAAAAAAAACTATTAACTCTTAATTTATATATGGTATTCGTTGATTTGCAAAACAGAGATCAATGCATATATCAGATAGGAAAAAAATCTATTAACTCTTCATTTATATAAAGTATTCGTTGATTTGGAAAAGAGATCAATGCAGATATACGATTGGAAAGAAAATCTATTAACTCTTCATTCATAAAAGGTATTCTTTGATATGTAAAACAGAGATCAATGCAGATATATTATCGGAAGAAAATCTATTATATAAGGTATTCGTTGATTTGCAAAAGAGGGATCAATGCAGCTATCCGATAGGAAAGAAAATCTATTAACTCTTCATTTATATATGGTATTCGTTGATTTGCAAAACAGAGATTAATGCAGATGTCCGATAGGAAAGAAAATCTATGAACTCTTCATTTACATAAGGTATTCCTTGATTTGCAAAACAGTGATCAATGCAGGTATCCGATAGGAAAGAAAATCTGTTAACTCTTCATATATATCAGGTATTCTTTGATTTGTAAAACAGAGATCAATGCAGATATCCGATATGAAAACAAATCTATTAACTCTTCATTTATATTAGGTATTCGTTGATTTTAAGTGGCATACAAAGTGAATGACCTTTTGACTTCTTGCAGCGACAAAAGATTAGAAACCTGGGCTACTTAGAAATCAGGCTCAAGGTAAAGGAGCTACCTTAGTTGGGCTTGAAAAAAAGTTGTTCTTCTCACCATTTAGTGATAGCTTTTTAAAAAATAATTAGGACCATTTATTTCCTATAATCATGTCCAGAATGATGCCCAGTATTGCAATATTTGACGACATTAGGCATTTTATTTTTGGTCAGAAATTGGGGTCACATTATGCACGAACTATATGAAAAATCATGTTTTTCACAAAAAAAAAATCTTGAAGTGCAGTATACATCAGGTCGGCTTATATTAAGATGATATAAGAGATTAAAACAGCTCAACTTATGTAAACAAAAACCAAAAGTGGTTATAAGCAACGAAAATAAATGCTACAAGACAGGATGTATCCGGCCAGGTGAAGCAAAGCGTGAAACTAAAGAAGAGAGATTAATATTGCTTGAGAAAGACAAAAGTTAAAAAATATAAAGTTGAGATTCATTTTCTTAATCGCAGGAACGCTTGACGAGCTCCTTAGCGATAGAAAAAAAGAAAATATGAGACAATAGAGATCAAAACATTGCTGATGATTTCAAAACATCTGCAGAGAAAGTTCTATACTTGAAGAGAGTTACTGTCACTTTAACTACAACAATAGCTTTTTAAAATTCTCTTGTAGAAATAAATAAGATATAATGCTTCGAAAGAAAATCTTTAAGAACCAATATCAATAATGAAAAACTAGATTCAAGTTCATATTGGAGTAGATAGATGTATCTACCGCCCGGTTCACACTCCACCCACGTTTATTGAACAGGTTAAGAGGCTCACGTCTGGTACCTTGTTTAGGATGTGATTTCCGGCTTTCTCTTTTCCAATCTTTTCACTATTACGTATCCCGCATTACGTAGAAAAGTTTCATCATTCTTAAAAACTACGAACGAGAAAACCAAAGAACACCTTTATGCCGACCCCAAAAAAAGGAAACTTCAAAAGCAAATTAATTGCAAAAGATCGTTACCCTCTACGGGATTCTCATTGGAAAAGCACGTAGGTCTTTTCACTTTTTCTTTTAGTTAAGTTCAACCTTTCTTTCTAAGAATAATTTTTTCGAACAATTTTTGATGCCCTTCCTTCATTGATTTGAGATATTGTATTGTGAATCGTTTTTATAGCAAATTGATTCTATAATTTTGTAACGTTTTGTTGCCATGTCCCTTACAAAGCGCCTGAAAGGACATTTTTGTGTAAGCTTTTTTTAAAAATTTGTGTTCTGTTATATTGTTTGTATTCTTCTTCTTCTCCTTCTATATGCCCTGTCCTTTCAGGACGTAGGCTATCATGGCTTTCCACATCTCCCTATCACTAGTGGCTCTTAGCATGCTTTCTTCTGTTACACCACGCAACCCTTGTTCCGTCATCCACCTGATGAGGTCCTTCAAATATGTTATCCGCTGCTTTCCCCTGTCTCTTTTTCTCTCTGTCTGGCCTGTTAGTAACAGGTTCTCCAAGCCCGTTTTCCTCAATGCATGTACCAGGAACTTTAGCTGTCTCTTCATGATGCTCAATATTAATTTCCTTTTCGTTTCCATCCTTTCCAAAACCTCATCAGTGCTCACATGCTCGATCCATGATATTCGCAACATCCTTCTATAGAACCTCATTTCAGTTGCTTCCCGTTTTTCCTTCATCTTCAATGATATTGTCCAGCATTCACTGCCGTATTGAAGAACTGACATCACATAGCAATCCAGTACCCTCTTCTTTGTTTCTAGCAAAATTGTCCTGTTTCTTAATACTTTACTCAACTTCTGGAATGCTTCCTTTGCCATGCCATTTCGTCTTCGGATCTCTGTGTCGCACTTTCCGTCTTCTGTTAGAACACTTCCCAGGTATTTAAAGTTTTGTATCTGCTTGATTTTTATTAGATTAATAAAAGCTTATAACGTAACTTTAACATATCACGATGTATTTTCGATTGTTACTGATTATGCCTTTTTAATATTCGGATTAACAGCGGTGGCGTACTATCTTTTCCCATTCACTTCCAGAACAAAAATTAAGATTTTATACACCATGAAGTTGGCCGTTGCGGCCACTACGACTGAAGCAGCTATAAAAGTAATGAGCTTTGCTACGAGGCTGGAAAATATTGGAAATCTGAAAAAAGGCACACGCCAATATTAAAACACAATGCTCGGAAATGTGCTGGGTATTTGTGTCTTCTCGAAGTGTAGTTCGTAGACAGATTAATAACCACTTGGATCTGTTCTCCCAGCTGCTTCTCGTAGAACCCGGAACAATGCTTTACTAGGGACTCCGTTTCCTGCGCACCGTAAGCAAAACGCTGTCTTCCGAAAACCGGTGTAACCTTCTCGAGTCTCCAACGGCGAAGTCCCTCCGAAACAGAAGTTGGCTCTTTTAATGTGTTTTTGGTCTCGTAATTTCCTCCTCTTGAAAAGCCTCGCTTTCACCAATGACGCATGCGCCGTGTCATTCCAAAAACTGCCTTGCATGAGCTCGCCTCGCGGCTCCATTACGTCTACGAACGCACGTGCAGACAAACCGCCTTCTCTTGCTTCGGCGAGGTAAGTCTCCACCACAGTATGGAAGAAACTTGATGTCATCTACTATCCAATGATTAATACTGCTGTAGGGAAAAAATTTAATCGTTTCATCCCAAGCAAGGCGGTAACACCACTGATGCGCAGGGGGCTACATAAGAGAAAAAGATTAGATAGGAGGAAAGTAAAGAGAAAGACGAACCAGTTACAGGAGGGGTGTCAGAGAAGGGATCAAGAGAAAGATGAGAATACAGGTGTGATGACAGTTGTAAAGGTAGAGAGAAAGGAAATGATATACAGGGTGATGTAGAAAGAACTGGCATCAAACGAGATGGGTATTGACATTGAATTTAAATTCCTGGAGGTTGTAGCCGTCAGGAAAGTAAGAATATGAAAGAGTTCCACAGACGGAAAGTGCGAGAAAAGAAGCTGGTAGAGTAGAATTGTCGGCTACATTTGATTGATCTGTGAATGGGTGGGACCCAGTTGCCAGTCTGGTTGCACGAGTAAACTCGTGTGACAGAGGCACTAGTGACTTAAGTTCGTCGGAGCAGAAGCCATGAAAATATTTATAGAACAGACAGAGGGAAGCCACATCCCGTCGGTGAGAAAGTGGCTGGAGTCGAGCCGCCAAGTCGGCACCTATCACATTACTGATTCTCCTTTGGAGCCAGTCGAGAACACTGAAATCAATGAATACAAAATCATGCCTGAAGAGATCAGACAGTTCAGACATAAGAATCATGAAACATGGTGACCGTCAGTATCAAGCTACAAGCGATCTTGAGGCACCATGTAGTTTTGATTTCTCCGCAGTATCTATCTATCTATCTATCTATCTATCATAAGCATTCGCTTATTCCGCACTGTTGCAAATTGCGCATCAACATGAAATATTTATTATCATGTTAATTTTTTGAGCCTACTCTTTCATGCTGGCTCAGTGAATTTTAGAAGAGAGTGTTCAGAAGATTTTCCCACTGAAGGTTGCCATTTCTTTCTGTGGTAGACTGATTGTCAACCAAGGCTATGAAACCCAATCTGCTTCCCTATTCAACACATAGCTAGAGAGAGAAGCAACGGTTTCATAGTTTTCTCAAGAGTATATGCGCGTAATGAAATGCAATGAATTCAACTGGAATTCGAACTCGGCTCTCCGATTTCTTGTTCCGAGCCGATACACAACGCATATTTATCTATCTAATAAGAGTTTTTCGTGATGATCCTCATGGATGTTTTAACGATTTTTCTTGGGTATTTTGTTTGTAGTTGAACGCCCTGAAGGCTCATCATCATGAACCGACATCCGATCGTCCTTGAAACACGTGTGACACATCTTAACATGCTTTTAAACAAAACAAAAAAGAAAAGAAAGGAAAAGAAAAAAAAAAGAGAGTTCACCGAAAGCCATGAAATGACGTTTCGAGATTCGAGGAAGCAGCTCTTCCGTGTCATTTGATGCTGGTATGTTTCTTCAATTTGTCCTCTATTGTAAAGCTTGCAGAACCATTCCAATACAACATTACAAAAATTTGACGTAATAACTGGACATGAGTTGTTAACATAATACTTGATGGCTGGTTGCGTATCAATGAGCGTCAGCTGTGCGCACATTCCCGTTGAATGATACAATTACAGCGCCTGCAGTCCAGCAAATTTTGAATATTATCTCGTATATATTTTGTTAGGGCACAGTTGGCACAAACGAAAATATTTAAGAAACGTTATCTCTCTTTGACTGGAAGGATGAAAAATAAGTTTTTTGTGACATCTCTGTCTGGAATATGGTCATTCTGGGTACAAGGAGTCTCGGCCATGACACCAGTGTCAGCAGGACAGTTTTCCAAGACCCAAATTTTACGATTACGCATCCAGCGGCTTCACTCATCATTTGACTTGAAACTAAACTAATAGCTTTTTCAGACTTATCCTTTCTTTTCATGCTTTTATCTTTCTTTAAAAAACACATTTTCACCCTCTGGGAACATAACATATCTATATGGCATTATTATCAAAATGAATTAGTTTTTATTTGTAAATAATAGTTTGCATTCAAAATACCTAAAGTATCATTAGCATGAATTTATTTGAAGAAGAACATATTGTTGTGGGATCTCCCCTTTTTCTATGATAATGGACTCGACTTGAGTATACATATACTCCTCCCATAATGAGATCCATGAGTTACAGTAAGAGTACCGGACTGATTCGTAAGATACCGAGAGATACCGAAGTTACACAGAGAATACCGCGTCAGCAGCCATAGGAGCCAGAATAGTATTACACGGATATACTAATTCCAGCACGGTTTCACTTCAAAGACTTGTGTATATATATATATATATATATTCCTTACTAATCCTATTCCTGGATTACTAACCTGCGTTCCATTTGTATCTTTACGTTTAATATAACCTATTTTCTATCTCAAATATCTGTTTTTGTTGTTCATTATTTTGTGTAGTTTCTCATCCGGAATCTACAACACATATATACCCCACATGCACAACAACCACACAACCAGCTATCAAGGCAAGATTAGCTTTGGTTGATTTTGTGACATGTAAACCCTTTTGGGCGATTTAATGGTGAAGCATATACAGGGCACCCAGTGAGGACCGAACACACGACTCACTAGTAATGATCAACTAGACTATATTCGTTAACCATTATCTCATATTGAGGTGCCTTCTACTAAAGAGAATTTATAGAGTGTAAACTTTAAGCGTGTAAACTATAAATAAACATCAAATATTAATAAAAGTTTACAATTTGGGTCGTGTTGATATACAATTGGATTATTGGAATAATTCGTTTTCTACGGTTTGCCAACCATTTTCAGATTATTTAAAGCCAGAAAATATTTTTAGATAGTAAGAATTTTTTTTGAGACAATAACAATTTAGTGATAGAATGTTTGTTAATTAACGAATAGCTGGGAAGTGAAGAAGTGGATTTATATTTTTTCCAGTGGTATTTGTAAGAGAATATAATGAACCCGACGGGAATTAGAACTCGGCTTTGCGATTAGCAATTCAATGCCCTTATCCATTGCACCGCTCGCAAGTCCAAGTATGCAGCACCTTGACGTCCCAAGCGGTCATTCCTTTAAATACTGATCAGGCTCAACGTTGTTTAAACTCGGTTAGAACTATTGTTTCTACGTGATGTAGTCGTAAGCCTGATAAGCAACCGAAGAAATGTATTTGACGTTATTTTCTAGGCTTAGCTTAGATTAGCTCAAGTTTACAAGTGTGAGGCATTCAATGAGAAGTAGTAATAGTTCGTGAAGAAACAGCTTAATTTTGTTTAGAAGCTATAACAATTTATTTTTACTCTTTTATTTGTGTATTTTTTAACTCAATAAATTTGATTAATATTCGGTAGTCGTATCCTATAATAATTTGGAATAAGTCGGAAAACAGCATTTATTTTAAAATTAGTTTGCTGATAAAGCTAATATTAAAACATATGTATTGTTCAAAACTGTAAAATAATTATTTTAACTTATATCATTAATGGTAACATCACGAGAGAGAGAGAGAGAGAGAGAGAGAGAGAGAGAGAGAGAGAGAGATCAAACATGGAATAAACCGTCAAATTATTCAATTTCCTCATTCATTTTGATTAATTTATTTTGCTTAATCCTAGTTTGTGTTGACAAAAATCTCAGTTAAAAATGATTTTGAAATCAAATCAAATTCTATTCTTAAGCCCCACCAATTCAAACTTTTATAGAGAGAACACGCTATGCAACTTCCACGGGGCCGAATCGCCCTAATTTCTTCTGTTTTGCAAATGTAAGAAAAAAGTTCTAATCAGATTTTCTGCCTACAATTGTTACTTCGTGCGAGAGCTGTGACCTCCTCATCGTCATCTTTTCTACTTAACTTCAAAATCTTCCCTTTCTACTACCTTCTCTTGAATTCATATCACACACCTTATTCATCATTACCATTTTGAGTGTAATCATCTACTTTAAGTTTCTCTTGAGTCATGAAATTTAGTAAAATAAAAATAGGTACATAGTGCTTAACAGTATAAATATATCATCTTGCTACAATCTTAATCTCTTCAAATCAAACGTCAGCCATATTTCCGACCCATGCTTATAATATTCACATGTAGTAAGCATCCCTCTTTCACTCATATCCTACTTTATTCACCATTACAGTTTTGACTGTAGCCCTCTAGTTTGAGTACCTCACGAGCCACTATTGAGAAAACTTTCATATAAAATATAATTGGCAAAATACCAGCTAATCTCGCTTGTCTCACAAGGCAAATAAAGTAAAGTGGCAGATGGCCAATGGAAACTACAAACGGGTTTTCTTTAATAATTGGAGCAGCAAACCTAGTGAAGAGGTAAGTAAAGAGAACACCTGACGGTGGCATAATATTTACTAGTGAGTTCGATCCCCACTAACTGCTCGATATTTTTGGCCTTGTTCCAAAACAAAGCTAGACCTATTACAGAAAATGGAGAGGAACAAAGACATGTTCACTGAATGTCAAAATAACTTTTCAGTACAAAAAATTTACAGTTGCGGGTAAAAGGGAGTGGATTTGATGTATTGACATAGCAGTAATGAAAACGCACCATTCGCTAACAATGAGTTAATTCACTAACCCCGTTTATTTGCAATTGCCTACTTACGTTCAGAGCAAGTGAGCTTCAATTACATTGCTCAAAAAAGAATGAAACACGCCAAGTCTTGCTTTATCTTTCCTGGTTTCAAGCAACTTCTTTTTTCAACGATAATATGATCTAAATCTAAACTTATTTATAAATGGAACTTTGTCTGTGTGCGTGTGTGTGTGTGTGTGTCCGTTACTTATAGACTCCGAAACGGCTGAACCAATTTCTTTGAAAATTTACACGATTGTACTATAAGCGTCTGCGAGTGTTCTTAGCTAGATTTTGTGTCGAGGTACACCCGATAAATATCGAAAATCGATAATCGAAAAAATCGGATTATAGAAGGAGTGGTCCGGTTTGATACACTCATAGACAAAGACATAAGAAACGATATTCATAAGTTTCAAGGTTGCAGTTCTTACAATAGTGCAGAAAATCGATAATATGTATATATATAAGGCAAGATGCTTGTGCGTGTGTCTGTTTATCTGTCTGTATGTCTTTTATGCAAATCCACAATTTTTATCCGAGTCTCACCAAGCTTCATACAAATATTCTTTAGGCTGAGTCTGAGATTCAGGACCATGGATTAGTTTTAAAACTTTCAGTACACCCGTGCAACGCCGGGCTATGCTGCTAGTTCTTTTATAAAAGATAGATAAATAGAATCATGTAATAATTCTGCTTGTTCCTTCCTTAGTTAGTTACTTAGTTCCTCCGTCCGTTACACCACTTACTCTCTACACGAGCTTTTCCTTCCCCTCTATCTCTCCTCAGCCTTTCTCTCATCTTTGCCAAACGGAAGGGTAGTAAAGAGTGAGAGAGTAGGAGGAGAGAGCTTATATCATTACCGTATCAGTAGCAGCTTAAGCTGGTGGTTGTAGCAGTAATTGTGTGTGTATATGTGTGTGTACTGTACAAGATAGTAAAAATAGGTAGGTTTGTTGTCGTATCCCTCGACCTAATAACGAAATTTCTGGCCTCTACATCCTTGGTCATTACTCAGTGGGTCTTATTTGTTTACAATGGACACAGGAGCCATGATTTTTCACTTATAAAAAAAAAACATTTTCTCTTTCAAAATCTTTCACAAAATAGCGTACGTATTTTGGTTATGGTCTGTGCATACGTCGCTTAATATAAGATTACAGTAAAGTAGTTTCTGTGGACATTATTTTATAGATATTTTAATAACACTCTGTGTTATCGTTATTTTATTATCCATGTTTGACGACGTTACTATCATTTGTAGTATGACAAAGTAAAATCTTTCCAGTAAATCATAATTATCCTACCGTGGAAATTCCACGGGTTTCGCTAGTTATAAATAATTAAGATATATAAGAACAGCAAACAGAAATACAAATGGAGGAAATAATACATTTTCGGAGAAATAATGACGTTCACATATCATAGTCTTCATTTTGAAGCATGAGATCTTACCTATATTTAGAATAGCCCTCTGCTTTTTTCCCTCTAATATATTCACACAAATATATAGTTCTAACATATTGTATGTATCTTATTGGTATTAATAAAACAGTGCTCGATGCAATGCAACTGAGCTATTAAGCATATATTAATAAATATATATATTATCCCTCACCGATATTTTTATGCAAAACACAACCTTCTGGCGCTGAGTATAAACTGACTGTTGCGTAATTTAAATTATAATAAACGTATCTGGTTGTTAGTGTAGGTATATATTATACTGGGATTACAGTTATTTTAATTCTAATTTTAAAAATTTATAATTTTAAAATTATTATATTTGACATTTAAAGTAAACGGGATTTGTTTTATATATATATATATATATATATATATATATATATATATATTTGGAAACGAGTTACTTCGCGGACACGGTTTCTACCTTTCGGTGACTTTAGGCGATTTACAATAACTGATTTTATCATTTTTCAAACGCTCACGTAACAGAGTGAAATAACTTGTTTCCAAATGAAAAATATTCAAAAGTTCTACAATATAATTGTATTGAACACTTCTTCATACAACTGTGTACTTGTTTAATTTAATTATGACCAAAAAATAACTAATTACCGAGCGCCCATAGCTCAGAAGTAGAATCGCCGACTGACGCCAATTCGGTCGGGTTTTAGTCCTGGATAAAAAGCAATCGGATGTCTAACTGTACTGATGAGCTGTGATACAGCGAAACAGATCTGTCTGCAGATGACTATATATATATATATATATATATATATATATATATATATACAGAAAATTATATTTTAGTTGTAAATGCGAGTCAGTCATATGAAAAAATCGTACTTTTTCTAAAAATATTCGTAATTTACTTTATAAGATTAAAATAAAGAAAATGAATTACTAAACTATTAAGCAATTTTTAGCTATGCTGGATGAACGTATATAAGTTGATATTTATTTTTATGTCGTCATGTAACCATCTATTCAGGGTTATTTAAATATTTGAAGATAATTAATTTCTCAGCAAGACATAAATTACAACTATTTCAATTCCCGTTGTAAGACTTCGCTCTACCGGTGATATTCCGTCTGATCACAGGCAAAACACCACCATTCTGTAATTGCTAGAAATATTTAGAGGTAGCTGTGTTGTCTTTATAATCTGTATTACCTAAAGTCATTCGATAATGGTAGAAATGTAATTTCCAATTATTTTCAGTGAAAGAAAAATAAAACGTCACATCTTTATCAGGCCATTCTCGTGAATTTGATTTTTGGTTCCGAGTCGATATCCACTGCACCACAACACACATTCTTCGGGGTAAGCTGCTAAAAAAGTTGTCTCACTGTGCTGCGCTATAAAATTCTTCTCATTAGAATCTATCAAATGGTAATTTATAAATCTACCATTAATCTATGCTTTAAACACTGCTGTCATTTATGGTCTGGTGCTCTTGCTATATATTTAAAGATTCTTGATATAATTCAAAGAAGAATCCGCAATGATATTGGTCCTGGTCTGGCATCTCAGTTTCAGTTACTTCCTCATCGTCATTGTGTAGCTTTCCTGTGCATTTCTACAAATATTCTCACACTAATTATTCTGTTGAACTTTCTGCTATGTTACCTAGACTTTATGAATTTAAGCGCAGTACTAGATTGGTGTTGTGGTTCAGTGGATATCGACTCGGAACGACAAATCAAGGTGCCGAGTTCGAATTCCAGTTGAATTCCTAGTATTCATTTACGCACAAATAGTCTTGGGAAAGGTATTACTCCGTCTATTCACTCCAATTATGTATTATATAATAAGACAGATTGGGTTCTATAGCCTTGGCTGGCAACCAGTCTACTGCAGAAAACAATGGCAACCTACTGCGGGATAATTTTCTGCCCAGTCAGTCATGTGTCTTTCTAGACATGATCGCCCAAAGCGTGTATCACGTATGGCGCTTAACTGACTGCAAAAGATCTCATCAATTTAGAGTTGAATTGGGTAGATGCAACCGTAAGTTTTATGCTAATAGTTTCTTCTTTCTCGCTTCACTCTTGTGGAACTGTCTTCTCGTTTCTTGCTATTTCAATTGTTATCTACTGTCTTCTTGATTCTTTTGTGTGTAGTTAAACGGGTCAATGAAAATGCAGGAATTTGACCTCTTTTAAAGAATTACCTGTGTATAGTGCGACTGTTATGTTTCTTGTAAAGAACTGATCACAAAATCTCACACTGTACCCGAGTATATAATGTGTATTATGTGGCTGGAAACCGCTTATGAATTCCCGCTGGAACTTCTATAAGCACGTCCTAGGACGCGGCGTTAAAAGGATCCCAATGTCCCACACGAAATGAGAGGAACTAATTACTAACTATTCTTTTATAAACATACTAGAAGTATAGCCCGGCGTTGCTCGGGTGTAATGAAAGCTTTAAAACTAATCCATGGTGCTGGAGCTCAGACTCTTTGGACGTTGGCACGAAAGACTAAAAAGCAATAGTTGTTTCCAGTTAAAGTGAAACCGTAGACTGAAAGAAAAAATGGGTGTAAGTCAAATTTTGATTTCCTGGTATCGATATCAAATAAGATTTTTTACGTCGTAAACTGAATTTTGAAGGTTAAATAAGTCCTCTGAGTAAATGGTATCATAGCTGAGACTAAGACATACAGGCAAATAAACAGACACACGCACAAACATCTCGCCTTATATATATATATATATATATATATATATATATATATTATCAATTTTCTGCACTATTGTAGGAACTGCAACCTTGAAACTTCTGAATATCGTTTCTTATGTCTTTGTCTATGAGTGTATCAAATTTGATTAAAATCGGACCACTCCTTCTATAACACGATTTTTTCGATTATCGATTTGCGATATTTATCGGGAGTACCTCGACACAAAACCTAGCTAAGAACACCCGCAGACGCTTATAGTACAAATGTGTAAATTTTCAAGAAACTCGGTTCAGCCGTTTCGGAGTCCATAGGTAACGGACACACACACACACAGATACACACACAGACAAAGTTCCATTTATAAATAAGTTTATATATATTTATATATATATATATAAACTTATTTATTATAATTATAGGTAAGGCGTCTATCAGCAAAAACTGAAGTATTAAACAGATCTGTCTGCGGATGACTATATATATAGTCATCCGCAGACAGATCTGTTTCGCTGTATCACAGCTCATCAGTACGGTTAGACCCCGATTGCCTTTTTAACCTAGGATTGAAACCCGGCCGAATTGGCGTCAGTCGGCGATTCTACCTCTGTGCTACGAGCGTTCGGTAGAAGAAGGCACTATTGTAAGAACTGCAACCTTGAAACTACTGAATATCGTATCTTATGTCTTTGTTTATGAATGTATCAAATTTGATTAAAATCTCACCACTCCTATAGCCCGATTTTTTCGATTATCGATTTCCGATATTTATCGGGTGTACCTCGACACAAAACCTAGCTAAGAACACTCGCAGACGTGTATAGTACAGCTGTGTAAATAAATTTTCAAGAAACTCGGTTCAGCCGTTTCGGAGTCTATAGGTAACGGACACACACACACACACGAGAGAGAGAGAGAGAGAGAGAGAGAGAGAGAGAGAGAGAGAGAGAGAGAAAGTTTCATTTATAAATAAGTATATATTCGTTTAGAATTTAAATACATTTTTTGTTTTCGTTTGTTCGTTTTGGAATAAAACCTATACAGTTATATAAAACATATAGAAGATATAGTCCTAAAAAAACAAAAACAAACCATAATAAAGGGTTTGGTTTGATATTTCCAACACCTGAAGAAAGCCGGAGCATACAACTGCTGAAACGTCGTATAAATGGAAACAAAAATGTGGACAATAGTCCCAATAATGTAAATACCGTAAAAACAAACCGAAAAGGTAAAATGAGATTTACAGGTTTATTTTGAAAATGGATGACAGTAATGATTTTAGACAAATCAGAGATAGGGCAGGAACAGTGCGGGTTCGTCAAAGACTCTGGAAAAAGGAACGCCATATTCATGATTAGGATGCTCTCTGAAAGGGCATTACAAATGAAGAAAGACTTGTACCTATGCTTCATTGACTACGCGAAAGCATTCGACAAAATACGACACAAAGAAGTGATGGAGATGTTAGGCAGCCTCGACATTTTCGGGAAAGACATAAGAATAATCAAGAATCTCTGCTAGCAGCAAACTGCCTGCATACGGACAGATAACGACCACAGTAGATACACAAAGATAGAAAAAAGGCGTAAGACAAGGATGTGTCTTTTCACCGGATTTATTCAACCTATACAGCGAGAATATTTTGAGGACCCTAGATGACACGCCAGGATTTGTTATTGGAGGTCACAACCTGAACAACATAAGGAATGCGGACGATACAGTGCTGATTGCGGACACGGAAAGGAAACTACAAGACGTCATACAGAAAGTAGCAGTGGAGAATGACAAGAAGGGACTACAAATAAACTTAAAGAAAACTGAGTGCATGGTCATCAGCAAAAGATACAACCCAAAATCCAAAATACAGGTGGGGGACAAGAGAATCAAGCAAGTACAAAAATTTAAGTACCTAGGAAGTGTTCTAACAGAAGATGGAAAGTGCGACACGGAGATCCGAAGGCGAATTGGCATGGCAAAGACGCGTTCCAGAAGATGAGCAAAATACTAACACACAGGAAAATCTCAATAGAAACGAAGAAAAGAGTGCTAGACTGCTACGTGATGATGTCAGTTCTTCAATACGGCAGTGAATGTTGGACAATATCATCGAAAATGAGAACAAAACTGGAAGCGGCCGAAATGTGGTTCTACAGAAGGATGCTACGGATATCGTGGACTGAACATGCAAGCAACGATGAGGTGTTGGAAAGAATGGCAACAAAAAGGAAATTGATGCTGAGCATCAGGAAGAGACAACTGAAGTTCCTGGGACACGCAATGAGGAAAGAGAGCCTGGAGAACCTGATACTGACTGGTCATATAGAAGGAAGGAGAAACAGAGGAAGGCAGCGGATAACATATTTGCAGGGACTGATCAGGTGGATGACGGAACGGGGGTTGCCAGGAGCAACAGGAGCAAACATACTAAGAGCCACAAGGGATAGGGAGACGTGGAGAACCATGATCGCCTACGTCCTGAAGGGACAGGGCACATAGAAGAAGAAGAATCCAAACCAGCTCAGTGACATTGGCATAAACTGAGGCGAAAAGGACAGATTTATTATTCTGTTTAGTTTTTAGTTTTGCAAAAAGTTTAATTAGCAAGTACATTACTTAAACGCATCAGATTAATATTCTTCTACTTCTATGTGCCATGTCCCTTCAGGACGTAGGCGATCATGGCTTTTCACGTTTCTCTATCCCTGGTGACTCTTAGCACGCCTTCTCTTGTTACACCATGCAACCCTCGTTCCATCATCCACCTGCCCAAGTCCATAAAGTTAGAATGTATAGAAACTAGCATGGCTACAAAATGAGGGATCAGTTTATATATTGATTATAATATAGATTTGATCCCCCACTTTATATTCACATTATAATTCCTTATAAACAGATGGCTTATATATTCTTTTTCTATGTGCCCTGACCTTTCAGGACGAAGGCGATCGTGGCTTTCCACGTTTCCCTATCCCTGGTGGCTCTTAGCACGCCTTCTCCTGTTACACCATGCAACCCTCGTTCCATCATCCACCTGATTAGGTCCTTTAAGTATGTCACATGCTGCTTTTCCCTGTCTCTTTTTCCCTCTATCTGACATGTTAATATCAGGTTCTCCAAGCCCTCCTTCCTCATTGCATGTCCCAGGAACTTCAGCTGTCTCTTCCTGATGCTTCGTATTAATTTCCTTCTTGTTTCCATCATTTCTAAGACCTCATCATTGCTCACATGCTCGATCCATGATATTCGCAGCATCCTTCTGTAGAACCTCATTTAAGTTGCTTCAAGTTTTTCCTTCATCTTTGATGATATTGTCCAGCATTCACTGCTATATTGACAACACATAGCAATTCGGTATTCTCTTCTTTGTTTCTAGCGAAATTGTCCTGTTTCTTAATATTTTTACTCAACTTCTGGAATGCTTCCTTTGCCATGCCAATTCGCCTTCGGATCTCTATGTCGCACGTACTGTCTTCTGTTATAAAACTTCCCAGGTATTTAAAGTTTTGTACCTGCTTGATTCTAGTATCCCCGACCTGTATTTCGCATATTGGGCTGCACTTTTTACTGATTACCATGCATTCGGTTTTCTTGCAGTTTATTTGTAATCCTTTCTTATCACTCTTTTCAGTTACCTTCTGTAGGGGGTCTTGTAGTTTCCTTTAGTTCTTGTAAAACCTGTAACATAAATGTCTTCTGATTTGGTATCGATCTTTTTTATGCACAACAACCTCTTTATTTTCAAAATGCAAGTTTTCCGCTGGCTTTTTCCATTATTGATTATCGATGAAGTGTCATGAGCAAATCAGATTTTCTCGGCTAAAACGTTCTGAAAAGCTAAGTTCAAAGGTCCTCAAAGGTCATATAAGTAGGACTGTATACATTCCTCAATACAGATTCAATCCGTTTTGAATCTGATAGAGGTAGCCCCACAGTCTGGAATTTTACACATTTTGGCATTATGTTCTTTGGGTTTTTACTGAATTTTGCTCTAGGCTTGATTGCAATAGTCAGTCTCAGATCCTGTCATCAATTAAGTTAAACTTGACTAAATACCGTTAAGCAGCCGTGGCGCCAATTCATAAGCCAGTCATGCCTTTAAGGCATTTGGCAATTGTTCTGAATTGGACGATATTTTTCTGGTAAAAGTGTCTCAATAAAATAGTAAAAAGGAAGAACAAATATAAAATAAAGAATATCTTATTTTGTATTTTTCAAGGGTTCAGTAACAATGTAGAATTTTGTGAATAGTGCAACAATGCCAGGATTTTTGTTATAAGATCGATGTACTGCCCGACGGCGTATGAATGGCATATTGAAAAGAAATATTAAAAAAAATGTTTGCAGAAGATTTCTTTAATTTACACGAACTGTAAACAAATATCTCCCTTCTTATTTCAAAGTATTTATTCATTCAGATATTGAATTTATTAGGCCATCTATTTTCTCTTTTAGAATATCGGACAAAGCTGAACTGGGAACAAAAATCAAATATTCTATTTTTGATAGTTTTCTGGATATTTTTCATTTTTTCCGAACCAAAATGGCAAAAAAAAAGATAGTCGACACAACATATATAAAGCGTTTAACTTGGTCAAGACAGTTACTGTTCGGACTTCAGTTTGCTGAATCTCATAGCACCATCCTTTATGACAAGTGTGATGGTTTGCTTTGGTTTGTTTTACGGTATATAAAATATAAATATAAATATAATATATATATTAAATAGGTTATTTAATGCCGACAAAATTTTTACAATAGATTTGTGTGAATAGAATATATATTCTTTGCAAAAAATAAATTTGTAGATTATGATTCATTGATGCATTTTTGTAAAATCGACTTTGTTGAGAGTCAGATCGATTGCTGGTAAAATTTATTTTCCTTCAAAAATGTATTGTTGGTAATATTTTTTTCCTTAAAAACATATTGCTGGTAAATTGTTTTCTTCAAAAATGTATTGTTGGTAATATTTTTCCTTCAAAAATGTATTGCTGGTAAAAAGTTTTCCTTCGAAAATGTATTGCTGATAATATTTTTTCCTTCAAAAATGTATTCCTGGAACTTTTACTATAAAAATCTAATTTTATATTTTAATAGTTTTTTGACCCAAGTTTGGAATTTAACTATTTACCCATAGCTGGGATCCTAATAGGTGCTCCCACCCTGGGTCAGGGTGGACCTGGGAACAACAGCAATTAAGTGGTGTTTCCATGCTCTTTACAACCTTCCAATGGGAAACCTTGCTGCCAGATGCAGTTTATCGTCATACCTAGGACCAACAAGTGTAATGTTTTGCCCAAATAACAGTGAATATTAAGAGAAATAACCATAGCAGACACAATACCTCTTATTTTAACCGTTCTTTTCTGACGTACTGCAGAAGCTTTGATTAATGTGTATTTCAAACTACACTCAATATCATGAGCAAAAATTTTCACTATTAATAGTGGGACGTAGGTCGTTCAAAATGATAAATTTTGCCATTTTCAAAATTAAACTTATCTATTGTTATTAAGTTTTGAATAGTATTTATTTTCTCATATATTTTTTATTTTTATAGCATCTCACGAATCATCATTAAGTAAACAGAAACATTCAAGCAGATGCGATAAAAAGAAACACAACTAAGATGAAAGAAACAGAAGTTAAGGATAACTTATAATGGTAGCGTTTTATAAATAATAAATAAACAATAAATTTGAAGAATATATAACACCTAATACAACGATTGTCAGTAAACATGGAAGATAGCGGTAGAGTAACAATCGGAGAAATAAAGATTACAGCCAATTTGAATGATACTCGTCACTAAGGCATAATTAAACCGGTGATGTCGATGAAGACAAGCCCAATAGAATAAGTGATGAGAGTTCAAATGTTTTTTCTTTAATTCAATTTCCCACTGCTGATTTAACGGACGTAGAAATGATCCAAGAATTGTAATGAAAACAAAACCCATTTTGCATATTTATAAATCTATTATTCATCTGTACATAAAATACAGCTGCCATATTTGGTCTGTGTCCCTGCTTTATATCTCGAGATTATCAGAATAACTAAAAAAAAGGGGGTCTATGATAATATCGGTTCTGACATGATATCTCAATTTCAGTCATTTTCTACTGTCGTTACGTAGCTTCCTATTTTTTGGTAAATAGTTTCATGGCATTTGTGATCCTTCTTGGTACCTCGACCGCATGAATTTAAACGTACTACTAGACTGGCAGTTAGGTCTCATTGTTTTACTACTGAAATAAGTAGATGTAACCGTATTTTCTATTCTAATAGTTTCTTTTCTTGCGCTACTCATTTGTGGAACTCTCTTCTAATTTTTTTGCTTCCCTGCCGCATACGATCTTCAAAATAAAGTCAACTTCAAGCACCATTTTCCGTTTTCCTGAATTCTGTTCCTTCATTGTTCTGTTTTCCCCACTAAGATCTTATTCTATTTCACTCGTAGTAATCCTTGACACCTTTATGATATTAGCGCCTTGCTTGGAGTGAAATTAAATCCCTCAACGCTGAAAAAATCCCCCAAAAAACAAAACAAAAGATACCATCAAAAGAAGACAAAAAGAAATAAGATTTGGGAAAGACTAATGGCAATTAATAATGACAATGCTTTATATTACAATCATTAACAGTGACCCGTAGCGGATCTACGAGAGCGGGAGACAACCCCTCCAAATTTGGGCTGGCCCTTCGGTCTCCAGCGGATGTGCGTTGTGGTGCATTGGATATCGGCTCGGAACGAGAAATCGGGGAGCCGAGTTCGAATCCCAGTTGAATTCATTGCATTCACTTACGCACCTTGGGAAAGGTATTAATCCGTATATTCCTTCCAGTTATGGAATAAATAACAGGACAGATTGGGTTCTATAGCCTTGGTCGGCAACCAGTCTACCGCAGAAAGCAATGGCAACCTACTGCGGGATAATATTCTGCCCAGTCAGTCATGTCTCTTTCGAGACATGATCGCCCAAGCGTGTATCACGTATGGCACTTAAACTGACTGAATGAGGAGGAGCCGAGTTCGAATTCCAATTGAATTCATTGCATTCACTTACGCGCAAATACCCTTGGGAAAGGTATTAATCCGTCTTTTCCTTCCAGTTATGGGTTAAATAGCAGGACAGATTGGGTTCTATAGCCTTGGTCGGCAACCAGTCTACCGCAGAAAGCAATGGCAAGCTACTGCGGGATAATATTCTGCCCAGTCAGTCATGTCTCTTTCGTAAGCGTGTATCACGTAAGGCACTTAACTGACTGACTGACTGACTTCGGTATCCCCACAACTTTTACAAGCTTCAAAATTTATGAACTTGATCAGTCCCTGATTTTGATAATATTTGATCGTCAGCACTTTTTCTTCTGCGTTTTCTATTTCATTTCTTTAACAAATCAGAACAGACAAATCACACTGTTCTGCTAGTACTGACGTTAGTATTAACCCTTTGATTTTGTTTTGAAATTAATCTCTCTTGAGTTCCAACAGCTTGAGAGTGAAAAAGTAGGCAATGATAGAAAGAAAAATTATTCCGTTTAATTTAGTGAAGTCACACCGGTGCAATGTGGCTTCCTTGTCTCTTCTACAAATACTTTCACGGCTTCTGCTCCGATGAACTTCGCTCACTTGTGCCTTCTATATACAAATTTACTCAAGCCACAAGATTAGTAACTAGGTCCCACCATTTCACTGTGAAACCAATAAATTGTAAACGCAAATTCTACTCCATTAGCTTCTTTTCTCGCACTTCCCGTATGTGGAATTCCCTTCCATTTACTTGCTTTCCTGACAGCTACTATCTCCAAGAATTTAAATGTAAAGTCAATAGTCATCTCCTATCTCACTTACCTGCATGCTCTCATGCTCACTTCTCCGTTCACTCCACTCTCATCAGTATTCTCATCCTTCTCTTACCCATTTCCTGACACCCCCTATAACCTGTTACTCTTTCTCATAACTTTCCTCCTATGTAACGCCCTGCAAAACAGTGGCAGTAAAATGCTTTGCTTGGGGCGATATGATTATAAAAAAAAAAGAAAAAAAAAATCATACTTATACTCAAACTAATTCCTGCTTGGGTTTGTCCACCTCAGAAAAATCTTGATCCCTAAGTGGCCCTTCCCCACTTTCAGAGTTCCACAAATGTCAGTGGCTATTGTGGAACTCTGTATTTTCATCCAGGATCCACGAAATCATAGAAAAAAGATTTTAGTATTCGATTCAAATCAGAAAAAAAGTAATTTTATTAACTGCAAATTAAAAACAAAAAAACATTTATATGAAAATCAAAACCCAAACAAAGTTGTGGCTAGATCCAGAATAGACTTAATCTAGAAAACACCTACAAAATCTCTATATTGTAAAGAATTAAAAAATGCCTTTATTACGATTAACAAATCCCAATAAATGGTGATCGTGCAATATTCCATTGAAGAATTGCGTTTTTCTGAACGACGCATTGAAACAAGCCAAAAAAAAAAAAAAAAAAAAAACAACGAAAAAAAAATGAAAAACGAAACAAAAAACAAAACAAAGCAAACAAACTGTTTTTCCAACAAAGAATTCGGCCTCTGATTTTTTTATGCAAAACAACGTTCGTCCTCATTCTAAATACAATGCAGTAAAACATCAATGGGATGGGAAGTCCTTCCAAATGTAGGGAATTCTACAAACAAGATAAAATTTACTTCATATTGCACTACTTGTATGATCAGTCATTCAATGAATTTTAGGATATGGAACAATATCCTAAAATTCATTGAAGAATTCGTCAAATCAAATCGAAGTAGTTCTTTTACAATGGTAGACACAGGCTGGAAAATTGCGTTCACTCAATCGAAGTTAATACTTTGATGACTAAATTTGACTATGAATTTATATGAATAAACATTATCAAAATACTGGAAACCTTTGCGCTATTTTAAATATTTAAAATACACGTGTACACATATATAAATATGAACACAAAATACACCACGTATATGTTGATATCGGCTCGGAACGAGAAATCGGAGAGCGGATTTCGAATTCTAGTTGATTTCGTTGCATTCACTTACACTCAAATACCTTTGGAAAGATATGAATCCGTCGTTCTCCTTTCTGCTATAGGTTAAATAATAGGTCAGATTGGGTTTAATAGCCTTGATTGGCAACCAGTGTACGGTAGAAAGTAATGGCAATCTACTGCGGGAAAATCTTCTGCCCAGTCAGTCAATGTCTCTTCCAAGATATGATCGCCTAAGCGTGTATCACGTATGACACTTAAGTAACTGTTATGTACATAAGTAAATCTATACATCCGTACCCCAATAACGAAAAATAATTTATTGGACATAATTATTTATCTTTCATTGACCATCCACTTTATTCAGCACTTTCTCATCTAAACTTATTTATAAATGGAACTTTGTCTCTCACTGTGTATGTGTGTGTGTGTGGGTGTGTCCGATACCTATAGATTCCAAAACGGCTGAACTGATTTTCTTGAAAATTTACACGGTTGTACTATAAGCATCTGCTAGTGTTCTCAGCTAGGCTTTGTGTCGAGGTACCCCCGATAAATATCGAAAATCGATAATCGAAAAAATCAGGTTGTAGAAGAAGTGGTCAGATTTTAATCGAATTTGATACACTCATAGACAAAGACATAAGAAACGATATTCTGAAGTTTCAAGGCTGCAGTTCTTACAATAGTGCAAAAAATCGATGATATATATATATATATATATATATATATATATATATATATATATATATATAAGGTAAGTTGTTTGTGTGCGTGTGTGTTTATCTGTCTATATGTCCTTTATACAAATCCACAATTTTTATCCGATTCTCACCAAATTTCCCACAAATATTCTTTAGGCTGAGTTTGAGCTCCAGGACCATGGATTAGTTTTAAAGATTTCATTACACCCGTGCAACGCTGGGCTATACTGCTAGTTAAGTATATAAAATGAACATTATACAGTGAAAATTTCATAATGAAACTTCCGTAATAACTGTCAGGCTACGGGCGTATTGATATTTCTTCGTATGTATTTGGAGGCGCATATACCTGTGACTTCAAACTATTGATTCTGGTCATACTTATAAGTTAACCAAATTTATTCATTAGATCTGCATGAAATTAAGAACTGTTATAGAAATCGGTTGACAATTTATGTTACGAACAGTAAAACATGTTAAGTAAGAATTTATGCAAAAATCAAGGTGTAAAAAGGGTTTCGTTGATTTACATAGAAACAAAGCAAAAATTAATGGGATGAAGAAAAAATATGTGATAGTCGTCCATCTTGAATAGCGTAAGGAAAAATAAAACAAATTAACAAGGGTTATTATTAATAGATTATTGCCAGCTGAGAAGATGAAAGGTAATTCGAGGTGTCTATCCATCCGTTAATCCTGTTGGCTGGGTTGAGCTGTTACCCATTTTTAACTGAAATGTCACTGAATGATGTCCATAGTCGATACAGATAAATTATGAGATAAAATATGCTTCCGAATTAGAACCAGAAGTGATAGTAATTATTATGGACATGCGAGTAAACGGTTTTTACAAAGTTTAGCTTAGTTGGGCACAAGGCTACAGATATGGGTAACACAGTGGGAATCGAATTAGTAGTAATACTCAACCAGCATGGTTTATAAACATTACTTCCACGCTGAATCGAAGAGTAATCAGATAGAAAGGTAGAAATTATTTTAATGACAGGGGAAATAAAAAAATATTACAATAAAAACGAAGAATGTTTAGAAAATAGGAATAAATATAAAGGGAAAGATTTAAAGATAAAGAAAACGAGAAGAAGAAGAAAGGCAAGTAAAAACAGAAAGAAGTAAAGGACAAAAAAGAAAAATGAAGGAAAAAGAAAGAAAGAAAAATGAAGGGAAAAGAAAGAAAGAAAAGTGAAGGAAAAAGAAAGAAAGAAAAGTGAAGGAAAAAGAAAGAAAGAAAAGAAGGTGAAGGAAAAAGAAAGAAAGAAAAGTGAAGGAAAAAGAAAGAAAGAAAAGTGAAGGAAAAAGAAAGAAAGAAAAGTGAAGGAAAAAGAAAAAAGAAAAGTGAAGGAAAAAGAAAAAAGAAAAGTAAAGGAAAAAGAAAAAAGAAAAGTAAAGGAAAAAGAAAGAAAAGAAAAGTGAAGGAAAAAGAAAGAAAGAAAAGTGAAGGAAAAAGAAAAAAGAAAAGTGAAGGAAAAAGAAAAAAGAAAAGTGAAGGAAAAAGAAAGAAAAGTGAAAGAAAAAAGAAAAGTGAAGGAAAAAGAAAGAAAAGTAAAGGAAAAAGAAAGAAAGAAAAGTGAAGGAAAAAGAAAGAAAGAAAAGAAAAGGAAGGAAAAAGAAAGAAAGAAAAGTGAAGGAAAAAGAAAGAAACGTGAAAGAAAAAGAAAGAAAAGTGAGGGAAAAAGAAAAAGTGAAGGAAAAAGAAAGAAAGAAAAGTGAAGGAAAAAGAAAGAAAAGTGAGGGAAAAAGAAAAAGTGAAGGAAAAAGAAAGAAAGAAAGAAAAGTGAAAGGCAAAAGAAAGTGCGAAAGAAAAGAAAAGAAGGCAAAAGAAAGAAAGAAAGCGAAAAAAGAAAAGTGAAGGAAAAAGAAAAAAGGAAAGTAAAGAAAGAAAAGAAAAACACATAAAAAAGTAATGGATAATTAAAAAAAACCTAGAAAAGAACAATGAGTGGAAAAGCACAACATTGCTATAAGTTTTGTTATAAAGAGAAATAAGAACCAAGAAAAAGAGAGATGCAAAATGAGAAATAAAAATAGACAGAGAGAGAGAGAGAGAGAGAGAGAGAGAGAGAGAGAGAGAGAGAGAGAGAGATTAAAAACACAAAACAGAGATCAAACATGGGTGAATAGAGAGATAAGTCAATGTCGAGGTAGAGTAAAGCAAATAGAAAGTAAAAAAGATAGAGAGAAAAAATGAATGTGCTAAAAAGCATAAGAAATGAAAACAAAAAATTATCAAAGGGGATAGAGAGTAAATTAATAAAAATGCAAGACGAAGCATAAAAGCGCAAAACCTTTTTAATAACAGGGAGAAAGAAACAAAGAAGAATATTGAAAAAGTAGAAGAATATGACATAGATGCAGAAAAAGAAACTATATTAGTATAGCGCGTAACTGCCCTGATAAAAATGGCAAACTTTTTTTTTTATAGCTGATGCTTTGTTACCCCTTTATTCTCTTTGGGCGTAGCCATTAAAGTGTTTCGGGATGGGTTTCAGGGTGCCAGAACTATAATAATAACTCCAGTCTTTAGAGCTTGTCACAGCAGAAGGCCAAAACGGTGTATATTTTCTCTTTTCTTTACTTTTTTTTATGTACTATACACAGTATCAGGTGATAGGACAACAGCAGCAACGTTAAAGGCTACCGGGAGTAAGAGAGATCAAGGATATTTGATATTAACCTTAATGTATTTTTATTTGGATTGGGGATGAATGCAAAGACAAAGACATTTCCATAATATGGCACAGATTTGTAAATGTAGAATATAATAGGGTCTAGTACAGCTTAATGGTAACATGTGAACGCCTCTGGTCATGAGATCTTATATTTTGCTCTTCGCGTGGAATTGCTGAAGTTCTCAATGATAAATTCTTCTGCAGGAAGAACAGCCTCAATTAAGAGCAGTTTTGGGAAGAACAGTCATAAATTATCTGTTTTGGGTATAAGTCCAATTTTGCATAAATATTCCTTCTAAAATATAGATCAACCTCTTCTATTCTTAGCTAAAGGTTAAATAATAGGACAGATTGGGTTTTCAGGATTGATTGTCAACCAGTCTCGGAGAAGAACAGCTCTGAATTCAAGACTTAAGGTATCTGTTTGAGAATCGCAAGGCATACTACGTGCACCAGTCTGTATTCAGTTCTCCTGAAAAACGTGGATGATTTTGCACATGCCTTCACTGCTATAATTGTATCATATATGCAGGGTAGTCTGACTTAAGTTCTAAAAGCTAAATTGATGAACTATTATACGCCGAAGACGACAAGAGTGTCCAATATATATATTATTCTAATCCATGTCACCCCAGCATTATCTCACGATACCATCAGGTTTTGTTTTTCATCGTTATAAAGTGGGGTTATCAAATCTAAGCACAGTTACTGCTTTTATCTCCGTCCTTATGCCGATCACCTTTGCCATCAACCAAATATCAATTAATTATATCACAGATGAAGTGGGAATGAGCCCCGGCCAGCTGACTTCAACAGGATAAGCATAACTCGAAAAGCCAATAGTTTTACTCCACGCCGCCCTACACAGACATGAAATGCAACTCTTAAGTATTACACTCAGGAGGTTAATGAACAGATTAACAGGAAAATAGAACAAAAGCAGTAATTCGTTTTAATTAACGAAAAAGAAAAGAAACTGCAGATAATCAGAAAGAAATCCATCAACTGCACTCGGTTTTCCGTGTCCATTCTCCTAACCAATGAGATCTTTAAAGTCGCAGTTCCGTATTAAATCCACTGATTGGCTGCTAACTGTTCTGCTGGTACTCCACCCAGGATAATCACTGTAAGTCACAAAAAGAACGCTCTGAATTATGTCTGAAACGATACTAAAAAAATCACGACTTGATTCACTTTGAAAATTCCAATCAAATGACCAAACCTCAGATATTTGGTAGGGATTCATGATTGTGCCGAGAACATTTAAACACCTTTATATATATATGTATATATATATATATATAAGAGAGAGAGAGAGAGATAGAGAGAGCTAAAAGTATCAAATACATAACAAAGGTTTATCATGTCTTTTTTAAAATTTTCTTTATAATAATTCCAACCCAAGCGAGGCAGAAATGCAATTGGTGCGCAGAAGGTTTCAGTGAGATAAAAAAAAAGATGTCGAAGAAATGGATGAGAATTAAGTAGATAAAAAGATGACAATTGACGTTGTATTTAAACTCTTGGAGATTGTAGCTATCATGGAAGAAAGCAAATGGAAGTGAGTTTCACATACGGGAAGTGCGAGAAAAGAAACTATTAGGGTGGAAGTGGCGGTTACATTTAACTATTTCTACGGTAAAAGGGTAGGACCTTGATGCCAAGCAAGTTAAACGAGTAAATACACCAGAATGAGTCAAGTGTAAAGTTGGATGAGAAAATTTGCGATCAAAGCACTCGACCTTTTTCTGTGGATGTGAAGACTTCGAATTGATTGAATAGAGGAGAGATAGAGGTTTTTCCGTTGTTCAGTACGTTCTTGCAGAGCTGCTAGTAAACTTCGGAACCGAACTTGCGAGATGCTATAAGTTGTTTCATTCTATCAGCAAACAATAGCATAGCATCATTTAGGAAACACTCACATTTATTAAGAGCAGAGAGAAAGAGCCGCCTATAGTGATCAGACGTGTTGGTCTGGTAAAACCAGAAGAAGTGATTCCTGTGGACAATGGCAGCCGAACAAGCAGGAGAGAACTAAGGAGATGAACTAGATTTAAGTAGAAGTTTTCTAGCTGGGATGAAAATAAAAGCATCGATGCCAGCGTTCATCCAGGAAGAGAATTTAGAGGCGCAGTCTTGAACAGAGAGACAAAAAACTTTGTTCCAAGGGACATCGCCAAGGAAATTCCGGAACGAGTCCCAGTTTGCTTTTTGAAGTAAAAAGGTCAGCCCAAAATGCCAAATACAGGTCGGGGATACTAGAATCAAGCAAGTACAAAAATTTAAAAATTTAAATACCTGTGAAGACGGAAAGTGCAACACAGAGATTCGAAGGCCCTTTGGCATGGCGAAGGAAGCATTCCAGAAGTTGAGTAAGGTATTAAGAAACAGGACAATTTCGCTAGAAACAAGGAAGAGAGTACCGGATTGCTACATGCTGTCCGTCCTTCAATATGGCAGTGAATGCTGGACAATACCATCAAAGATGAAGAAAAAACTTGAAGCAACTGAAATGTGGTTCTACAAAAGATGCTGTGAATATCAGTGATCGAGCATGTGAGCAATGATGAGGTCTTGCAAATGATGGAAACAAAAAGGAAATTAATACTGAGCATTAGGAAGAGACAGCTGAAGTTCCTGGGACACGCAATGAGGAAGGAAGGCTTGGAGAATCTGATACTAACAGGCCAGATATAGAGAAAAAGAGATAGGGGAAAGCAGCGAATAACATATTTGTAGGACCTAATCAGGTAGATGATGGAACGTGGATTGCATGGTGAAACAGGAGTAGGCGTGCTAAGAGCCACCAGGGATAGGGAAACGTGGAAAGCCATGATCGCCTACGTCCTGAAGGGACAGGGCACATAGAAGAAGAAGAAGAAGAAGAAGAAGAAGAAAAGAAGAAGAAGAAGAAGAAGTAAGCTATCTCTTTTTTTCTTTACGGCTTCTCTTCCTCTCCTCCTGACTGCTGCATTCTAGATCGTATTTATGATAATATAAACAAGGTTATTTCCCGTCACTCATTTGCTTATGTATTTGTGTTCGGTGTCTTCAATGCCCATCATCACAAAATAGCTAGAAAATTTTGTCACTGATCTTGCTGTAGTCTAAACGCTGAACTTCTCAATCAATCAGAAGTCTCACTCAATTGGTTGATTTCTCCACATGTTTCCACAGTAATCACACTACTTTTCTAGATCTCCGGCTTACTTATAACCCACTACTCTGGTAGGAGATTACGGGATGAAGTAAGACTAAAAAGTGACATTTACTGACACCAAAGCATGATCAGAGTTCTCAAGAGGGTAGAGCTGCATAAAATGGTAAGATTCTGGGTTATAAGTAAGCCGAAGATCTAGAAAAGTAGTGTGATTACTGGGGAAACATGTGGAGAAATCAACCAATTGAGTGAGACTTCTGATTGATTGAGAAGTTCAGCGTTTAGACTACAGCAAGATCAGTGACAAAGTTTTCTAGCTATTTTGTGATGATGGGCATTGAAGACACCGAACACAAATACATAAGCAAATGAGTGACGGGAAATAGCCTTGTTTATATTATCATAAATACGATCTAGAATGCAGCAGTCAGGAGGAGAGGAAGAGAAGCCGTAAAGAAAAAAAAAGAGATAACTTCCTGAGTTTAACAGAGAGAGAGAGACGGGGACACATGTAGGAGTGGACAGGAGACTCAAGAGAGGTCTCTCTAGCCAGAGAGAAATGTTCGCTGACATCGATACCCAGGTCATGTATGTAGACATGAGAGTCCCTCTTAAAGAGAGGAGGGTTTCCAGGAATAAAAGAATCAGATTACGGAATTATAGAATTTGTCTATATTTCTGAGATGAGGTAGTATTTACATTATTCGGACTATTGTCCTCATCTTTGTTGCCATTTGTACGAAGTTTCGGCTGTTGTACGCTCCGGCCTTCCTCAGGTGCTAGGAATTTCGAGCCGAACTCTTTATTACAATCACTGGGGTATATTATCCTCATTCCTTGCATAAAGCCTCGATTGGAAGTCATGAGTTATCTCTCTCTAACCCTCCAAATTACTTGTTCACCACTGCTGTAACCTGGAATTGAACTCACAACTCTAAGAGACAAGTCAGGAACTAACCAATGTCTATATACTTAAGGACACATAACCCAGCAAAAATATACCAGCACTAAATGATGAAAACTTCACAATGTTTAGAGCTGGTGTAAAAATTCTGTTAATCGAGATAGAAATAGTAGTTGTACCCAAAAGAGTCTGTCTGCATACCAAAATGGCTTAGAACAGAGTGAGAGGGAGGCTGTTTTTTTAAAAAATCTACAGTGAATATGGATGTGCGTTGTGGTGCAGTCGATATCGGCTCGGAACGAGAAATCGGGAAGCCGAGTTCGAATTTCAGTTGAATTCCTTGCATTCATTTACGCTTAAATACCCTTAAGAAAGGTATTAATCCGTCTCTTCCTTCCAGTTATGAATTAAATAACAGGACAGATTGGTTTCTATAGCCTTGGCTGGCAACCATTCTACCGCAGAAAGCAATGGCAACTGCGGGATAATCTTATGCCCAGTCAGTCATGTCTCTTACGAAACATAATCACCCAAGCGTGTTTCACGTATGGCACTTAACTGACTGACAATGAATATATCCAGAAAAGATATTACTCGATATATGTCCAAACCTATGTCTTAACCGATATTTAATCATTCCCAAGATCTGCCTCATAACCTAGATTTGAACTTTTACTCAAATTAGAACTTAACTACAATAAAGAAATTATCCGAATTATGCATTTTTCCTTTTTTCAACAACTTCCTTTATTATTCTAAATTGTACAGGTTCAAGTCAGATAATAAATTTCCTGGGAATTTTCTCTTGGAAGGAATACATCAGACTGAAAACTTACTTTTAGAATTAATGTACAGTCAAGAGTTCGATTGAGCAGTTTTTTTCTGATAGTCATTTCTATGTCCGATTTTACGAATTTGATAGTTCAATATCTGTTCTGCAAGCAGCACACATTATTAATGTTCCATTACGAAAGTTGATTTTAAATTAGTTTCATCTTTTCAATTCTTCCAATGGCGGCTCAGTTGTCATATATTCAATTTGACTAATTTGATGCTCAGCATCATATCGACTTTGATGATATTTGTATTCCAGCAACTTTACTGTAATTATATATAATGAGCCTATGATTCGGAATATAATTTACAGAGTTACAGAGGGAACTTTATAGTCAAAGTGTGTTTGCATCAATAATAATAATAATAATAAAATTTTATATATATATATATATATATATATATATATATATATACAAATGAATAAGGAACGAAGAAAATATTTGCAACGTTCAAAACATTAATATAAAACAGTGCTCAATATAGAAATAGAGCAGTGAATATTTATTATAAATTATACTTCAGGACATGTACAAACTACAATCTACTACAAAATTGTCCATTTTGTTTCGACATTGAAAGAACAATGTTTCATCAGGTAGTTAGTAATGATGTTACCATTTCATTTTGTAGTGGATTGTAGTTTGTACATGTTCTAAAATATAATTTATAATTATATATATATATATATATATATATATATATATATATATATATAGGTATCAGTCCGCAAACGGTGAGGATAATCCAACAAGATTACCTTAATATAAAATATTAATTAAATCCATATAGAGAGCTCGATGGGTGTTAACCAGAGCAATATATTTTGTACCAGATGAGATGGAGGATATATTGTAAGGTCTGATGGTATGAGATAATTAAACTCATTGAAATGAGCTATAGTTTATATCTGAAATGGCGTGTTGAGTTTTCCTTTATAAACTATATATATATATATATTCTACAAACTATAAAGTAGATAGAATTTTGAAATTAATACAGAGCCTAATGGAAAGTAACAGTACAGACTAACCTAAAAAGTTGACTCCCTAGATGTTGCTCTAGATTTAGTTAATTACTCTTACTCACCCTATCTAATATATATATATATATATATATATATATATATATATATAATGATAATTCATTTATATATATCCTAAAGGAAATCACCCACCATTTATTATTAAACAAATACCATATGATTCCTCAACTCAATACATTTTCATAAACACAGTCAAAAATACAATACTACCCTAAAAACAGCGGCTATAAATGCAATGGCATTATATATTATAAACAAACAAAATTAAATAAACAAAATAAATAAAAATAAAATAAACAAAATAATATCGAACATAACAAAAATAGAAAACTAATTTCGTGCATGACACTATTTAACCAAATGGTTGATACTAGGTTAGGCAGTAAATTCTTTAACCTAGTTCAGTTAGACCTTCCAACTAATAACCCCTTTACCAAAATTTTTAATAAGAATACACTGAAACTTAGTTATTACTGCACTGATAATCTTGAAATGATTATGACACAAAATCCTAAAACGATATAGCAAAATTAATAATAAAAACAACCCTATTATAAAGAACAACAATAATACTTACACTTGCAAATGTCGTAACCAAATTGAATGTCCTCGGTAAAATAGATGCCTCACAAATTCTATAGTATACCAAACTACTATCTCTACTTCAGAAAATCCAAATTTTATTAAACAGTATATTTGAAGTACTAAGACCACTTTTAAGGCATGATTTTCTCAGATTAAACTATTCTTCAATAATAAAATCTGTAGTAACTCAACTTCTCTTTCCAAATACTATTGGCAATTGAAAGATGCAAATAAAATGTTAACAGTAAAATGGAAGAAAAGCTGGAACATGTAAATCGTTACATGAAATATGTTTTCTTTGCTTACAAAAAAAAAATCCATATAATTCAATTCTCAAAAACTAACATATGAAACCAACATAATGAAATTACTACTTACTGCTATCATAAGATAATTCTCACTCTTAAATATATCTAAAATTATCTCAAACTGTTTGCTATTTGCTATAATCTATAAAACTACTTCTTTTAGTTAATTATATACACACTAAATCTAAACTTAATCACCTTTTACATTGCTGTGTACGTTTACTTTCACTACTAGTAATCTCTAAAATAAAGGTATTCTGCTTTTAAAATTTAACTTTATGGTTCTATGTCGATTTCCTTATATTAAAATTAATTTTTATATTAAAAAACTCTTTAAAACAAATATTTTACTTTTATTGTTCTTATTTTTTTATTTTCAATCTCGGCAAATCTAAAAATAATACATTATCTACATTTTTGTTCCATTCTTATGTAAAGAAATTAACAATTCCTGTCTATTATATATCGCTACCTATTGACCCAATTTTTATTAGTGTACACCCACAATTATTTTAATCTATAATAACCTTCAACTTCACGAAATTAATCTAATATGGTGGCATTTTTTATTTTTAAGTTTCTTAGTTTTGATTTTATATCTCTTATTAGAGTAGATAGACTAAACTATCGCCCGGTTCACACTCAACCCACGTCTATTGAACAGGTGAAGAGGCTCACCCCTTGTTCCTTGTTTAGGATGTGGTTTCCGGCTTTCTCTTTTCCAATCTTTTCTTTCCTACGTAGCCCACTGCGCTTAAGTGGCGTTACCGCCTTGTTCGGGGTGATATTATTTATATATATATATATATATATATATATATATATATGAGACCCCGTAACATTTCACTGCCAGATGATTGTGTATTGAATACTTTTGAGTTACATTATGCTGTTATTATAACAATAACAATAACAACTAAAATTATATATATATATATATATATATATATATATATATATAACGTATAGAAATTTCAATTTTCATCAACTGGATGGCCATTTCAACGGGTAAATTTGACAACCGTTTCAGCAGCAAGAACAAAACATTATGGGGAAAATAAATTCATTTGTTTGTGTATGTGTAAAAAATGGAAGTAACAAGAGGGGCACAAAAGAGAAAAGAAAAACGGGACAGCTCCTGTTGTCAGAACCTGTCAATCTGCCACTTTGCTGACAGAAGCGAAAACATATTCAATAGAAATAATTAAAAATAAAAATAAGAACGAAAGAGATCAGACAAGGCCACTGTCATATTTATATATATATACTAGCAGTATAGCCCGGCGTTGCTCAGGTGTAATTAAAGCTTTAAAACTAATCCATTGTCCTGAGCTCAGACTCAGCCTAAAGAATATTTGTGAAGTTTGGTGAGAATCGGATAAAAATTGTGGATTTGTATAAAGGACATACAGACAGATAAACAGACACACACACACAAACAACTTGCCTTTTATATATATATATATTATCAATTTTGTGCACTATTGTAAGAACTGCAACCTTGAAACTTCTGAATATCGTTTCTTATGTCTTTGTATCAAATTTGATTAAAATCGGACCACTCTTTCTATAACCCGATTTTTTCGATTATCGATTTTCGATATTTATTGGGGGTACCTCGACACAAAACCTAGCTAAGAACACTCGCAGACGCTTATGGTATAACTGTGTAAATTTTCAAGAAAATCGGTTCAGCCGTTTCGGAGTCTATAGGTAACGGATACACACACACCCAGACACACACACAGACAAGTTCCATTATTTAAAAATAAGTTTACATATATATATATATATATATATATATATATATATATATATATATATAAGGGTATTTTATTATAATTATAGGTAAGGCGTCTATCAGCAAAAACTGAAGTATTGATTTTCTTGAAGGCAGTTGTAAGTTGTTATTCTTTAAAATTATTACACCTCCAGACAGATTAATGTATTGTAATAACCTTAAAGTAATAAAACACTTCCCTAAAAATATATCCGGAAATTATGAGCCATATATAAATTTAGTTGTGTGTATCGTGGTTTGCGTTACCTTTTTGAATCAAACCTTTTTTTGGCAGTTGTAACAAAATAAAGCAATTAAGAATGGATAAAAAAAATTAAGTGAAAATTCTGTAGATTTCGTTTCCCTAAAAAATGCCTACGAGTCGATTGCTGAAAGTTCGACGATGTTATCAGGGTTTTTCAGACAGATTTGTAGCGCGTTGATAGACTTATCTGTAAATCTTTCTGCTAATAATCTAGTACTTTGCATTTGCGCTTCGATTGTCTAATAGTAAACAGGTGACACGATGATATAGTCGGGTACTTAATCTGTGCTGAGTTATGAATAAATGTGTTCAACCTGGCATTTTCATTGCATTCTGTAATGAAACCTAAGCCGCTACAGTGGTCTGCAACGCTGGTAAAAATAATTTCTTTTTCCTTTGCGGCATTATTTTCCTTTAGTTATCATTATTCAGCAGCTTTTGCGATAGATTCCAATTTTGCCCCGTTTACTCCTTGAAACAGTCTTTTCAAACGCACAAACGTGGAGAGATGAACGTCGTCTAACAGTTAACCTCACGGGGAATGGAACCAGCGAATTCCACCTGAGACTGTTCACTGTGTACTTTGGGAAAATACATCAATTTACTTCTTGCATCAACTATTTATGTTACAAGTACCATTGTGGAAGCATCCCACTTGTCTGCCAAAGGACTTCTGCTAAGGACCACAGAAAATATATAATAAAAAAGCGTAAATGTTTAATTCTGTTTTTTGTCTGTTACCCACAGGAGACTCGAGATCGTCCGCTATCTCATTATGATGGGCCCCGTGTGGAATTGAACAAAACACAGCTTGCAATGCCATAAGCTAGGTATATATATCATACTTGAGTAGGTAAATATATCAGATAATTCTATGAAACCGAAAGATAAAGAACTTTTTGAACGTTAGACTCTTAAAGCTTTTATAGGAACTCTCTCTCTCTCTCTTTCTATATATATATTGTTGTCATCCGCAGACAGATCTGTTTCGCCGTATCACAGCTCATCAGTACGGTTAGACTCCGATTGCTTTTTTACCCAGGGTTGAAACCCGACTGAAATGGCGTCAGTCGGCGACTCTACCCCTGGGCTATAGGCGTTCGGTGGAAGTAGTCAGACATTTTAGCGCATATCATTATACACGCTCAATAGCTAGAGCGCTCTAATTCATTTCACTGAATAAGCAATGCGTACATGCCAGAGTAGCTACTGTTTATCAAAGTCTACTATTTTTCCAGAGTGCTCAATCAGGGTGTGGGAGCGTATATATATTTATATACACCCCACCACACACACACTTATGTGAACGTTGCTTTTCAAAAACACTAAATAAATTCCGTTGCGGTCAAACACTGAGGAAAAAGCATCAACATAGGAAGTATATATGGCCAGTGAAGTGGCTGAAAGCGTTTTAAAATTGAGTAATTATAAAAAAAATTTACATTCTTTATTTCCAGAAAAAGGTAACATGTAATAATATTGTAAGATGAAAACAAATATGAAGAAAATCTTCCTTGTCGATCGTTTTCAATGAAAGATGTTTAAAAGAAATATTGCTGCCCAAATATCTATCTATCTATCTATCTATCTATCTATCTATCTATCTATCTATCTATCTATGCGTATGTATTCATCCTTCCCCCAATAAAAACTCCCCTGACATCCTGGCCCTCTGCGAAACTAACCTTGATCCTTCTATCCTCTCTTCTGAATTCTACATACCTAGTTACCTTCCCCTCTTCAGGAAGGACTCCAATGTCCACATGCATGGGCTTGGTGTTTACGTCTGTGAACGCCTTCCTCTAGCGAGGGTGATCTCTCTTGAATCCCTACATAATACTTATATGTTTCCGTCTCTCCCTTTTAAGCTCAGTTAGCTATCTCTTCTTTCTCTACCGCCCCCCTCATCTCCCGATTGTTCCGTTCTTGACAGAATCTCCAATAATATCGACAAAACCATTTCCTCTCATCCGCTTGCTCATATATGTCCCTCAAGGCTCTATTCTAGGTCCTACACTGTCTCTGATCGTCATTAACGATCTTCCTGATGTAATAAAATCCTAAGTAGGCATATACGTTAACGACACTACGGTATACTCTCGTCTCGATCAAAAATCTGCCGAGGCTGACAAAGCAAACCTCACTGCTGAGCTTGAAAAGGACATCCAATCCGTGGTGGACTGGGGTAAGAAGTGGCTCGTGAATTTTAATGCTTCCAGAACGAAGCTGCTATCTATTAACCATTACAGGCAATCGTCCCTACCCCCTATTATCATGGATCAGGCTAGTCTCCCTGAGAGCAAAACACTGCGCCTTCTCTGCTTAACTCTCACAAAAGATCTCAAGTGGAACGACTATATCGAATCTATAGCTAAATCTACAGCTAAGAAGATCGGTTCTCTTTGTAGGGCCAGGAAGTTTTTCCTGTCTGAAACCATCCTGCACATATATAAATCTACCATTCGCCCTTACGTTGAATACTGCTGCCATATCTGATCGGGTGCCCCTGCTATCCACCGAGTGGTCCTTGACAAAATCCAACGGAGAATCTCGAATGTGATCTATCCCGACCGGGCAGCTCAGATACAGTCACTTTCTCACCGGCGCAATGTGGCTTCACTCTGTCTCTTCCCCGACAGCTACAATCTCCAGGAGTTTAAGTGTAAAGTCAATAGTCATCTCCTATCTTGCTAACTTGCAAGATAGGAGATGACTCTCTCATGCTCCTTTCTCCGTCCACTCCACTCTCAGTATCTGAACACTTCTCTTACCCACTTTTTGACACGGCCTGTAACTTGTCACTCTTTCTCATAATTTTCCTCCTATGTAACACCCTGCGCACCAGTGGCAGTAGACTGCATTGCTTGGGGCGATATAATTATTAATATATATATATATATATATATATATATATATATATATATTCCATTTGTAAACGAGTTATTACGCGACCTAGGTTTCTACCATGAATGGTGCCTTCAGGTGATTTTCAATAACAATTATTATAATTAATAAATTATAAATAATAAATAATAATTATTGCAAATCACCTGAAGACACCACTCATGGTAGAAACCTAGGTCGCGTAATGACTCGTTTACAATTGAAAAATATTCAAAGGTTCTACTATATAATTGTATTGAACACTTTTTAATACAAATGTGCACTAGCCTAATATTATGAACAGAAACTAAGTAATTAAACAATCAATATATATTCGAATAAGTTCATGCTGGTATTTCATTAAAAGTAATGTTTTATTTACAAAAATTAATAAGAAACATGTCACTGAAAATACTATTCATCGCTAACCACTACATTTTCTCATCTTTCTGGTAGCATTTGAATTCGATTTCGGAAAAACGACACGTACCTTTAAGGCTAAGCACGAGTCGTCCCATTTTTTGACATCTTCATAGGAATGAAATTGCTGCTCATGTGCCATCTATCAGAACAAGTGATAATCGGACGGGGCAATGTCTAGTGAACACGGAGGGTGGGATAATACTTCCCATTTGAGCGTTTCCAAGTCGGTTTTCAGCCGTTTTGCAACATGTGGACAAGGGTTGTCATGTTGCAAAATCACTTTGTTTTATCTTTGCTCGTATAGCCATTTTTCTTCAGACCCCTCCCCACCCCACAAAAAACAAAAAACAAAACAAAAAAAAACATCCATACACAGGAAAATAAAATGGGGTGGGATTAACAATTTTTGAATGGAAGGAAGTAAGAAGGGGAAATCAGACAGATACCTCTGTCTCATATTAGAAAACTTACCCCTCCCCCATACAAGTGACAAGAGTTTAAAAGTTAAAATTTAGCCATGTCAGAGGGATAGAAGTGGTAGGGGGCACAAAAAGGAGAGAAAGAGCAAAGGAGAGGTTGACTGGGAAGTGAGATATGAAAAAGTTTTTGCTTAGAAACAAAAGAAAACTGCTGCCATCAATGTTGAAAAATGGTTAAAAAAACGATTTATTTTGCTGTGTATGGTTGTTTTTTTTTTGTGTGTGTGTAGTGGGGAGGTTCTACCGGTAAAAAATCTTTTAATACATTTGAATTTGAATAAATAAGTTTTAGTTTCAGCCGTTGCTGAAGAAGTGAGGAAATCATCGTAGAAATGGCTATCCAACGGATTTAAATATCTAAATTTTTGTTTTATTTTTTTTTATATTTGGCTCTGTAAATAGAATGTAATATTTGCATCGAGTCTTTCACTTTGATCAATTTTAATATTAATGAAATTAATATTAATAGGATCGGGTTTTTGGAATTTATCTATCTGATCATCCATTTGAATTTAACACACACACACACACACACACACATATATATATATATATATATATATATATATAACATAGTGATGATCCACGTATACTGTCTTAATATGTATAGGATAAACTACTAAAAAGGATATAGGATAAACTTTTTAGTAGTTTATTCTATATATATATATATATATATATATATATATATATATAATGTATTTATTTGAATATTATTTTTGATAGATACTCATAATTCAGTGAATATTCTGATTTCAATTGAACAATATATATATAACTGAGGATCTAAACACCTGCAAATAACTTCCAAACATTGCAAAACGTCGTGAATCTCAACAAGCTTCCTAACAAGCAAATATAGTCATCAGACGAGAACATATACGAATCATACTTGATGTTCCTTTCTTTGGGTGAAGATAGATTTAATACATACGTTTTTAACGAAGATAATAATTTAGTTTGGTTTGTTCTACGGCATTTCAGTCTCAATGAGTTTTTAAATGCCGACAAGATTTTTACAATAGATTTGTATGATTAGAATATAAATTTTTTGTAAGAAATAAGTTTGTAGATTAGCTTTCTTTGACGCATTTTTGTGGAGTGGTTTTTGTTGAAAGTCAGATGTATTGCTGGTATTTTTTTCCAATGACATATTGCTGGTAATATTTTATATTCTCTTGCATTTTATTGCTGGTGATATTTTTTTTCATTCCTGGAATTTTTGCTATAAAGTTCTATTTTTATACTTTCCTTGTGTTTTGACCCCAGTTTTGTAGAAACTATTTGCCCATAGCTGGGACCCTAACAGGTGCTACCACCCCGGTTCAGGGTAGACCTGGGAACAAAAGAAATTAAGGCGTGGTTCCATGCTCATCAAAACCTCCCAATCAGAGGCCTTGCTGCCGAATGCAGTTTATTGTTATACCCAGGACCAATAATAGTTTAGTCATAGTGAACTTAACCCACTGTGAAAATTGACATAAAGAAGATTTTAAACATGTCAGGCAGCAAAAAAGTATGTGTTAAAGAGGAAAGTGTACCAAATCAAATCCAATTTGAGAATCACTGGCAGCTTTTCGGAAAAGTACGCAGCCCCTGTACATACCAAATTTCATTAGAAATAAAAAAAGATCTGAACTTATATGTAAAATCCATCCTCTTATATGGTAGTGAATGTTGCGCAATTTCCTTACAGATGAAGAAGAGACTTAACGCAATAGAAATAAGGTTCTACAGAGTATAGCATGGATTGAACATGTGAGCAACGACAAAGTTTTAATGAAAATGGAAACAAAACGTGTACATACTTAAAATCAGAGAGAGACAGTTGAAATATGTAAGTTACTTAATGAGGAAAAAGGCCTTGGAAGATTTTATACTCATAGAACATATTGAAGGTAAGATTGACTGAAAAGAAACGGAGACGACAGACGGGTACTGAGAATGCCATGGATGAAATGCGTGATCAACTAGGAAGTCTTAAGGAAATTAAAAGCAAAAAGTACATTTGTACAGAAAGTCAGAAACAGACAACTGGCATACTGATAACAGGGTTTACAGAATTTGACAATCACATATCGAATCAGGGGAAGGTAGCGGGCTACCTACAGGACGAGTTTGTGCAAATGGATGGCGGAATAGAGGTAGGATGATTGGCAATTGAACAAAAGATGCTAAAGACTACAAGGAACAGGAAGTTTTGGAGAACCGTGATCACCAACGTCTTGAAAAAGAAAAAAGTACCAACGCACAAGGAAACGTAAAATTTAGTGTGAAACTCGTCTTGAGAAAAGGCAGCAACCTTTGTATATTCAATGATTATTTCTTTTGAAGCAACCCTCAGAAGAAATAATGTTAATTCTAATGAACAATAGGGCATCGGCTATTGCAAAATAGCAAAACCATCCATTGTAGATGATTTGAGCTGCAACTCAAACTGACTAAGACATAAAGTTAGTTCAAAGCAGGAATCCCACTCCTATATTGCAGCATTAACAAAAATTGCTCAATTTTCTCCCCAATTCCCAAAGACAAAATTGATTGACGCCAACACTCTTCTTTTTAGCGCAATGGAAGGGACCCCTAAAAATGAACAATTTTGAATTATTTTCTTACAGCAAAATATAAAAGTTTGAAGTAGAATGGAGCCAAAAAAAAAACTATAAAATAGAAATTCAAACAAGATTTCTGGGAAATCTTTGGTCTTGAACATCGTAAATGTGTTACCATATTTTAAATAATCCAAGACACCATACTTACATTTAAAATTTTAGCATTATTAAATTAAGCAGTCTACAAGTCGCCATATTACACGACGTCTGAGAAAAACATTATCTTATCAGATGCTTCAACTACGTATAAAACCCATGAAATATTTTTGTGCTTACGGCCCCAAAATGTACCCGAAAACTACGACACAAATAATAGATAAAATGCAATAGTAATGTTCAGTCAATCAGTTAAGTGCCATACGTGATACACGCTTGGGCGATCATGTCACGAAAGAGACATAGCTGAATGGGCAGAAGATTATCCCGCAGTAGGTTGCCATTACTTTCTGCGGTAGGCCCGTTGGCAGCCAAGGCTATAGAACCCAGTCTGTCCTATTATTTCACTGATATCTAGAGGGGGAAGAGAAGTATTATATAATTAAGTATTAATTAATAGGGGATCAGTTTATTACTTCATAAAAATATAAAACTGATCCCCCACTTTATGGCCAGTAAAAGCTTCAATCATATTTCCAACTATTATATTCAGTCAGTCAGTTAAGTGCCATACGTGATACACGCTTAGGCGATCATGTCACTAAAGAGACATAACTGACTGGGCAGAAGATTATTCCTCAGTAGGTTGCCATTACTTTCTGCGGTCGGCCGGTTGCGAGCCAAGGCTATAGAACCCAATCTGTTCTGTTATATAACCCATAACTGAAAGGAGGAGACGGATTAATACCTTTCCAAAGAGTATTTGTGCGTAAGAGAATGCAAGAAATTCAACTGGAATTCGAACTCAGTTCCCCGATTTCTCGTTCCAAGCCGATATCCACTGCACCACAATGAACACCCAAATAGAACTGTTACGAGACTTATATGATACCTATTACAGACGTCTTATAAGTAATTCTTAGAATTTAATAAATTGTTAAATAATGGTTTTCTCAACAATATACCCGTAATAAACTACTTTATATGATGATCTATAGGATCACCATTTATCCCCGAAAATAGTTTCAAAGAAAGTATTACTCTGTGCAGACGTCAGCAGATATCAGTGTACGTTCAAAAGTAGAACTGAATTTTAAGATTCTGTCAAAGAAAGCTTGTTGCGGAACGCTTGCTTAGCCCAAAAAGAGAAACAAACTTTAAAAAAACTGAATGCATGGCAAAAGGTGAAACCCAAAATGCCCAACACAGGTGGGGGATACCAGAATCAAGCAAGTACAAAAATTTAAATACCTAGGAAGTGTTCTAATAGAAGATGGAAAGTGCGACACAGAGATCTGAAGGCGAATTGGCATGGCAAAGGACGCATTCCAGAAGCTGAGTAAAGTACTAACACACAGGAAAATTTCACTAGAAACAAAGAAAAGAGTGCTGGATTGCTATGTGGTGTCAGTTCTTCAATACGGCAGTGAATGCTGGACAATATCATCGAAAATGAGGACAAAACTTGAAGCAGCGGAAATGTGGTTCTACAGAAGGATGCTACGGATATCGTGGACTGAGCATGCAAGCAACGATGAGGTGTTCGAAAGAATGGCAACAAAAAAAGAAATTAATACTGAGCATCAGGAAGAGACAACTGAAGTTCCTGGAACATGCAATGAGGAAGGAGAGCTTGGAGAACCTGATAATAACAGGCCAGATAGAAGGAAAAAGAGACAGAGGAAGGCAGCGGATAACATATTTGCAGGGTGTGATCAGGTGGATGACGGAATGGGTGTTGCGAGGTGTAACAGGAGCAAACATACTAAGAGCCACAAGGGATAGGGAAACGTGGAGAACCATGATCGCCTACGTCCTGAAGGGACAGGGCACATAGAAGAAGAAGATTGTCATAACTCTGATGGCTCTGAATGGGAGTAATTTGAACCCTGCGGACGTGGAATTCTGATAGTGATGGACTGATTTTTTTAAAGTTTTGATATAAAATTAACAATGGCGTGAAGACACTGAGATGACTGTAAGGATTAAACGGGTAAAGAAGCCTAGCCGCACCCAGATTCCTTAGAGAGATTTTGGGCAACTGGTTGTCATGCATCCTGTCTATTTTCTGCTTCCTCCCAGAAATGATTTTATGACGGCCGTCCCTGAAAAAAAATTAAGCGAGATAAAAATAAAGTCGTCTGTCGTTGATGCAGTCTATGATGTTGAGTTAGGTTCTGAAGAATTGAAACCAGAGACGACACAAAACGCAAAAGCTTTTATGTCTCCGATCTGATGTTTTAAAAATGTACTTGAAGTTCTTCTTTAATGTCAATTCAATCAAACGTTGTTTAACAGCTTCACATACTTTCCTGTCAGAACAGACATTTGTATGTCTGCAATATCTATGACGATTAAGAAGTAAAAATAGCAATAAATACAAAACGCTTGCTCATAAGCTTCACTTACTCTATCAACTCGTTGAACGATCCCCGGATATTTTTGGGAAATTTCACTATTTCTGAACTGCCTATGAGAAGAGAAGAGTTCAAAGGAGAAAAACAGCAAATGCCTAGTAAAATGTGCTTATACTTTATTTATATTTTATGCTTTTAGGAATGCCAGTCTTGTCGGCACGTTTATCCTGATTTTGCGCGCACGCGCGCACGCACACACACACACACACACACACACACACACACACACACACACACACACACACACAACAACGGTGGTAAGATCTACATCTTAAAGAAATTGGTCGGCGTCTTTATTCACATTCTTGATCGGCATCTCGATTCACGTTCTTGATCGACGTCTTGATCCACAATTTTGATTGGCGTCTCCGTTCACATTATTGATCGTCGTCTCAATCCACGTTCTTTATCGGCATTTCGATCCGCGTCTTTCACCAGTGTCTCGATCCACATTCATTATTTGCTTTTCAATCCACGTTTTTGACCAGTGTCTCGGTCGACATCTTTGATCGGCGTTTAGATCCACGTTCTTTATCGGCATCTCAATCCATGTCATTGATCGTCGTATTAATCTACGTTCTTTATCGGCATCATGATCCACGCCCTTGACCGGTGTCCCGATCGGCGTCTTAATCTACGTTCTTGGCCGATGACTACATTTGTGTTCTTAAGGAAACAAAAATGTTTAGATTATTTGCATGATTATGTAATTGCAATGTGCAGCCTTTATTTAATTACTCAGTTTACTTCCTTATTATTATTGATTATTACGTATTAAGCTATTTTACGGATTCCCGATGTAAAGCATATATTCTTACTGGATTATCATGACGACGAAGATTAGCAGCGTGAGTGTTGAAACGCTAAACAGGTTCTACAGCTTCAACAGGCAAAGAAACTCTTATAGTTTAAATATGCTTTAACAAGCATTCAAGTGCTAATTACGTAATTATACTAAGTATAGTTGAATTTGAAATGCAACTGCATGTGGAAGCAATGTGTAAAGGATATGGACGGCGTTCACATCGAAGCTGAGGATTTGTATTCTCTTCAAGTGACACCGTCCATGACGAAAGTTAGGATACAACAGAAATCGAGGTTAAGCCTAATTAAAGATAACTGCTGGTTTTTATGAGTATCTGAAGAAAAGAAACGCGCTGCTCAAATAATAAATACGTTGACAACTCGACTAAAAAAAATACAAACAAACTGTGATACACTATTGATCAAAATTTTAAGACCACTTAAAAATCTTTAAAAAGATATTTTTTTTAAACAGATAGATTTTAAACTCCTCCAACTTAAGGTTACCAATACTACAATCTAAAAGGTTATGGAAACAAAAATCTATATTCCAAACATTTTATTTAGAAATTTACATTTTTATAAAATGAGGCGATTTACGCATGATCAAAATTATAAGACCAGGAGTATAAATTGTTAGATCTATGGTAATCCCAATGTTTTTAGTTCAGTTACAGATTAGCAATCACTGCGTAAAGGTGTTACCATGCCTAAAGCAAGCAAACTTACCAAAGTTGAGCGTTCTCGAATTCTAGAATTCCATAAGCAAGGTTTGTCACAGCGGGCGATCACAGCTAAGGTAAATCGCAGTAAAACTGTGATTTGCAACTTTCTAAAGAACAGTGAGAATTATGGAAAAGAAAAATCCTCTGGTAGGTCCCAAAAAATTTCTCCTGCATTGAGTAAGGAGAATAAGACGGGTTGTTATGAAAGAGGGGGGACTTTCTTCTAGTCAAATTAAGGCAGTCACAGATGCTGATTGCAGTCCCGTAACCATCAGACGACACTTACGGCAAAAAGGCATGGTAAATAAAAAGCGTAAACAAATTCCTCGGCTGCTTCCACGTCATAAGGTGGACCGTTTAAAGTTTGGTCATGAATACCAAAGATGGGACGTTGAGAAGTGGAAGAAAGTCCTGTTTTCTGATGAGAAAAAATTCAATCTCGATGGTCCTGATGGCTTCCAACGATATTGGTATAACAAAAACATGCCTCCTGAAATTTTCTCAACACGTCATAGTGGTGGAGGGTCCCTAATGGCATGGGGTGCTTTTTCTTACAGAGGGACAATGGAGCTCCAAGTGGTGCAGGGTTTGAAACAGCGGCTGGTTATGTTAACATGCTACAAAAAGCATCATTGATGATGGAGGGCCATCGTTTTTGTGTGGATGGATGGTTATTCCAACAGAATAATACTGCAATCCACGCTGCAAGACGGACCTTGACCTTTCTACAAGAAAATGGAGTTCATCTCTTGGGACATCCTGCATGCTCACCAGACTTGAACCCAATTGAAAATGTTTGAGGATGGATGACAAGAGATGTTTATCGAAATGGCAAACAATATTCAACAAAAAATTAACTTTGTGAAGCCATTTTCAGAAGCTGGAGCAACATCCCCCTCACCTTAATGGAATCGCTTATTTCTAGCATGCCCGACAGAATTTTTGAAGTCATCAAAAGCAGTAGAGGTAGAACTCATTATTAAATTTGGTTGCTGAATGTTTTCACACACTTTTCATACATGCTTTGTACAAGTTCGTAGAATTTTTGTCTCTGGTCTTATAATTTTGATCATGTGTAAATCGCCTCATTTTATAAAAATGTAAATTTCTAAATAAAATGTTTGGAATATATCTTTTTTTTCCATAACCTTTTAGATTGTAGTATTGGTAACCTTAAGTGGTAGGAGTTTAAAATCTATCCGTAAAAAAAAATTCTTTTTAAAGATTTTTAAGTGGTCTTACAATTTTGATCAGGAGTGTATGTTGATGCGATCAAACAGAGTATCTGTTATGGACCAGGTTAAGTTCCGAAAAGAACAACACGACCACACGGGGTTGACACAAGTATATATTAACAAAAGATAACAATACAAAATGTGGAAGGTGTTAGTATGACTGTCAGTCTGGTTTGGAGTGAACTACTACCGACTGACTCTCTGACTCTCTGACTGACTCTCTCTCTCTCTCTCTCTCTCTCTCTCTCTCTGCCATAGTGTTAGGAAAGAGTTCATTTTGGAGTTATAGGTAAGGACCCATGACAATATCAAATATTGCATTTTTTTTATTTATTTTACTTCTTTGGTGTTGAAAAACGTAAGGAACTCTGAAATTTACTTTTTAAAAAATATAAATCAACAATTATTCGTCTTTAATTAGGTTGGGACAGGAACCACTTTAGAGATGGGCGGATAATACATTAATTTTAAAAAAGGAAAAAAAAGATTTCAACTTTGAAAATAAGCATCCTGGCTTTTTCCTAGAATCGAACATGGAATTCGGGCATTGGGGGAAATAAGAAATTACCTAAGCCAACGAATTTTTGTACTTGCAAAGTCATTTTACATTCAGGACTCTTACGATGGAGTTGTGATTAAGAAGTTGGATCACTCAGACCAAACGCCTATTTTGTGAAGCGTAATATCGTAAGCGCTTTGTATATATTTCTTTAAAATATCATTGTAGCGATCTTATCGACTGAATCAGTTTATCAGATCTACGCAATAAAAGTTGTACACAAAGAGAGAATTACGTGTATACATTCAGGTAATTAAAATATTGCTTGAAAATACTGAATTAATTAATTTATTCCTATAAACACCTGACAGCTGATCTTTTGACTCATGCTCTAACAAAACACTGGGGAAAACTGTCTGATCACATTCAGTACCTCAAAAACTATCATCACCGAGCAGACCTCGAAAATTCCGTTTTGAATAAACTGGTGTTCTCTCAGGGAGGCCCGTTTGCCTTAAATAACTGTTGGAACCTCAATGAGGAATTTGTATATCGGATCCATCACTAGAGATACTAGAAAATAGTCGGTACCATGTGCTGCCAGACCGAAAATGGAAGACTGCTATTCTATAACACGGCCCTTGGCTCAGTCCAGCCGACATTTCTGAGCGTTGGTCGATTTGCCCATGTTGTGTTGTCGAAAAGCAGGATTGCTTGTTGTCACTTGGCGAGGTTGGCTCAGACCCGTGAGGGATTGGAATATGACGAAAACTAAATTTAAGACAGTAACGGTACGGTGTTGATTTATATATATCGAAAAATACAAAATTACAAGCAAATCAAAGTGAAGTGACGAAAAAAATCAGTTGGCTGGTATTTCAGTGGCACGATAATGTTAATGTTTTATTATCTTCACGGGACGATGGTTTATTCAACTTCCAGCTGGTTGAATTAGGACCGACCGTGTCTTACAATATCTTTCTCTCATGGCAGGCTATTCCAGCTTCAATTCATCGATGGTACCGACTCAATGAATTTCGTTTTCCATTCCAGTTTTATTAAAAAGAGGAAAAACTGTGCGTTGAAGTTAGAGACTGGATTGTTATTTGCCCCTCCCGATATACATCTTAGAATCTCGAAATATAACTATCATTTAACCATTTCGATTTCCATTAGAAGGGGAGAAAACTTACCCCCTGTTAATGTCTTGTCCCATCAGCTGTCCTGGTAATCAGTAAACAAGAAATCCTCAAAGTTTTTCTTTTTACTTTGGTTCACATATCGTCAAAACCCATTTGACAATATTTTGTCTACACTTAGGTAATTGGAGTAGATAGATCTATCTATCGCCCGGTTCACACCCCACCCACGTCTATTGAACAGGTTAAGAGGCTCATCCCTTTGTTCCCTGTTTAGGATGTGGTTTCCGGCTTTCTCTTTTCCAATCTTTTCACTAGTACGTAGCCCCCTGCACATCAGTGGCGTTACCGCCTTGCTCGGGGTGATATGATTAAAAAAAAAGGTGACTAAATTTGATGAATTCATTTACTTCTCCCAGAAAAGCAATTCTGCACTCACTGAATCTGTATTTTCACTTTTTTATCACTTCGGCTACTTTTCCCGATAAAGATAATTGTACTCTCCAACTCTTAGAGAAATCTCTTTTTATCTTGAAAATCACCTAAAAAGCCATCTGAAAATAGGGTTACAATCGCATCTATGCACGAACTGCCAAGTCTTCACTCTCAAATTTTGATAGAGTCCAAAATCTTTTTCACGACATTGTGGATGACAAATTATTTTCCACACTACAAACCCTTTTCCACTGACGAAACGGTGCAGACTCTCACTATATTATTACCATTTCAACGGAAAATGTTCCAACGAACTACATTCCTTAATTCCGCTATTTCTACCATTCACAACTAAGACCCACGTACCCTATAGTGAACATTCTCCCATTCCTTTCGCATATCATTTGCGGGAAGTAAATTCCACTCAAACAGCTTATTCACACGAACAATCTACTCCCAAGGAGATGCTTCTCCGACCACTACAATCTTAACCTGTTCAAATCTAACCGTTATCTTTCTCACAAATCATCATAAACTTTTATTCTTACCGCTCATACAACAACCTCCTTCAGTAACTCTCTAACTTGAGTAGCTCTTGGGCTTTGTATAAGATGAACTTCAGTAAAATAAATATATATATCCTAGCTGGATATTTTTATTAATGCCATGTCACTTCAGAACATAGGCAATTATGACTCTCCACATTGGAGTAGATAGACTGAACTATCGCCCGGTTCACACTCCACCCACGTCTATTGAACAGCTGTAGAGGCTCATCCCTTGTTCCCTGTTTAGGATGTGCTTTCCGGCTTTCTCTTTTTCCAATCTATTCACTCTTACGTAGCCCCCTGCACACCAGTGGCCTTACCGTCTTGCTTGGGGTGATGTGATTTTAAAAAAAATAATTTTCCTTAATATCTGTGAATTGATATGCATTCTTAAAAATGATACTAGTTTCAACTTGATTTTTCTACAGTTAAGGATTGAAAGTTTTCCTTCTCTTAGACAGGTTGCCAAACTTGCTACTTAACCCATAGTCGTGAATGCGGATTGGGAATTTGTCTAAAAGTCAACGCAACTTACTAGCTTAGACTTAGAACACAGTTCTACTTTTGATTGTTTCTGTGGTAAACTGAATGTAATCAAATTCTTGAAAACATATGAGTCTGATCTACAGCTGATGCTGAAATAAAATTTCTTCTAATTCAAACGTATCCCTTGTGTCAATAATAATCTGCAGGGCTGTCTGACCATTTTAAAATCTTGGCCTGCTCGGAATGATTTAATAGCGCAAACCCATTTACGTCAAGATGGTATTATTCATTTCGGTAGAAAACAAAGACATATATTTGGCTGATTAGAACTGGCCAGTCTAGCCGGAAAGATTGAACAAGTAACAACGCACATACACGTAAAATTAAACATGTTGACTGCCACTTCCTTTTCAATTATTACCATTGCAAGATATCATTTCGAAGACTCAATTATGACTTACAATATCAACCAATGTTTGTGCAGGACAATTTTAAAGTGGTGAAACATGTTTCACTGACTCAATCCCAATCTCTAAGCAAAACAGTATGTCCTCAAAATTAAGAACCAGTTAACATAATTTATTACTTTTTCGGAAGCAGGTGTTATATCATAGTTTTCAATGAGCTAGAGGAAGGCAAATGCATCCAACATTCCGATTGGCGTAGAACCAGTTATTCTTACATCCTCATGTCTGTGCTAGATGGCAGTTGATCCCGCGAAAGAATTTATCCGTTCATTAGCTGGACTTTTTAATCCAGCTGTGTATCTCGTCACTCTACTCACCAAAAAAAAAAAGCCTGGTGGTGGTAACCGGGTTAACCACCAATAACCTGACCATGCAGCAAGTACCACTGGGTTGCATAGTAAGAGTACCATTCAGAGAATGATATCACATACACACATATATACAAAGCTGTATTCCCAAAATGTAAGAACACACACGCCATGTAATAAAATAATTTGTAAGCGTTATTTGCTTATGTCGTTATGTGCATATAAATAAAAGGTGCGAACATATATATATATACGCAATTCGAAAATCAAACAAAACGTACATATACAATTCAGTCATTTAAGTGCCATACGTGATACACGCTTTGAGCGATCATGTCTCGAAAGTGACATGACTGACTGGGTAGAAGATTATCCCGCAGTAGATTGCCATTGCTTTCTGCGATAGACTGGTTACCAGGCAGGGCTATAAAACCCAGTCTGTTCTGTTATTTAACCCATAATCCGAAGAGACGGATTAATACTATTTGTACGTAAGTAAATATAAGAATTCAACTGGAATTCGAAATCGGCTCCCCGATTTATCGTCCGAGTCGATATCCAATGCACCACAACACACATCCCAGTACGTTCATGTAAAAAAAAAACATTGCTTAATTATACAGATATAATTATCTATCAATTGCAGACTAATTAACGCATATTCAGATACACATACCTGGAGACACACATATATGGGCATATCAATATGTTCATAGTCTGAGAAAAATGAAAAAAGGCATTTATTTTACATATTTAATTTTTAGCATGATCTTGCTTGTGATTGCACTTAGCACAATATTTCTCCATTATTTTTACATGCACCGAACGTTACAAAGTGAAGATTTCAGATCAAAATACAGCGAAAAACTGTCATGCATACAGATAGTTATAACATTGTGCATTTCCTGCTCTCTTTCTTTCTCTCTTACACTCTAGCGTATAAGAAATTAAGAATTAAAATCAACCTTCTACTTCACTTTTACAAAAATTCACAATGACGTGTGAAATCCTGGTTTTCCCATATAGAATAAGAATTGACCATGTGCTTAACGAAAAAGTCGAAACCAAATTTCGCAAGTAGGTGTTAAAATGATTTTTGACAAATTTTGACTTGCAAGATCAAAAAGGACTTCGCGAGTTAGTGCGAAAAATCTAGACGACAATAAAAGGACTTTATCAAGTCAGTCAGAGAGTTCGATGGGAACCGCGAGACAAGCTTCTAATAATGTAACTTTAACTTCAAGCGACTCGGACATTATCCTCATCTCTTTAAACAATTACTACTACGAACATTTTGTACGACCTCTACTCTTAACAATGTTTCTAATTGCACATTAACTTCTACAACTTGTGTTATTCTTCATCATCATTTATCCATCACACCCAGATGATGCACAGGGCAGCAAATTTTTGTTGCTGTTTCTGTAACAAACTGCAGGGTTGTTAGCCATGCACCCAACTCCCAAACATAGAGGACCGGTGGACCATTCTTGGTTCCTACGTTTACAGCACCTGGTATTCCCAAATGGTCACCCATTTAATTACTGACCAGGCTCGATGTTGCTTAACTTCGGTGATCGGACGGGAACCGGTATATTCAACACGATATTATCTTATGATAAATTTCTATTTTATTCTTACACTATTCCACACTATTGCCGACAAACAACCTTCTGATGAAAATCTGATTATAACTCTGCATAAATCTTGTAAGCTGTAGGGAGTTCTGTCAAGCATTACACAAGGCCGAATCAAAGAAACATTAACCATCTCTTATAGGCTACAACACTCACACACATGCGTTGTTGTATCAACATTAAAGCTTAAATTTTGCTTTAGAACTTGATATTATTTTATGAAGAAGTAAAAAAAAACAAAAAAAACCCAAAAAACAAAAGAAAAACAATTTAGATATGTTGCAGAAATAGTTATGGGTTTAAAGTTGTGAATGGGAATTTACAACCTTTGGCTAAATTTCAAAAATATGTTTTGGAAGCATCCGGTGATTTCACAAGAAAGGTTTGTTAACCAAACAAGAGATCACATGCCTGAATGCATAATAACTTTTGTTATTTAATTTTACAAGCAGATGTGGTGCAGCGGATATCGACTTGGAACGACAAACCGGGGTGCCGAGATCGAATTCCAGTTGGATTCTTTGCATTCACTTACGCACAAATACCCTTGGGAAAGGTATTAATCCGTCTCTTCCCTTCAGTTATAGGTTAAATAATAGGACAGATTGTGTTCTATAGCTTGGTTGGCAACCAGTCTACCTTAGAAAGCAATGGCAGCCTACTGCGAGATAATCTTCTGCCCGGTCAGTCATGTCTCGAAAGAGACATGATCGCCCAAAGCCTGTATCACGTATGGCACTTAACTGACATTCCGACGTTCTGCAGGTGTCTGTTATAATTTTGAACAGAACTCTTTATTCAGTCAAAGATGTAGACTTTCTCCTTCCGATTTCCAAGCATCGAGAATATCTCAGATGAGCTAATACGTTCCAGTTTATTTATGTTTGTGATTTTTGTCCGTTTCTTTCAATGGACCAGATAATATGACCTATCTGCACTACCCGGCATAGGAACAATAACTCATGAACTAATTTCGGACAACTTGCTGTCTGTTTTTGTCTCATATTCAATGCACAGAATAGTATGTACCGAAAGTAAGTAAAACAAACTTTAAATAAATGTATGTTGAATTATCAATCTTACTATACCACTTGAAAAATTTGATTGTTAGTTCCAAATATGGGAGTAAGCCGGTTTCCACACATGGAAACATTCAGAATTAATTGACCTGACAACCAGGGACACTGTCGGTTAAAGATCATAAAATCTTTCTATTGAAACGATTTTTCATGAAAATAGGTTTCTCAAGTCTAATAAGTGCAAACACTTTTTCTACCAACTGTTATGAATCTTTCTAGTATTAATTAATTCCCAAGCTTTTCTTTGATATAGTGTGGAACGTCAACATCTTATGTCATTATTTTCTCTCCATGTTCCATGTGCTATACATTTTACTTGTTGTCGTTGTTGGATGTTTTCAAGTGATTTGGTTTGTTATTTAGTTATGTATTGACAGTCCTCGAGGTTCGAAAAATGGTAGCCTTTGCTAAGATCTACAGATTTCATTCTCGAGTCTATTTAATGATGAAATCAGAACACTAAAACTAAAAAGAAAACATGAGTAATCATGCTCGTCTCCAGACTATTTTTCATTGCGGTGGTGTGTGTGGAGTCATTAGGGCCAAGACCCAAGAGCCATCAATGTAGAGGGTTACTGAGGTTTTTGTGTGAATGTAGAAAGCGGAGATAAGAAGTGCAGATTATGAGGCCAAGAAAGAATAATTTTATAAAATTTTTCTCTTAAACAACTTTTCAGAAAAATAGGTTTCTCAAATCCACTTCTTTTACTATTGAGGGAGGTTTTCTTTCAAGCCTTTTGTTTGAAAGGGTGTGAAACATCAACATTCTATGTCACTGTTTTCTCCTTATTTTATATGTGCTATACATTTTACCTGCTGTTAAAAAACCTGAATTGAGTTTATTTCCATGATTTGGTACAATTTTTTGTCAGTGATTCTGTAGTTCCAGTTTACGAAGAAGAACTGTCATCACCAAGACAAACTGAATTTTTATAATGAATTCATAGTAAATGGCACTAACGTTTTCATTCATTTTGCAGATTATAAGTTCTCTTTAGGAAAGGTTTATCGTGAATCGTATTTTTTAACGACTTGGTAGAGAAAGTTGTTTTTTCCCCATGACCATTCTTACCCAAAATATGAATACTTATGTCATCACCATAACCTCTGTCATCATCATCACTTTGGCGTTGGAAGGGAAAACATGAATGTTGTTATCTATTAGTAGATTTGCTTAGGATATAGTATTAGATGCTTACATGATTAGAGCCTATCTCTTCCTATTTGTGTTTGTATATGCGTAAACCATAGATTAGGAAGAGAATAAATAGGTTGGGTACGTTTCACCTATGTTCAATGTTTTGTCTTAATATTTACCTTTTAGAATATATTTTTTCCAACTGTTTCTAAAAGAAATAGATTAATGTTTAATTTAAAATGTAATATTGAGTATTTTTATGTAAATTATTGCATAGCGTTGTATTTCCGCCCTCCCCCTGTGTTGTCTGTTTCCTTTCTTTCTTTGGGTTCTTACATTTTAAACTGAAGAGTGATCGCTGAAGTTATTAAAAAAATATGGCAAATAAAGGTTTTCGCAAAATTACGAAAATTCAGAGAAAATTTCAAGCTTTTTCTGTCTACTGGTAACGAAATGCTAATCTAAGGAACCTGCATTATCTTCCTTTACATGATTAGGCATTTTAACTCATACTAAGTACGTATTTAATATTTATATTTTTCCATCCATCCATCTACTCCGTTCTTAACCGTTCATTTTTGTTTTTTGTACGGGATGTTAACAACCCGGTAGGACAAAATTAAGCCCAGAAAAGCGGAGGAACACTTCAGGAGTCAACGGCCAGCTAACTAAAGGTGGTGTCTCAATAAATCACCGTGGAGAAGGCAACGAGATACCACTTCACTACTATCCCGCGCACAATTTTGGCTTTTCAAAATACTTCAACGGATTGAAGGGGGTTAATTTCAAAGGAAGTAACTCATCGCCCGGTAAGGATCAACATGGGTAACAGGTGTCACCTGACCATCATCCAGCAACTGTTAGTACCAACGGCCTAAAGGGGACAAGTTTTTCTCCCTCGCCCGAGAAGGCAAGACATGAGCAACAGATGTCTCTGGACCGTTACCCTGCGACTGTGCGCAACAAAGAAAGAAATATCTGAGGGACATGGAACGTCAAAACGCTCAGCAACTGTGATCAACTCGAGAATGTCAAGTAGAAGATGAACAGACTGAACATCAATATTCTGGGAATATGCGAAAATAGATGGCCTAACAATGGAGACTTTAGCAGCAACAACCACACGATAATATACGTAGGAGGCAAAAATAACGAAAAAGGAGTCGGATTATTACTGGACAAAGAAATGAAGAAATGTGTTCTGGGATACTGCTAGCTTTCCGAGAGAGTCCTCTTGGTCAAACTGAGAGGAAGAACCTTCAACATATCGATTATAGTAGTTTATGCACCGACAACGCAAATCACCGAGTAAGAGAATCATTCTACCCCATATTGGACAACGCCAAGGCTCAGTGCAAAAGCCAAGAAATTAGAATCATAATGGGTGTTTGAATGCTAAGGTAGGTCAAGAGGGTGAAGTAGAGACTACCGGCAACTTTGGATAGGAATCCACGACGAACGATTGAAAAATGGGTCCAATGGTGCACAGCAAATGACCAGGTAATAACTAACACCTGGTTTCAAAAACACCTACGACGTCTATGGATATGAAGAAACCCAGGAGGCAACACGAAAAACCAAATAGACGAGATGACCATAAACAAAAGATTCAGAAATCCAGGTGCCGACTGTGGAAGCGACCACCTCTGCAAACTAAGGGTGGAACTCCGGATAATGAAGAAGCCGAGTGAAGCACCAAGACAGCAATGCAACATGCTCGTGAACGACCTCAACCCGCAGAAAGAATACACTAACAGCGTGAAAAACAAATATGAAGAATAAATTGGAAAAGGAATCTCGAAATGGGACTCACTAAAGGAAGCGATAATGACATCAGCAAAAAAAACATTGCTCCAAAAGAAATCGGACGTAGAAGAAAAAAACAATTGGATGTCTGAAGAGATTCTTGACATGATGTAAAGGAAACAGATGATGCCAAGACATGGAATGGAATACAGGAAACTGCACAAGGATATGAATAGAGAGATTGAGCAGGACTAATAAAGCAGACATGCATAAAGAAATAAGAGAACTTACTAGAAAGAAAACCTGCTCCTCAACAGGATGTATAAAATCCAAGGATAGAACGATTATATTGGAGAAAGAGAAAATACTCCAGCGATAGGAAGAATATATAAAACATCTTTTCTACGACAAATGAGAGCAACCAATAATTAGCACCTTGTTTCAAAACCGTTCCACGACGTCTATGGACATGGAGAAGCCCAGGAGGCGACACAACAAACCAAATAGACTACATAACCATAAACAGGAGATTCAGAAATGCATTGGTTCAATGTAAAACCTATCCAGGTGTCGACTATGGAAACATGTCCCAGTATTCCGCAGACGAAGGGTTAAACTTTGGAGAATGAAGAAGCCTAGTTCAGCGCCAAGACTGCAATACAACACATCGTGAACGACCTCAACCTGCAGAAAGAATACACTAACAGCGTGAAAAACAAATACGAAGAACAAATCGGGAAAGGAAACTCGAAATAGAACTCACTAAAGAAAGCACTAGTGACATCAGCAAACAACAAGGGAATTCTGACGCAAAAGAGAAAACGAGTGGATGACTGAAGAGATTCTCGACATGATGCAAGGGAGACAGAAAATGATGTCAAGATATGCAATGGAATACAGGAAACTACACAAGGAAATAAGGAGAAAATGCAGGCAGGCTAAAGAACTAGAGAGATTGAGCAGGACTAATAAAGCAGCCATGCATAAAGAAAAAGAGAACTGACAGGACAAAAAACCTGCTCCTCAACAGGATGTATAAAATCTAAGGATGGAACAATTATATTAGAGAAAGAGGAAATACTCCAGCGATAGGAAGAATATATAAAACATCTTTTCTACGACAAAAGAGAGCAACCGATAATACACAAAGATGAGGGCGAACCGGATATATTAAAGTCCGAAGTGGAAGCTGCAATGGCTAAACTGAATAGAAACAAAGCAGCTGGACCAGACGGCATTGCAATAGAGCTGCTGACAGCCCTGGAAGAATTCGGCGTAGAAAAAACTACAGAAATAATAAATGAAATAATAGTGGTGAAATATCAGACCACCCAAGCAAGTCGATTTTCATAGCACTGCCGAAAAAGCAAGGTGCAAACAGGTGCGATTTCCACTGAACAATCAGTTTAATGAGCCATATTACAAAACTGCCCGAATCCTGATGAATAGAGCGAGAAGCAGAATCAAGCCAGAGATAAAACAACAGTGCGGGTTCGTCAAAGACACTGGAACAAGGAGCGCCACATTTATGATTAGGATGCTCTTCGAAAGGGAAATACAAATAAAGAAGGACGTGCGCCTATGTTTTATCGATTATGCAAAGACGTTCGAAAAAATACGCCACAAAGAATTGATGCAGATACTCAACAGCCTCGACATATTTTGGAAATAAATAAGAATAATCAAGAATCTCTACTGGCAGCAAACTGCCTGCATACGGACAGGTAACGAATTCAGCAGATATACAAAGATTTAAAGGAGCGTAAGACAAGGCTGTTTCTTTTCGCCGGATCTTTTCAACTTGTACAGCGAGACTATTCTAAGGACCCTAGATGTTATGCCAGGATTTGTCATCGGAGGCCACAATTTGAACAATATAAGGTAAGCAGGTGATTCAGCGCTGATAGCAGACAAGAAAAGGAAACTACAAGACATCCCACAGAAGGTAGCTGAAGAGAGTGACAAGAAAAGAATACAATTAAACTGCAAAAAAAACCGAATGCATGGTGATCAGCAGCCCAAAATGTCAAATACAGGTGGAGGATACTAAAATCAAGCAGGTACAAAAATTTAAATACCTGGGAAGTGTTCTAACAGAAGACGGAAAGTGCAACATAGAGGTCCGAAGGCGAATTAAAGGACGCATTCTAGAAGCTGAGTAAAGTATTAAGAGATAGGAACATTTCGCTAGAAACTAAGAACAAAGTACTGGATTGCTATGTGATGTCAGTTCTTAAATGTGGCAGTGAATGCCATTATCGAAGATGAAGGAAAACTTGAAGCAGCTGAAATGTAGTTCTACAGAAGGATGCTGTGGATATCATGGATCGAGCATGTGAGCAATGATGAGGTTTTGAAAAGAATGGAAACGAAAAGGAAATTAATACTAAGCATCAGGAAGAGACCGCTAATGTTTCTGGGACATTCAATGAGGAGGAAGGGCTTGGAGAACCTGATACTAACAAGCCAAATAGAGGGAAGGAGAGACAGGGGAAAACATTTTGTAACGTACTTTTTTTTGGTCTGAGTAGGTGGATGGCAGATCGGGGGTTGCCTGGTGTGACAGGAGAAAGCGTACTAAGAGCCACCAAGGATAGGGAGACGTGGAAGGCCATGATCGCCTACGTCTTGAAAGGACACGGCACATAGAAGACGAAGGTCTTGTTACTTCCTTGTCATACTCTAGAGGGACTTGAAATGATTCGATATTGGTGGGGCACCATACATTTATGACTTTGTGGATCGATATAATTTCTCTATATATTTAGTAGATTCACGGTTTGTAAGATTACTTCTAATGGATAAGAGGAAGTTTCTATGTTACAAGACTTAGCAAAAACAGTAAGTAGTCGTGAGTTAGTGGTAAAGTTAGCAGGTAGCGATAAGAAAACCAGTTATCCTAACTCATTTGTACCGATTTCAAATGCAAGGAAACTTTAGATACAGCAATGTGTCCTTTTTTTTTTACTTCTTCCTCGTCGGTAGTATTTAATCTGTTTCCGAAATAACCGTTGATGGCGAAGGATTTGAAATATTTGTTTAATATTACCTGTAATATCACGAGTTACATAAAACAACTGAATAACTAGTACAGTTAAAAATTTGAATTCGATTATTTATCATACAAATTATTTTAATAATCTTAGTTAGTACGAGTGAAATATAATTTTGATTTGTCTCTCCGAAATAGAAAATAACTTGATTTAAAAATGAATTTTTTATTCGATTATTTGTCAATTTATTTGGTATTTTTGGAGATAAATCGATTTTACTTGCACTACTTTGTTTAAAAATGATTTTCACGACAAGTAATCGAATGAAAATGCAATTTAAATAAATTTATTTATTATTTTTGGAAGCAGCTAAACTCGGAATTGATTTGAGGTGGTCAATTGATTGGTTGATTGATTTTGTTTAGCAGCATATATCCACCACTATGGGTCATTTAATCTCAATATATAAATATTTTGAACGTAATGTTATACTTTCAAATACAGATTTCTTTTACATAATTTTATATTTTCAATTTCATGTTATTTTTTTTAGATAAATAGTTTGTAAAACATAGTAATCTAAACTTATTTATTAATGGAACTTTGTCTCTGTGTGTGTGTGTCCGTTACCTATAGACTCCGAAACGGCTGAACAGATTTTCTTGAAAATTTACACAGTTGTACTATAAGCGTCTGCGAGTGTTCTTAGCTAGGTTTTGTGTCGAGGTACCCCAGATAAATATCGAAAATCGATAATTAAAAAAATCGGGTTATAGAAGGAATGGTCCGATTTTAATGAAATGTGATACACTCATAGACAAAGACATAAGAAACGATATTCAGAAGTTTCAAGGTTGTAGTTCTTACAATAGTGCAGAAAATCAATAATATAATATATATATATAAGGCAAGATGTTTGTGTGTGTCTGTTTATCTGTCTGTATGTCCTTTATACAAATCCACAATTTTTATCCGATTCTCACCAAATATTCTTTAGGCTGAGTCTGAGCTCCAGGACCATGGATTAGTTTTAAAGCTTTCATTACACTCGAGCAACGCGGGGCTATACTGCTAGTTTTACTATAAAAATATATTGTTTTTAGTGTTGCCTTGATTATCATTTTGCTAAAAAAATGAATTGTTGGTAATTTCATTATAAAAATGTAGCTGTTGGTTTTTGTTTGGGGTTCATTATTTGCCCATAACTTAGACCCTAACAAGTGCAACCAGCCCGGGTCAGCAATCAAGAGGTGGCTCCACACCCCACAAAATCTCTAATTTCCCTATTAGAGGCTTTGCTGCTGGATATTTTGTTATACTCAGGACTGCTGTAGCCTGGTATTGATCACTAGTGATGGCGACGTTATGCCTTCATTCACCTTCCCACAGAGCCCCAGACTCAACAGGAAGTCTTTACAACAAGTGCTTTGAAGAGGTTGTCCTGCTCTTGGTCAAGAAAGTGGCTGCTGAAAGACCCTATGTCTGGCAACATAACTTACCATCTCACACGAGCACGTTATTTAATGAAAGAAAGTATTGTAATATAGGTATCCCAGGTGGATTTTTCGCCCTACAAATAATTATCCCGACATGTCTGTTTGAAGCTCAACGGTATTTACAAAGTAAATGTATGTACTGAAAATAAAATATGAAGTTATCTCATAACAAATATTAGATTCAAGACTATGTAATTTTATGTATTTAAGCAAATGGATTATCTGGTATATACATATCACTACTGTACCGCCGTATTTAAATTTGCTTTCTTGAAAAAGATGTTGTCTGGGCATTCAAGGACAAAAACTCTTTATTTATGAGTTCAAATTACGATAAAAGGCAGCTGATGTAGGGAGAAACATTAATTTAGCTTTTTGAGAGAAAGAACTTCTAATGAACTAAAATTACAACGGTTTTTCAAGAGAATTCTAGAAAGAAAATGAATGTGGATTTTTGCATCTATTTGGAGAATGTAAAGATTCAAAATGTAATCGGAGGAAGAACCATGAACATCAACAGCAATCAATTGAGAACATATTTAAGTAAATTTTGAAGTTTTTCCTTTCACTGAAAATTTAACAAGTATGTTTAAGATAAAATAATATAATGAGAAAAATGATATAATTTGAAAATGAGAAAAATCGTTCTAAGATAGCCATCAGAGACCTATTTCTGAAAAATGTTATTATTGCTCCTTGAACTAGATCCTTCTGTTATCAATTAGTATTTTGTGCATTGAAATCATTAAAAATGGATGGTCGGTTGTCAAGAATTAAGGCAAGTATTAATGGCAAAAAAGGCTAAGAAGTACAGTGCTTGTGATGTTTCTATAAGATTAATTGTTAATTATTCTACAGACGAATTTTCATTAGAAAAAGAATGCCCGCGGTCAATAATGAGAACATCACTGACAATATAAAGAAGCTATAAATATATTTCTGATGATTTTACAGTATAATGTTTTACCCGTCAGTTAATATGAATTCTCAGCAGAAATGAACGAGAACATTAATTTGAACAATTATACACCTTCGATAAGATATCTAGAAAAATGACTTAAATTAAATCAATGACGATTAAAAGTAAAGACACTTTATCTCGAAATCATGTTTGATCTTAGAATCATCTTCTGATCAAAGCATAACTATTAATTTTTAGACAGCACACGTATAATATTTTATGTAGTATTTTGAAGTTTCGAGACGGTATCTGAAAAAAATCTTTGTCTATATTTCTGAGATGAGGTAGTATTTACAGTATACGACGTTTCGGTCGTTGTACGCTCCGGCCTTCTTCAGGTGCTACGAATTTCGAACCGAACCATTTATTACAATCACTGGGGTTTTATCATCCTCATTCCTTGCGTAAAGCCTAGATTAGAAGTCATGAGTTATCTCCCTTTAGTCCTGCAAGTTACTTGACTCTTAGAGTTGTGAGTTCAATATCAGGCTACAGCAGTTGTGAACAAGTAAGTTAAAGTGTTAGAGGGAGATAACTCATGACTTCCAATCTAGGTTTTACGCGAGGAATGGGGATGATAAACCCCGGCGAGTGTAATAAATGGTTCGGTTCGAAATTCGTAGCACCTGAAGAAAGCCGGAGCGTAAGGCGGTCGAAACGTCTGAAAAAAAATCTATTCAAAACAAAGCAATAACAAACAAAGGCATGCGTCATGAATGGTGCAACAAATTGTTCTCCATGAAAATAAATTCTCAGTTCTTCATAGATGAAATATTATAGAAAAAAAAAACATCTGTTTACCTGGATTATTTTAAAGGGAGCTGCAGAAAGGAAACAAACACTTACCTGAAAAGGAAAGAAAAAGAAAATATTAGCGCTGACAGATGTTAAAACTATTTCACCAGGTTGGTAAATGTTTACGAAATTCATGTAAACTTAAGTTTTAAATAAACATTGTGGGTGGAATAAAAGGGGTGGCTGGAGTTCTTTTGATAATCTAAAAATGTTTTAGAAATTTCTGTAGTGCTCGCAGCCTAAATTAAGGAGTGGGAGAAAATGTCTTGAATGTTTAATAAAATGGACGGTTCGAATAACGATATCTCTATTGATAAAAATAAAATGATAAAATAACCGCCACGATCAGTCTATTTGAAACGCAAAGGTTGGATGATGCGATAAAAATGAAACTAAAAGATATGCTATTTCTCCAGTCTTCAATATAAAAAAAAAATTAGTTTGATTGTGATCTGTAAAACAAAATGTTCAAAGTTAAGAAATGCCGCCCGAAGAACATTTTCGGTATCTACAATGCCACGTTGTAGTGCATTTGATATCGGCTCGGAATGAGAAATCGGGGAGCCGCGTTCGAATTCCAGCTGAATTCATTGCATTCACTTACGCGCAAATACCCATAAGAAAGGTATTAATCCGTCTATTACTTCCAGTTATGGGTTAAATAACAGGACAGATTGGGTTCTATAGCCTTGGTCGGCAACCAGTCTACTGCAGAAAGCAATGGCAACCTATTGCGGGATAATCTTTTGCCCAGTCAGTCATGCCTCGAAAGGGACATGATCGCCCAAGAGTGTATCACCTATGGCACTTAACTGACAATGCCACGCAAAAGTTTTCAACACATTATGTTTCTTTAAGTATGTTTAGCTCAGTTAGATTATTAAATATTAATTTTAATAATGCATATGCTTAAGCCCGTAGTCAATCAATCAGATCTTTAAAAAATATTTAATAAAAATGTCTCACGAAGTAAAACTAATATTTAATAATGCAGAAGTTTACAGCCTATTACAACTGAGTAGCGAGTTCGATCTTTACTGGGTACCCAATATCTTTGACCTTGTACCACATCTAAGAGGCGTTTAGAAAATCCAACTCACATTTGGTACAAAAGAGTATCGTATTTGAAAATCATCAGCATCGTTAACATTTGGTCCACTTATTTACATGACTAAAATAAGAATCTAGCTAGCAAGAAAAATATATAGTAACGATTCAATGAAGCATTTTACTTAGACTGTAAATTGAACCCTTTGCTAAAGCCATCAAAAACGAAATCTCTAACAGTTAATATGAAAGATAGATGCTCTGTGTTCCCATTAGTAATAACAAAATTTTGTGACAATACCTATAGTTTCCCTTAAATTATGTGATGTATTATTTACATTCGGACTGTTGTCCTCATCTTTGTTATAATTATAACGTTTTAGACTTAAACACTCCCGTCTCTCTCGTAGTGTTCGTCGATTTGAGTAACTTTCAAAAAATTTTAAAACAAAACCTTTATTTAATCTACGAGATTATGTATTTTTTTGTTCTGCAGTCCATGTCTAGGGATATATCGTATAGTACTGCTCAGTTATTGATCAGGCTGTATTTTTAGTTTGTTTTTGGGATTCATCTCCCTCCCATCGTTTTCATCTTTCATTAAATGTTTGAAATTATATATTATATTGTATATAAATGCATTTTTATTGTAATGGGTTATTTCCTCCTTTTTAGGTGTCCCTTGTAAATTTGTGGTATTGTGGTGTATGAAGGATTGGGAGGTGATGGATGTGTTCTTTTGGTGATTGTGCATATTTGTAATGAGTGAATGGGTCGTGATAGTATTTAGCTAGGTATAGGATAGTTAAGTTTGTACCAACCTCTGCCCCTCCCCTTTTCGACCGTGTGCCATAATTTTGTATTTTATGCAAAATAAATATTGTTATTCATCAGGCTGTTTTCACTTAGTCCGTACTACCAGGCTGAGGTATTTAATTCAAAATTACCATATCAGCAAATTCAAGAACCACCGCTTTGATCCACTAAGCTACTGAGTACAATTAAGCACAATTTTTCTGGCCGTGTCGAGAAAGATGCCGCCTATCATGAAAGTTGGTATGAAGCAATGGTCTCTTCAAGAACTGCATCACGTGAAAAAAAAATCTACCTCCAGTGACATTTTCCAACACTTACTGAACATTACATGGATAATGCATTTCCACACTGGAGACAGTGACGTGTATAAACAGTGGCGCTCAAGAAGGCCTTGCACAGCTGTCAATGACTAAATAAAGAACATGTCGAAAATGTATAGCAAATGCTAGTGACAATGCGAGAAAAGGTTATTTTGAAGCAGAAAACTTGCTCTATCCAATTGTGTTATTATATTTACTCTGTTTCCCTGAAAACAATAAGAAAGTATTACTTTTGGGAAGTCTCTTCTATTACAGTAAAATCACTTTATATCAGAGATTTAGAAAAAAAAGATTTCTGAGATTGGTATGGCTCCGATGGGATAGAAATAAAAGTAGTCATTCCTTAACGAAAATGATACATTAAGAAAGCAATCATAATGTTTCAACGTAAACTAAATGTAGATATAATCTCGATATGATATTTGTTTTGCTTTAAACACCTATGAAATACCACATAAAAAAAAAAACAAATATTATTTTTCACTACTCCACCCCAAGAAAATGCATTTATTTTTAAGAAAAAAGAAAACAAAATCTCAAAGAAAACATCGAAATTTCGTAGCAATGCACATTTTCAACACGTTAACCTGTAGATTTTCACTACCTGATACAATAAAAACAACAGAAGAGAATCGAATGCACAGGATTACTGAAAAGTTATCTGTTCGACCAAGCAGAGAATCCCAAACAAAGTATGGTCAGAACTATTCATATTTCTATATAGGCTGAGAACTATTCAACCCCCTCCTCCTATGAACTATAAACAACCGATACAATTCTAAAAGAAACTTTTAAGAGAAACGATACATTCTAACATGGGTGAGATTCTTGTGTGTTGATAGCAGTAGCATGATTCGTGTCTCGTTACATTTCTCTTTCAGAGACGAGAATAAGTCTTTCTATTCATGACATCTCTTGAATAGCTTCTTACGAAACGAAGGCCTTCTCCTTATTGGTAGACGTGAAAACAAGTTGTAGCAATGATAATAGAGGTTCGCTGATATATGTGTTATTTATCGTAACATTCGGACAAGCATCAACTGGCTGCTATCAAAAATGTTCCATCGCTATTTTAAAATCTTCTAATTACACGAGCCCGACATATTATCATTCTTTGTGGCCAGCATTAAAGATGAAAGCTTTGAAACAGAATTCCAGTTGAATATTCACTGATTATAAACACTAAGCATGTTCAATAAAAACTCAGCTATTATTACCTTTTAGAAAGACCGTCAAAGATTTTGACTGCACTGCATTAAAACATTTCTCTGTGACTACAATTGTCTAGAACTAAAAAAGTTGTTCTTTGTTTCTTAGACGTATAAGGTATATCTACTAAAGATTTATTCTATTTATAGTAAACTGTTATATATAATTAATAGGACACGGACGGCTGTTGATATATCTAATTTTTCAAACATCAATACAAATAAGATTTACTGCGTATCGGCTGCTATAAGTTTAGATTGTGATTTTAATATTGCATAGGTAAAATGGAGAATAATTATGGTTAATGATCAGGAGGAAAAGTCTAACTAAAAAAACGTCTAAGTAAAAATCACACCACAGGTTGTTGAAAATATATTGTATTTCTGAAATACAATATATTTGATAGGGTCTGTTGATGGAATTAATTCTTGCAAAAAAAAAAAAAAATGCGTGTGGAATACTTTTTCATCAACACGTGAATTGACGAATCATAATTAGTGAGAATGTAAGGTTGTCTGGTAAAGGAGGAGCCCCTCTCAACAAACTTCTTTAGCGAAGCTCTTCACTTCTATGATAAGGATCGGTAATCTAGGATTGGGATTTTTTTCTCTCATTCACTTTCCGCTCACTATCATTGACAAGTATTCTGGAAAATGTTCATACCGAAAACAATAAAAGTAGTCAATATAGACTATATGCGTTGTGCTTTTAAATGCTACAAAAACAATAGGAAAACTTTCTCTAAGTGAAGAGGTTAATTTGATTTTCAGTAACAGACATTGCGATTCAAACCACTACGGAACAACGTATGTTGTCTCCAAACATTTTCAAGTTACATACTTACTCGCATATGATATCGTAACTCTCAAAGATAGTTTTTGCATTTCTCGTTTCATTTCTGTCTACAATTTCTAACAATATAGGATTTGAAAATTCATTCAGAGTCAATGGTTAACATGTTAGTGAAGTAGATTATTTATAATAGTAAAGGGATCGATCCTCGCTGTGTACTTTGTACTTTTGACTAAGTGGAGTGATAAGCTAAGCTTAATAAATAAGATAAGTCTTACTATACACTGGCTTGAATGCAAACATAGTTACGATTTTATTAACATTAACACACTTCTGTACTAAAAAGAAATATTTGTCATTCCTGGCATTTTGAAAGAGATGACATCATAAATATCTTGATCTAATCTAAACTTATTTATAAATGTAACTTTGTCTGTGTGTGTGTGTCCGTTACCTATAGACTCCGAAACGGCTGAACCTATTTTCTTGAAAATTTACACAGTTGTACTATAAGCGTCTGCGAGTGTTCTTAGCTAGGTTTTGTGTCGAGGTACCACCAATAAATATCGAAAATCGATAATCGAAAATATCGTATTATAGAAGAAGTGGTCTGATTTTAATCAGATTTGATACACTCATAGACAAAGATATAAGAAACGATATTCAGAAGTCTCAAGGTTGCAGTTCTTACAATAGTGCAGAAAACCGATAATATATATATAAATGGCAAGATGTTTGCGTGTGTGTGTCTGTTTATCTGCTTGTATGTCTGTATTTTTTCAGCCCTTTTATTTTAGTTTTTGCTTTGGGTTTGGCTCTAAGTAGGTATAATTGTAGTTTTTAGTCTCAGCCATGATACCATTTACTCAGAGGACTTATTTAGCCTTCAAAATTCAGTTTACGACGAAAAAAACTTATTTGATATCGATACCAGGAAATCAAAATTTGACTTACATCCATTCATTTTTCTTTCAGTCTACGGTTTCACTTTAACTGGAAACAACTATTGCTTTTTAGTCTTTCGTGCCAACGTCCAAAGAGTCTGATCTCCAGGACCATGGATTAGTTTTAAAGCTTTCATTACACCCGAGCAACGTCGGGCTATACTGCTGGTTTTACATAGATAAATTTGTTCGTAATGTATGAGCTGTATTTGCGAGTGCAATCGTTTGTACTTCTATAAGATATGGCCTTTTTTTATTTTGATAATCGTATCGCCCCAAGCAAGTTCTTTTACTGCTACTGTTGAGCAGAGGTTACATAGGAGGGAAGTTATGAGAAAGAGTGAAGGTTACAGGGGGTGTCAGGAAGAGGGTAAGAGAAAGATGAGAATGCTGGTGAGAGTGGAGTGGACGCAGAAAGGAGCATGAAAGAGAGGATGCAAGTTAGTGAAATAGGAGATGACTACTGACTTTACATTTGAATTCTTGAAGATTTTAGCTATCTGGAAAGCAAGAAAACGGAAGGGAATTTTGCAGGCGGGAAGTGCGAGAAAAGAAGCTATTGGAGTAGAATTTGCGTTTATAGTTTATTGGTTTCACTGTAAAAGGGTGGGACGTAGGTGCTAATCTTGTGGCTCGACTAAATTCATATATTCTCTATATATGAATTTACTCGAGCCACAAGATTAGCACCTAAGTCCCACCCTTTTACAGTGAAACCAATAAACTGTATCAGTGAGCTAAGTTTATCTGAGCAGAAACCGTGAAAGTATTTGTAGAAGAGACACATGGAAGCCACATTGCACCGGTGAGAAAGTGACTATATCCAAGCTGCCAAATCTAGATCTATCACATTACAGGTTCTTCGTTGGATTTTGTCGAGGACCTCTAGGTGGATAGCAGGAGTACCCGACCTGATATGGCAGCTGTATTCAATGCACGGGCGCGGATCGTAGATTATATATGTGCAGAATTGTTTCAGACGGGAAAAACTTCCAAGCCCTGCAGAGAGAACTGACCTTCTTAGCAGCGAATTTAGCTATGGATTCTATATAGTCATTCCACTTGAGGCCTGTAGTGAGAGTTAACTCGAAGAGGCGCAGTGTTTTACTTTCAGGGAGACCAGCCTGATCCATGCTAATGGGGGGAGGGTAGGAGTGATTGTCTGTGGTGGTTAATAGATAGCAGCTTCGTTTTGGAAGCATTAAAATTCACGAGCCATTTCTTACCCCAGTCCACTACGGACTGGATGTCCTTTTCAAGCTCGGTAGCGAGGTTTGCTTTGTCAGCCTCAGCAGATTTTGATCGAGGAGAGAGAGAGTAAACCGTGGTGTCGTCTGCGTATATGCCTACTTGGGATCTTATTACATCGGGGAGATCATAAATGTAGATCAGGAAAAGCGGGGTACCTAGAATGGAGCCTTGATGGACACCGGCGTTCGTGTGATAGTATTGGGAGGCATGTCTGTTCAATATCACCTTCATTGTGCGATTTGAAAGGAATGACTGGATTAGGTCAAACGCTATCAGAAATCCTTTCAATGAGACTATCGAACCCTTTTCTCATCAATCCGAGAGTTCCAACTACAACTGAAATTATTGATGTTTTTATGTTCTACATTATTATTATTGTTTGGGGGGGGCAGGCAAATTGAACTTCTTAAAATGTAGAAAAGTGGTTAATGCTATTAATGATATGCAAAATAGTAAAGGAGACAAAGAGTCACCTTGAAATATACCTCTTTTGGTGTTTATTTTACCAGACTTATAGGTTCCATTTACATGATTGAGGTAAAGGGTTGTTTTCCATATCGACATACATTGTTTGATGAAATTGATGAAAGTGTGAGAAAAGAAACTATTAGTGTAGAAGTAGTGGTTGCATTTAGTTATTTAAACATTCATATAGTCGGGAAGCATGAGAAAAAAGTTCGTCAGAGCAGAAGCCATGAAAATATTTCCAGAAAAGACAGATCGAAGTCACGTCGCGTCGGTGAGAAAGTGAGTTAAGCTGAAATGCAAAGCCAGAATCAGTTATATTACAGATCATTCTTTGAATTTTGTCAAGAATCTCGTGATGGATAGCATGAGCACCAAACCACATATGTCAGCAATATTTGGGACAGGTGATAATATAAAAACTATAGAAATAAGTTAAAACTACATAAAATGATAGATGAAGGTTAGCCGAACCTGTCGTATGCGACCATTTTTGTAAGTGATCACCTGTTATTAACGACCGTTTTTCTACGCACGGAACATTTGCTAATGTTAATTGACTCTTATTGAGCGATCATCTCCAGAATGCGACCAGTGACTAACATCAACTAGTGAAAATCACTGATCAAGCGACCGCTTTACAAAAATCCATTTTGGTCGTACACAGCGAACTTCTAAATTCGGAGAAACTAAATGAGCAATCTATTTTATTTTGATTTGATCTTAGCCAGGGGCACTTCCGCATTGTTTTGTTATTGTAGTGTTGTATCAAACTGTTATTTCTTGTTGAAACATACATTGCCTGAGTTCACCTCATGGTCCAACATCAGCTGTTTTGTACAACGTGTATTGCATTTGACATGTTCAAGAGATTTATCGCTGTTTCTGTACTGACTTGGATAAATTCAGGAATTGGGAAAATTACAATTATATCCGTTTCTCAAATGTCTATCTCTGTCGTTCCTTTATATTTTTGTGTATCTATCTACTCTATTTCTATCTGGCTATATATCTCTATCTCTCTGTTTCTCCACCCCCACTCACGATCGCTGTTAGTTTTTTGTATGTTTTTATTTGTTTTGTTTTTTTCATGTATTATCGCAGATTTTATTTGCTATCACTCACTTCTAAGAAAAAAACTGAAACCGTATACATTGTGAATTTTTCCAACCTACATATTTTATGAGAAATGGCTAGTACTAGAACAGGCACGTAAAGGCAAGCAATAATTGACTTTTTTTAAATCCACTTAATAAATATTTTTTGAATAAATATTTTGGTCTCTTGTTGACCGTTGTAAATACATTTTTTAAAATTTTAAAATGAATTATGCTGAATAAATTTCTTTAAAGTTAGGCCATTTTACTTATGTTCTCATTTATTTATTACCAGATTACATTCTGGTGAGTGGAATATATGTTGCTGGCGTAAATAGGTCATGACTATGAGGAGCGACCACCTGGTATATGCGACTAGTTTTTTTATGGCAGTCGGGGTGGTCGCATACCACAGGTTCCACTGTACTTGCTTTTGTAATTAGAGCACGATGCAAACTATCTCTTTAGAAAGAAAGTTTAAAAGTGCTTAATTCGTGTCAATTTAACATCCCTATTAAAATGAAAGATTGTATAGCGCATTTTAGACACTTAATGCTTTTTTCATTATCTTAAAAGCAAAATTCCCTCGAAAGCAACAAAAAAGATAAGTACTGTGTACGTTGGGATGTGCCTTGTGGTGCATTGGATATCGGCTCGGAACGAGAAATCGGGGAGCCGAGTTCGAATTCCATTTGAATTCAATGCATTCAATTACGTGCAAATACCCTTGGAAAAGGTATTAACCCATCTCTTCCCTTATGGGTTAAATAACAGGACAGAGTGGGTTCTATAGCTTTGGCTGGCTACCAGTCTACCGCAGAAAGCAATGGTAACCTACTTGCGGAAGAACGTTCTGCTCAATCAGTCATGTCTATTTCGAGATATGATCGCCACAAGCGTGTATCACATATGGCACTCGAAAGAGACATGACTGACTGGACAGAAGATTATCCCGCAGTAGGTTGACATTGCTTTCTGCGGTAGACTAGTTACCAGCCAAGGCTTTATTACCCAATCTGTCCTATTATTTAACCTATGCTTGGAGGGAATTGACGGATTAATACCTTTCCCAAGGGTATTTGCACGTAAGTAAATGCAAGGAATTCAACTGGAATTCGAACTCGGCTCCACAACGCACATCCGTATTCAAAGAAGTTGTTTAATTCAATATAGTAAATTTTAACTTAACTAGATGTCGAAGGTGAGGTTCTATGCTTGAACAGGGATTTATACGAGCCTCCAAAGGGAACTAACTCTGTGTCAATTTAAAATGGAATATTTTCCTAGCTTTTCTTGCCACTGACATGAACATTGGTACCTTCATTGTTTCCAGTTTAAAACTATTTACCAGAAACATGCGAGATTTTTTACGGGATTTTATACCTCGTTATACACAATCGAAAACCAATACTAAACTTTAAAAGCGGCTATTAGCTATCCTGTCATCTTTTCGCAGAGTGAAAAATGAAGTAAAAAAAAAGTGAATATTTACGATTAACGCATGTATAATTAGCATTAGAATACAAAATAGTAATAATTATTATTATGTTGTCATTTTTCATCATATGGTATTTAAGTTCGAAATTCTCGGAAAGTTACCTTGATCGACTGACAACTGAAGAAGCGCGGAAGGAAAATCGACCGAAACATTAGAATCGTAGAAAAAATATAGGAGATATAAGTTCGATTGTATATCATTTAAATAATGGAGCTAGTTTTGTTGTCTGTTCGTAGTGAGTTAGTTCAGTCCTCACTTAGTGCCTCATAAACAAAACTCGATATTAAATGGCCCATCAAAAGTTGACATATTGTAAAATCAAACAACCAAACTTAGTAGCTCCAACTAAAATTCAAACTCACTGCGCAGACCCCGTTTTCGTGCTAGAAAATCTAACTAAAGAATTTCTAACTTACCTATATATAATCTACCAGATTGTATTCACTGCCTTGTCTGTGCTTAAGGGTACCTCATCTTGATTATACATTTTTTATTTGTTATTTCTCATCCTGTTTCCACTGAGTCTGAATATACTCTATACGGCAGTAGTCCTGAGGATTAAGGCCTTGTTTAGTGAACTTGGCGACATAAATGTAAGTTCAATTCCTGCGCTGAGTAGCACGGATATAAAGGACCATCATTAATTGAACAATGAAAAAAGAGAAGATATCGTTAGACATAGCCAACAGAATGAGAACAGTCTACTCCTGTAAATTGAATAAAGTGCTTTTTTTTCGAAATATCCTAAAAGTTAAGCAGATCGACAGACACCCGAAGAAGACAGAAGTGCACAACAGCCAAAGTATTTATAGCCCACGGGAAGCGTCTTTTGAGCCGCTTCTGTTCACTTTGGTCGCATGCCTTTTTCAAAAAGGATGAATCCACTTTCCTCTGCTCTTTTACATTAATCAGGTCTTTAGAAGACATTTCTCGTTATATTTGCATTGCGATTGGCTGAAGAATGCAAAAATGTATTAAAAATAACAAATGACCCAATATGTACGTTTTTTTTAGACCTACGTTTAACTGAAAGAAAATATCTTGGTTAACTTTGGCATGGGATAAAAACATAAATAAATCTGTACGTGACGTCACTAGTACTATACAAATATGTCTACATTTGAAAAGATGTACCATTGGGAGATACCCGACAAAATCTTGTATACATAATGACAATAGCTAATTCCAAATAATACCGGAGCTGGTCAAAAGTGCTCGCACGTACGCGAAAGCGTACGCGCGTACACGCGTACACACACACACGCAATATATATATATATATATATATATATATATATATATATATATTCAGTAATGAATTAGAGCACTCTGGCTATTGGGCGTGTATAACAATAATATAGACGCTAAAAAGTCTGCCTTCTTCTAACGAGCGCCCATAGCCCAGAGTTAGAATCGCTGTCTGACGCCAATTCGGTCGGGTTTCAATCCTGGATTAAAAGCAATCGGTGTCTACCCGTAGTGATGAACTGTGATACAGCGAAACAGATCTGTCTGCAGATATATATATATATATATATAGGATGATTGCAAAGTAACGCCGCATTTTAAAATACTTATAATCTATTTCTAAACTATAATTTGTTATAAGGAATGGATATGAGAGGTAAGCGTTTAGCATGCAGCTTTATTTAAAATTTGATACGGGCACCAGAGTTTGCTACCAACTTCACGAACTGGCCATGAATCGCGTCAACTGATTTCACCAGGAACTCGTATGGTATTCACCTTTCCAGTTCTTTCAAAGTCATTGGTAGTGTAGACTTTAACTTCTCAGGGTGTTAAGTCTGAACTCCGGGCTGGCCACTACATAAATCTGTATTACCATATATATATATATATATTTATGTGTGTGTGCGCACGAGTATGTATATATGTTTGAGAGAGAGAGAGAGAGAGAAGAAAGAGAAAGAAAAAGAAGTGACGATAAAGGAAAAAGCGAGAAGCATTTATAATAGAAAGTTGTTGATTCGTAGCGGAAATTTGTCAAAGGTCAGATCGATGTTTGGATCTTTCTTTTAGCGAGAATCGTTTTACTTTTCGCCTAACAGCTGACAATCGCACATCATACACAACATGTCGGATTCATTTTACAGCTTCCTGTTTGTTTATTTTCATTATATATGCGATATCGAAAAACAACTTTAATGCCATTTAATGTCAAATATGTCTTGTTTCAATCAGTGGATAATAACTCTTTTCTTTCTATGTCGGTTCCCTTTACTACGTGGGCGATCATGACTCTCCACAACTTCAGTAGATCTAAGCAATATTTATTCCCCTTGCTCTTCCTCTCAGTCCATATTCTGTCATTCACTTGCACAAGCTCGTTAGGTTGGTTACTCGATATTTCTCTCTCTTCCTCTGGCCTTCACTATATCTTGTGAGTTGCGATTTCTCCAAAGGTATTTCCTTATTAATTGTTACAGAGAATTCAGCTGTTTTTTTTTCTGTATTTTTTAATTTAAATTATTCAGTTTCCGTGTTCTTTAAAGTTCCTCATGGCTCATATGTTCCGTCCATGCCATTCTCAACATTTTTCTGTAGAACCACATTTGTTGCCTGAAGTCTTTTTTTCATCTGCAATGAAATTAACATCGATTAACTTTTAAATGATTGTTTTTCTCTTTTAGATCGACACAGACAAAAGGTATTTTTAGACAAGCAGTCACTGATGCTAACAAGTAGAACTGTTACGACAATTTATAATAAAGAAAGATGACTGGTTTTGTAGCATCATATGGTTTGGGACAAGAATACCCCTAGCGCAATCCATTCTTTATTCATTAATTATAAAAGAAATGAACAGCCATTTTGAAAGGATTTCGAAATATATGTGGAATTTCTGGCAAGATATAAGGAAAAAAAATAATTTGATGAATGAATAGATTTATCAATCTGTTCAAATTCATAAGGTTTTTGGTATACATAGCTTGATGTATTTTATCTATTAATCAAAAGTGATCTTACGGCACACGTTAAGATAATTTATTTTACCGTACAAATAATATGATTAGCTGTTCCCGTACAGGAAAACAATTAACACTTGACCGAGCTGGTCGGTTGAAATTTAAAAAACGTTTAAAACAGTTTTCTTTCTTTTTTTTTTTCAGAAAAATAGGGTTCTCACATTCACTGTCATTGCTCTTTATAGCATTGATGTAAATAACCTTCCCAACATTTAAGGTAGCTTAAGTAAAGGATGTGCGTTGTGGTCCAATGGATATCGGCTCGGAACGAGAAATCTGAGAGCCGAGTTCGAATTCCATCTGAATTTATTGCATTCACTTACGCGCAAATACCCTTGGGAAAGGTATTAATCCGTCTATTCCTTCCAGTTATGGGTTAAATAACAGGACAGATTGGGTTCTAAAGTCTTGGTCGGCAACCAGTCTACCGCAGAAAGCAATGGCAACCTACTGCGGGATAATCTTCTGCCCAGTCAGTCATGTCTATTTCGAGGCATGATCGCCCCAAGCGTGTATCACGTATGGCACTTAACTGACCGAAGTAAAGTCAGCTCCTTGATTATATCATTATTTTCCCTTTTAATTATATGTACGACTCACTTTTGCAGTTTTTGCTTTTGGAGAAATCTTCAAGTGATATATATGGTTATTTTATTTGGGAAAGATCTTTATTTGTGATTCTGTAGCTCCAGTCTATGAGATATGATGGAAGATAATCTTTACGGCCTAGTATGCTCATTCGTTTTAAGCCATTGATATAAGAAAAGGTTGTATATATAGCAAATAGCTTACACATTTCTGAACACCTTCAATAATTCAGCCTAAACTGAATCTAGTACGACTTAGATGTATTAACTGCTTTATATATTTCTTGATCAAGAGTACTAAGAATAAGTTATAGATATATGCATTCTGAACAACCATCAGGGATATAATAAAATTCACAGTGACTAGAAGTTATGAAACGTCTGGCATGTTAGCAGTTGACATCGGTAGTAACTACACAACAACGGAGAAAATTGATTTAAATCTCATATCAGTTCAATAGTGGTGTCGCTGAACCCTTCAGTAAATGCATTGCAATGTAATCACTTTATTTTCGCAGTCGTTTCCTAAAAAGCATCATTATTGACACTACGGTATCATTTACTTGGCCAAAGAACATTGGGTCTTGGGAGACAATACAATGTCATCTAGTCATACAAGTGATGCTTCTAGCTGTTTCTAATAAACGATTGAGTTCGTGTGCGGAGGCGACCAAACAAAGCTATAGATCTAACCTGTTGTTGTACCATCTTATGAGGGAAACGATCTATTGGAGACCACAAATGTGGGAATACACGTACGTTGATTGAGATCTTTTACATCTCTTGATCCTCAACATGTTACCTGATTCGTTACCGCATGATAACGCATCTCCAAATCCTGCATGAGTAAAATGAACACCCAGTTTTTTTTGTATATATCAGTATTCTCTTCACTCGCCAGATTTAAATTTCATTAAGCATGGTATATGACACAGCCGTCAATAAATTCCTGGCAGCTACACTTAGCAAGCAGAACGCAGTTATGGACAATCATAGAATCTCTCCTTGATAAATATATACAGTCAATGAGTTCAACAGCCGCCAGACAGTTTCTTTGCATATTTTGCCATTTTTCTGTCGGATTGATTATAAATCTATTTTTGTTGTTACCAATGTGTTACTGATTTAGTTCGCCTATATCATGCGCCTATATCAGGATGTGCGTGGTGGTGCATTGGATATCGGATCGGAACGAGAAATCGGGGAGCCGAGTTCGAATTCCAGCTGAATTCATTGCATTCACTTACGCGCAAATACCCTTGGGAAAGGTATTAATCCGTCTCTTCCTTCAAGTTATGGGTTAAATAACAGCGCAGATTGGGTTCTATAGCCTTGGTCGGCAACCAGTCTACCGCAGAAAGCAATGGCAACCTACTGCGGGATAATCTTCTGCCCAGTCAGTCATGTTTCTTTCGAGACATGATCGCCCCAAGCGTGTATCACGTATGGCACTTAACTGACTGACTGAATTTAATAGTTGGAATCATGATTAAGGATTCTACTCGTCATAAAATGGGGGATCGGTTTTCTATTGTTATGAAGTAATAAACTGATCCCCCACTAATTACTACCTAATAATATAATACATCTCTTATACTTCTAGCTATGAGTCAAGTAACAGGACAGATTGGGTTCTATAGCCTTGGTCGGCAACCAGTCTACCGCAAAAAGCAATGGCAACCTACTGCGGGATAATCTTCTGCCCAATCAGTCATGTCTCAAAAGAGACATGATCGCCCAGGCGTGAATCACGTATGGCACTTAACTGACTGATATCAGGCCAAGAAACTTCCTTATTCGTAAACCTTGAATGAACCAGCAACCTTTCTCACATTAAAAATAAAAAATATTGCTTTTTATAATTCAATAATATTTTGAAGACGTTCCTGTTTTACTTTTATTTTTATTGAAATGCGCTGGTGGAATAATTGTGTAATGTCTTTATATTCATAAGTAAGTAAAATAGTTCCTGCGGTCTATTTTAAAAGATATTTTCTATTTTTATTAAAACCTCTCAGCATGATTTGTTTCTTTTCATACAAAACATGAAAAGATTAGTCATCAGATAAAAAATATTTTAAAAACATAAGATTCAAAACCTCAAAAGTAAATGAATAGATATTTGAAGAATCTTTACAGAAAATGTTTTTGAAAGTCACCGAAAGAATATGATTGTCCTACAAGATTTCCGAAACGCCTGAAGCTGTTATTATTATTATTATTATTGAATAAGAGAGCAGCACGCCAACAAAGGCATACAAATTTAAAAAGTTCAAAATACCTATCTTGACACCCAGTCTGATAATGATATACGAAGTACATCATGCATCCTAGCCAAATTTGAATGTTATAGGAACAAGTTTTGAAGGCGGCAGCAAATAACCTTGCAAGTGGGGCCATGTATCCAGGTCAGGGTACTCATTAGGATTAAGATTGTTACAAAAAACCATCACCACCACCATCAGCAACAACAAAAAATCTATATATAATATAATATAGACAGAAATTTTATAATATATAATATATTTATGATCACACAAAAAAGTACTATTAATGTTGCTTGTTGATTTTAAGAGTACTCGCAATATAGTGGATGGTAAAAAAAGTATTAAACAGTTACTTTATCAACCAACCGAAGTTGCGATTCCATAAAACGCCTTCATCAATTGGATGGAGCCAATCAATTAAATGACGATTTTTATTAAAGTTTGGTCATCTCTAATATTTGTTTCCTCATAGCATTACACAAAAGATGAGTCGTATTCAATATTCGACTCTCGTTTCTAATCTTGTTTCATTTGGTTTAAACTAATCCTTTGATTATCTGTAAGGTGTACTGGGTTGAGTTATGTCAAAAGCAACAAGAGATTTGATTTTATTTCAACTGCCATGATGGCAGCATTGGGGCTAAAAATAAATCCCTACAAAGGAATATCTAAACAAAAAAAAACATAATCTTCTCAGAACAATACTTGTAAATATAAAAAAATATCTTCTTTTAAAGAAACCGTCATTAAATAGAGTTACACCTTATATTTGATAGTTTAAAAAACAAACACGAATCTTCTCATGAATTTTTAAGCATGCATTCAAACTCTTTCGGAAGTACATCATTATTAATTTGGCGTCAGCAGACAATATTCGTATCCAACATGGAATCAGTTTTATCTGCAAATATTAATGATGAGCAATTGTTTCTCATCTTCAAAAAAATGTAACGTTACATAATGAATTGTTTTCAGCTGTTTTAAATATTCACATTGCAAACAGAACAATATCTCAAAATACTTTTAAAATGTAATAAGTCATGTTTGGATACCTCAGCAATGTGTGTCGACGTGATAAATATGAGAGAGAGAGAGAGAGAGAGAGAGAGAGAGAGATGAGAGAACTAAAACTTCTCGATGAGTATGACCAATGAACTTTTTGCCAGACTTGCGATTTCAAATCTTTTCGCTATTGAAAACAATTTTCAGTGCTGAATAAAACATTAAATATATGTATTTTTATAGAAGATAGAGAGTAAGAAAATATACATAAATTTGGTGGTGGTAATAGCACACACACACACACACACACACACACACACACACACACACACACACACACACACACACACAAATGTAAAGAATTAATGGATTTATTTCTAATCCGACATTTTCTAAAATTTAAACGTTCTTTTTAGTTTATACATGTGTTTGAAATAGATGACCTAGTTTTTTTAAACATTACGGATTACATCAATCGGTCTGTGCACTCGACAAATGTCAAAGAAATCATGCACGCCGGCAGGTTTCAAATCTGCGCCCCCTCAAGTGGGAGACACAACTTTTGATTAAATTCATTTAAAAATTGCTGTTTTGGGTACGAAACTGAAACAAAATGGGATCCGGGAAATCTAAGCGCGAAAGTGGCATTCCTTAAAAGTGAAAAAAGAACCTTTCTGGTTTAGGACGATCTCTGTGGCCGAGCGGTCTAAATTACACCGAATCAAACGGGGGAGGGTAATGCAGGTTCGAAACCAGCCAGAGATTACTGAGATTTCTTGAGTACGCACTGTTTAAAAAAAATGAAAACAATATCAATCCACTAAAATAATGTTTGGAAGTAATATATGTTAATAAATATTTCGCTCCAGTCTAATAATTCTGTCAGGTAAGCGCCATACGTAATGAACTCTTGGGCAATCATGTCTGAACAGAATATTTTCCCGCAGTGGGTTGTCATTACTTTCTGCGGTAGACTAGTTACCAATCAAGGCCATAGAACACAATCTCACCGGCTATTGAACCTATAGCTGAAGGGAGAAAATGCACATCCCACTCTAATAATTATGATTCTCATTATGCTCTTCAAGCGAATTGTTGCTTTATATCTGAGAAGTTATAACAGGCATGAACTTTAGTGTTTTAGATATAAAAGCAAATAGGCTTTCACCTTTCAGATTATTACTTCTTGTAAGTTATACAAATGAAATTAATTTTAGTTATCAATTCGTACATCAAAACATCCTTAAAAGTTTAATGATTTAAAGTTTTCTTAACTTTTTCACTACTGAAACGTTTTTTACAAAATTAACGTTTCAATAACACGTTACTTAAATTTTATTAGCCAAGCCAAATCTATAAATTAAAAGTAGATGAAGAAAGAAATAATGCAAAAAATATAGTTAGTAAATAATTGAGAAGATGGTCAGTAACACACGGAAACATCGCAACACACAAGGTGGAAAAGTTCAGGTTTAATCTGGAACAAAAACTGTTTGTTTTGTGTACACCGGATATCACAACTTCTATTTCCTGTTTAAAGGGGGTAACACGACGATTCTTACAAATAACTTGTAAATTTTGAATTTAATTTTAAATGAAAAAATCTCCTGTCTTTTTTAGCGCTTCTTGTTGTCCTTTTTTATATTAGCTTATAGGAGAGGTCCTTTTGAATAGTACCAACTTAAAGAAAAAAGAAACACAATTTACCTCATTAATATAAGTATTTACTTAGCTTAGCATTATGAGACCTAAACCCACAGTTGCTAAGCATTCAGCGAAGATCGAACTCACTAAACAGTTCTAACGATTTGCGAAACTAATTTGCCAACTGCAAACCAACGAAGAGGCACATATACCACCTGTGACTAGAGATATTCAATAAATGTATTCTGGTACGAAGTCAAAACATTATAGCGATAAAAGCAAACATATTAAAAAACAATTCATCACCACATATATATCAACGCAGAGCTGGTACATCTCACAGACCACAGACTTCTCTGACAAACAGTATGGCTTCCGCTTTACCAGGTCTACTGCTGATATGCTCACGACCATCACTAAGTATATACACCAGGCCCTCGACAAAAACGGCAAAGCCCGAACTGTTGCCCTTGACATCTCCAAAGCGTTTGACAGTCTGGCATGCTGGCCTTCGATGCAAGCTGCAGGGCTATGGTATAACTGAACAATTGTTTGACCTAATCCTGTCCTTCCTTTCAAACCGTACAATGAGGGTAGTACTGAAAGGACAAGCCTCCTAATACTATCACTTGAATGCGGGTGTCCCTCAAAGCTCTATTCTAGGTCCTACGCTTTTCCTTATCTATATTAACGATCTCCCTGATGTAATAAGATCCCAAGTGGGCATATATGCTGACGACACTACGGTTTACTCTCGTCTCAAGAGTAAATCTACGGAGGCTGAAAAGGCAAACCTCGCTGCCAAGCTTGAAAAGAACCTACAATCCGTGGTGGACTGGGGTAAGAAATGGCTCGTAAATTTTAATGCTTCCAAAACGAAGCATTAAAATAATAACCATCAGAGACAATCATTCCTCCCGTCCATTAACATGGATCAGGCTTCTCTCCATGAAAGTAAAACACTGCGTCTCCTCGGATTAACTCTCACATCAGACCTCAAGTGGAATAACTATATAGAATTCATGGCTAAATCTGCTGCTAAGAAAGTCGGTTCTCTGTGTAGGGCCAGGAAGTTTTTTCCCGTCCGAAACAATCCTGCACATATACAAGTCTACCATCCGCCCTTGCATTGAGTATTTCTGCCATATCTGGTCGGGTGATTCTACTATCCACTTAAGTGTCCTTGATCGAATCCAACGGAGAATCTATAATGTGATAGATCCTGACTTGGCAGCTAGGATACAGTCGCCTTCTCACCAATGCAGTGTAGCTTCCCTGTGTCTGTTCTACAAATACTTTCACGGCTTCTGCTCCGATGAACTTAGCTCACTAGTACCCCCTATATATGAATTTCCTCGAACCACAAGATTAGCAACTAGGTCCCACCCTTTTACTGTGAAACAAATAAATTTTAAACGCAAATTCTACTCCACTAGCTTCTTTTCTCGCACTTCTCGCCTGTGAAATTCTCTTCCGCATACTTGCTTTTCCGACAGTTACAATCTCCAAGAATTTAAATGTAAAGTCAATAGTCATCATCTCTTGTCTCACTAACTTACATCCTCTCTCTCATGCTTTTTTCTTCGTCCACCCCAATCTCATCAGTATTCTCTTCCTTCTCCTACTTTCTTCCTGATACCCCTGCAACCTTTCAGTCCTTCAGTCCTCATAACATTCCTCCTATGTAACCCCCTGCACAACAGTGGCAGTAAAATGCCTTGCTTGGGGCGACACGATTATATATATATATATATATATATATATATATATATATATATATATATATATATCATTTGTTTCTACCATGAGTGGCGTCTTCAGGCGATTTATTACAAATCACCTGAAGACACCACTCATTGTAGAAACTTAGGTCGCGTAATAACTCGTATACAAATGGAAAATATTCAAAAGTTCTACAATATAATTGTATTGAACAATATTTAATACAAATGTGCACTGGTTTGATTTTATTATGACCCAAAACTAAATAATTAAACAATCAATCAATCAATATATATATATATGTATGTGTATTACCGTAAAATCGTGTTACTGAAATATATAAGCGATTAAAATCGGCTAAACCGGATTTCCAAAAATGGAAGTAAAAATGTGCCCGTCGACTAAAAAATATATAATCCTTGACAAATGCTATATGCACGAAAGGATTTACGCTCACCAATGACTCCTTCTGTTCACAGAGATATATCTGGTAGTACATTGATTCCAACACTTTCAAGGGATCATCGGGATTATCTCTACTCATCACTGACAACATGTCCGGGATAAACGCGAGCTGTGCTGGCTTGAATCAAATGTTCAGGACGTGCGTTGTGGTGCAATGAAATATCGACTCGAAACGACAAATCGGAGTGCCGAGTTCGAATTCCGGTTGAATTCCTTACGCACAAATAACCTTGAAGAAAGGTATTAATTCGTCTCTTCCCTCTAGTTATGGGTTAAATAATAAGACAGATTGGGTTCTATAGCCTTGGCTGGCAACCAATCTACCGTAGAAAGCAATGGAAACCTACTGCAGGATAATCTTCTGCCCAGTCAGTCATGTCTCTTTCGAGACCTGATCGCCCAAAGCGTGCATCACGTATGACACTTAACTGACTGTTCAGCAATTGTTGAACCTGATACATGAACGTATATTTGCAATTTACCAACTCTTCAATTGGGAATATTGGCTGCTACGTGTTTGCTTGAACCATTCCATTATTAAGTACCGCGCTTAATGTAAATTGGTTTTAAGTGCTTGGTGGAAAACCTCAACCACAACCTTAAATAAATAAAAAGGCATCTTCTACGTATCGACCATAAAACTTAGGTCTTTCAATTGGTGCATGTAAATCTTGCTTGAATAACAAACACATATATCAGTCATTTTCATCGCTATCTTGCCGATTTATTTATACATAACCTTCTTAAAGCTAAATTCGACGGACTAGCTGGCGAACTACATCAAAACTAAAAAGACTGTTTCTGGAATATGTGCGGGTGAAAAATGTTACGGAACAACGAATTAGCGCGAATATCAATTGTCTATTGCAGGTGAACAACTAATATCGAATGAGCACATAAACTTATACAAATAACTGTTCTGGATATAATTGGCAAAAGTAAAACAGTATTTAAAACAAATAATTTATTAAACATTCAACTATAGGCTGTAACAACCAAGCTAACTAATTCGTCACCATTGCTGCACCGATCTTACCATAGTAAAATCGGACACAAAGGTATATTATCTTTATGTGTTTTGGGTAAACCACACAATTATGATCGAATGGAACCCTAATAGCTTCATAACTGTCGTATGAAAGACTAACAGCTTCACAAATGCCCAACAGAAAGAATTTATTTTTAAATCAAAACAAAATTTAATTTCTTTACAAATAACTAACCCGCTAACAATCGCTATAAAGTTGGTATTGCAATTATTTTCCAAGATGAGCGTAGCCAGGCACAACATTATAAAGATCAAACTTCATCAAAAGTAGATTCCTTGACGATGTCACTAAATGTTACCCCACATATAATTTTCCTCATGCTGTTATTTTTATTCAAATTCTCATCATCATTTACAGTTATCTTTCTAATATCAGTCAGTCAGTTAAGTGTCGTACATGATACACGCTTTGGGCGATCATGTCTAGAAAGAGACATGATTGACTGGGAAAACATTATCCTGCAGTAAGTTGCCATTGCTTTCTGCGGTAGATTAGTTGCCAGCCAAGGCTATAGAACCTAAGCAGTTCTATTATTTAACCCATAACTGGAGGGAAGAAACGGATTAATACATTTCCCAAGGGTATTTGTGCGTAAGTGAATGCAAAGAATTCAACCGGAATTCGAACTCGGCTCCCCGATTTGTCGTTCCTAGTTTATATACATTGCACCACAACGCATATCCCTTTCTAATATTACGCCCCATAAAACGTAGTTTATTTCTAAATTTCTTCCAATTATATTTATTATATTTTGTTGGTGTTATTCTCCAGGCTGTGTAGCTCAGGTGCCATTTGTAGTTACAGATATCATTTATTATTGTTAACACAATATTACGTTAATTTATATGTAGAGATGCGGAAGTTTTTAAGGGCTTGGTATGATTTATAAGATTACTATGAAATGGGATAACTTCGACACAAATATGCGAATTTTAAGTATGAATGTTGTTATTCTTAATACAGTATTTGACTAAGTTTGATTTATAGGCAGGCGTCTGTTTTTGTGTTCGCCACTTATACTGGTGATAAACTGAAGTACCAAAAATTAGACACAGCTACCTAATAACGTGAGGCACTTCTTCGCCCTTGAGGCTATGCGAAGGAGTCTATGAGGTACGGAAGTCGTTGCATGATTACACATTACAAGTCGGTCAGTTAAGTGCCATACGTGGTACACGCTTTGGGAAATCATGTCTCTAAAGAGACATGACTGACTGGGCAGAAGATTATCCCGCAGTAGATTGCCATTGCTTTCTGCGGTAGACTGGTTGCCAACCAAGGCTATAGAACGCAGTCTGTACTATTATTTAACCAGTAACTGGAGGAGAGAGACGGATTATTACATTTTCCAAGGGTATTTGCGCGTAAGTGAATGCAAGGAATTCACTTGGAATTCGAACTCGGCACCATGATCTCTCGTTAGGAGTCGATATGCACTGCACCACAACGCACATCCACACATTGCAAGAGTTATCATTGAGTTGTGTTTATTAAGTGTGGCTCCATGCTATATAGTGAAATCGTCCATATATATTTCATATATGGTCAATACTGTTTAAATCTAATTAGTGCTAGGGTCAATGGAGTACCAGGAGCAGTAGCATAGCTTAGAGAGTATTCCTGAAACCACTTTCATGTCATCCGCATTCAATGACAATTAGTGGTATCTTACTAAAAGAAAACTATTGCAAAGTCTTTTTTATCCTGCTGTTACCTAAGACAAGGCCAGAGAGTTACTCAAGATAGAGCTTACTAAATGAGGTTGTTCTAAGAACGTACAGGTAGGGAGTTATAATTGCATTTTTTGTGGATATGTACGATGAATAACGGTTGAATCGACAGGTTAAGATTCGAGGGATTCGGAATTGTAGTGATTCGCCTCATAGGTACGGCAGAAGAGGATAGCAGGTGAGGCGGAATAATGGAAAGACAATAAAAAAATTCAGAAACTGTTTTAAAAAATTCATATGCAAAAAATAAATATGATTTCAAAATTTAAAACATTATGGATTACTTGTAATTGATTTGTTTGTTTGTTTGTTTTTGAGGTTTAACGACCTATCAACCCTTATGGGATCATTTAAGGTCATAACCAATGATTTTGGGTAAGGTTATTTTATTTTTACAACATGTTTCTTTTCACGATACATTGGGATTTGTTTTTTTTTAAGAGCAGGGTCCCCAAGTCCTACTCTTGTTATTTAACCCATAACTGAAGGGAAGGGACGGATTAATACTTTTTCCAAGGGTACCAGTGCTTAAGTGAATGCAGGGTATTCAACTGGAATTCGAACTCGGCTCACCGATTTCTCTTTCCGAGCCGATATCCACTGCACCACAACGCACATCCGTCACTAAACGCTTACAGCACCTGACTTGTAATTGAATGAATGAGTCACAGTATAAATAGTTAATTATTGATCAAGTTTATCATTGTGATATTTTTACATCATATCAAGTTTTAAGACTATAGTAACTAGGGCCCGCAAATTATAGGAGAGAGTTAACAATGATAATGTTTTACCTCGAATCCACTGTTATCCACCTTTATCCCTCTCACCCTGTTTTTTTATTCTTATTTTTAAATGTACTTTTTATCACAAAAAATTTGAACTGCGATCAAATTTTATTTCCCAAAAGGCTGCTCATAAAATAAAGTTTGGAGACCACTGCTTTAGAGAGTTTGTTTCACAATGTAACTGCTCCAGTCCGGAAAAGTGATTTTTCCAGGACCTTGATGAAGAGACTAATGATCTAAAACTGAGAAGTGATTACAGTTAGGCCACCCGAAGTGAAACTACGAAGTTTACTTTAAAATCAAGGCGAGAGAAATTTTTCAGTTGAAAACATGTTTGAGCGTAGGCCTAAACATTGAGATGGGCTTTCTCACTTGAGAAGAATAAAGGTCCGTTAGGATAAAGGAGTTCGCTAATTTCATGTAGCAAGATTTGCAATAATCATGCGTATAAAGACAAATTCTTGTTCCAAGATTAGGCTTTAAGAACATCACAAAAAAAAACATACTACGTTAGTACAAAGCCACCGCCATTTTGTTTAATATATTAATATCAAGCTAAATTTATACTCTCATACCGCCCATTGCCACTCTAGCACGAGCTCATCCATCTGCCCGAAAGAGTGTAAGATGTGACTGGGCTGATTGATTATTCACAATCCAACGGCGATGTTTTATAACTTATGTGAAACAGTGTAGCCAAATCCGTGGTGGTAATAAGGTTATTTCTGTTAGGATATACTGAAGAAAAGAAAGGTACAGAGAAGAAACAGCGAGAAAACTACCTAATAAGGTGGGGTCAATGGGCCACAGGAAAGGAAGTGGGAAGGATAGTTAAAAAAAAAAGTTGCTAAAAGCTACGAAGACAGGAATTTGTGAAGAGACATGATCACCCAGGTACTGAAGAGACACGGCACATAAAAAATTCTGCCGCTGTGAATTCATGCAAAGTTTATCCTTTATTAAAAAAATATTCGAATAAATTTAATTGCTACAATTGCTTGGGCGATCAGGTCTCGAAAGAGACATGACTGACTGGGCAGAAGATTATCCCGCAGTAGATTGCCATTGCTTTCAGCGGTAGACTGGTTGCCAGACAAGGCTATAGAACCCAATCTGTCCTGTTATTTAACCCATAACTGGCGGAAAGAGACGGATTAATACGTTTCCCAAGGGTATTTGCGCGTAAGTGAATGCAATGAATTCAACTGGATTTCGAACTCGGCTTCCCGATTTCTCGTTCCGAGCCGATATCCACTGTACCACGACGCACATCCGCGGGTGATCAGTTATAATTCGTCAAGTTTTTTGAGAAAATTGTACTACTGTCTATTACTTATTATTCCTTACCTTGAGACGAATTACTGTATGTACTTATATTTATGACGCGGTCTTGTGGCGGAAGTCTTATTTCCCACTTTGCAACCTGTTTCATTCAGACATACAGCTGCAAGACTGTCACTGTCTATCACTATTTCCATGGCAAATGTTCAGATGAGCTTCATTTTTTAGTTCTACTAGTCTAGATATTTACAGCGATGACATTCTATGCTACTGCCATGGAGTCGAATTAACTCCATCTCCCCTGTGTTACAAATGCAAGAAGAAAAAATCGATTTAGCTTCTCTCACAAGAACTGACACTTTGTGCGACTGATCTTTACAAAATTTCTTCCTTTAATAATTCAGTTATGAATTTATTCGCAGTAGTTGATATGCCGAAAGGTTTTATAAGTTTACCCCGGTTCTATCTATCGCCCGGTTCACACTCCACCCATGTCTATTGAACAGGTTAAGAGGCTTATCCCTTGTTCCCTGTTTAGGATGTGGTTTCCGGCTTTATCTTTATCTTTTCCAATTTTTTCATTATTATGTAGCCCCCTGCACATCAGTGGTGTTACCGCCTTGCTCGGGGTGATACGATTAAAAAAAAAAATGACTAACTGTAAACGTAAGTTCAATGCCAACAATTTCTTCTATCGCATTTCACGCTTCTGGAACTCCCTTTCGGCTTTTAGTTTCCTAGTCAACTATGATCTTCAGACACTTAAATGAAATGTCTATCGTTATCTTCTGTCTTATTGACTCTTGTTTTTTTATTATTCTCCTTAATAGTATTTTTCTCATATTTTTCTATAACTTCTTGCGTTTTAGTGACTTTATTGCCTTCGCATTCCAATTGAGCTTCGTTACGTTATCTGTCGTATAAATGGGGAATGGTATGAATGCATATCTTTCCCTAGTTATGGGTTAAATAGTAGGACAAACTACTTTCTCCAGCCTTGGGTGGCAACCAGTTCAGGAGAAGGACAACCGTATAAAATGATAGTATAGAAGAATTATGTAAGTAAGGAAAGATTAGGAAATAGGAGATGCAAGAGATGACAAATGAAAAATAGATTGAGAGTTTGAGATCAAAAACATGTATTGAAAAAGAAACTGCCACTCTATCAGAGAAGACTGAACCACTTAACAACCACCTGCTGGAAATGTGAGTGCAAAAAGCATATCAACGCGCTTCTTAGGAACACTCGTTTCGTCCGTTTGCAGGTCCGTTCGAAGGTCGCCGGACAGACAGGAGCCTTACAGCGCTTAGAATAAAGATTTTAACACGACAAAAAAAAAAAAAAAAAAAAACAACAACAAAAAAAAAATAAATAAAATGACGCATTATGGCAGATACCGAAGTAGAAACATTGATTATTCATGGGAGAGTATTTAATACTATAAAGCTTAAACCACTAGAATATGAATGGAGAAGTTAATTTTCACGATTGACGGCAATGCTGGTATTAATTTACTAGTCTTTCATATTAATAGCAATATAATATTAATGCTGCGCATAGATTCAACACGACTCTAGAAGAGTTAAGTGTAAGGGTTTTTTCATCATAAATATCTTTTAGATACTTTTAACACAGTCTGAAATATAAAAAACAAAATGAATAGGAAAGGAGCACACTACAGAGAACAAATTCTGTACATTTAAGCAATTTCCCCAGTATCAGAATTACTAATTTTGATTCAAGGCCAAAAAACTCATGAAAATACCCATATCATCATTAGCAGCAAAAGTCGAACGGTGAAGCTTCAATCTGGGTGCGGAGTTGGAAAACTTTCTTTAGCTCTTAACATAACTAATCACAGCTAGCTGTTGTGAAAACGACAGTATGAGAATTCGCCACGTAATGTATGTAAGACTCCAACCCAAAAATAAAACTAGGGATTTATTTGTCGCTAATGATAAGAATACTATCATAAATACAACGTCCTTAAAAAAGAGTCAGTATCGCACTCCAGTTAGAGAATGAAATCAAGTCAACAAGGTTAAATGTCAGAAGATAAGATAATTGATATTCGCGTAGTCCATTGTAATTTTCAATACTAAAAAAGAAATATTATATCTTTTGGTGTTGAATTAGAACCTGCTCCCATTCTATCAAACACTCTTCCCATCTGCCCAACCCTCATCCTTGGTATCCTTACTCATCTGTCACCTTCCTCCTGACATTCCCTATGTCTAACCACTCCTTCTCTTTACCTTCCCCTATGTAGCCCCATGCGCAATAGTGGCAGTGGAATGCCTTGCTTGGGGTGAGATGATTAAAAAAAAAAAAAAAAAAAAAAGATTGAATGATTAGTTTACCAATATCGTAAAAAAATGACAACATTATTTACTTTAGTAATTGCATTGGTCATATTTTCTGCATGATTAATTGAGAATATTTATCAGCACAGTTAATTATTTTCTGGTGTATGAGAAAGAATTCTACGTTTTAAATCAACTATAAAATTATCCTAAGAAATTTAATTAATCTTAAAACGCTTATATCACCTATTTACGAGATATTTGCTCATTGCCTTTTCTTACAATAGAACCAGAATAGTTGATTATTGTGTAAAGAAGCTCCTGTTGGAGAACCGATAAACATGAACCAGAAGTATAGTCTCTATGATATATATATATATATATATATATATATATATATATATATATATATATATATATATATATATATATATGTTTGTGTCTGTGTGTGTATCCAAATGAATAAGGAGCGAATAAAATAATTGCAACGTTCAAAACATTAATTTAAAACAGTGCTCAGTATAAAAATAAAGCAATGAATATTTATTATTAATTATTACTTTAGAACATGCACAACTTTCAAACTACTACAAAATTGGACATTTTCTTTCGACGTTGAAAGAACAAATTCTCAACAGTTAGTTAATAATGATGGTAATAAACGTCTTATTAAAAAAAAACACCGCTTCCTTTTACTTTTGGAAATCTTTTTGTACGAGGTAAAAAGATATTAAAAAAGAGGAAAAAAATGAAAGAGGCTAGAAAAGATGAGAAAATAAAATGAGAAATCAAAAAATGGAAAAGAAAGAGGAAAGGGAAAGATACAGAAGAAATAGAAGTAAAGAAGAAAATAAGTGAGAAAGTATTGAGAAAAAAGATCCAATGGAAACGGCTAAGAGAGAGAAATGTTAAATTTAAGCTGGAAATGAATTGTAGACAGATATCGGTATCGGTTACATGGTGTCTGAGCTTAAATCTTTTGACATTAAAAAAAATATACTTCTATAAAGGAAAAGGAAATGAAAAGGAAAAAGAAATATACAAAAGGAGTAGAGAGTGAAGAAGAAAATAAAGAGGAAAAGTGAGAAAATTTATAGAGTGAAGAAAGGGTAGAGACAATAGAAACGGCTAAGAAAGAGAAATTTTAAATTTTCGCCGGAAGTGAATTGCAGACAGATACAGACATCGGTTACATTTTTTCAAGCTAAATCTTTTGGCATTTATAAAAAAAAAATGATGAAATCACATACACAAACAGAGAAATTATTCATAAAACGTAAATTAAAGGATATTCAAAAACATAAAACGAAGATATAAATTCATTAGAGCTAATATAAAAAATTGAAGAAATAAATTAAAAAAAATAAAAGAAATTAAAATTATAATTTAGAATAAAATTAGAATAAAAATGAGAAAACCTAAATTGAAATTAATATTAAAATTAAATTAAAACTAAAGTTTAAGGCAGTAAATAGATGACAATTTGTAATAGAAAATAAAGATAAACTAACATAAGAAGATATATACTATAGTTAAAGTAGATTATCAAAATAGTAAGGTTAATACTGTAAAAAGCTTACAATTGCTATAGTTTCATACCTTAGATTTTGTAATCCTAGCAGAATTATAAGGTTAATTTTTTAATATGTTTAAAATTTACTGTAGTTTCATACCATTGATTTAGTAACATGTCTTTTTCATGTACTTAATAATTTTCATTTTTTTTGCAGACAAAAGAAACATAGTTCATTCACCAATCTAGATATTCTAGCTTGTTTGAGAATTTTCCATTTAACTATAGATGTTTTATTCTCTTCTTTTAACATCCAAAAATATTTGAAAGTGAAGTCATATTTTGTTCATCCTTATTACTAAAAGATGAGAGATGATTGTAAAACGCTTTTTAAAAAAAGTTAATTGTATTACTAATATAAACTTTAGTAACCCTAGGATTTTCTACTGATGAGATAGAGCACATGTAGACAAGGGATTTAGTTAAACACTTTTTACATAAGGGGCATTGGTTGGGGTTTCTACAATTGCATAAGTTTTTACTTTGGGGCAAATTAAAATGAATAGTAGAATTACTAATGTTGTTGTTTATATAATATCACTATTTTTTGTTACAATCCAGAGCTCTCATAATCCAGAGCTCTCATAAATAGATCAAAGTTATCAGTTGAATTTTTAATCCGCTGTTCATTATCGTGAATAAGAACTGACGTTCTGCAGTTCAAATTTTTGTGAATTTCTAGAAATGTCTGAATAAAATTTCACGAATTCAATGAAAGGTTTTTAGATTTAGATGAATAAAAATCCTCGATATCAACTGGAAGAAAACGATAATTGTTTATGTTTACGATGTTCTTGAACCAGTCGATTACTTCCTAAGTACCACTCCACTGTATAAATTTAACTTGATTTTTTATTTGCAGGTTTACTCGTTCTAATATTACTTTACTAATTTTGCCAATCTCTGATTTAATTTGGTTGATAATTTTAGTGGGTAATTTTCGGTGAAATTCAGATTTGTGATCTTTTAACAATACATAAGCCTCCATCGTAGTAATTTTTGCAACTCTATCACTTATATTTAATTTGTCAGGGATTAGTTCATCTGAAAGGTTAATTGTATCAAGGTAATTAGAGTGCTCCATGTTGATTTTTTTTATAGTTATTCATTAATTTTTTTTCTTTATTAGAGCCTTGTACTCATTGGGATTCATTTTATAAAAAATAGAAGTTTTATCCGATTTCACAAAAATCTGATTAGATTCATTTATATTCCGAACCAGTGCATCCAAGTGTTTTCGAAATTTGAAATGAGACATTGTTCTTTCAAAGTTGAAACAAAATGTACAATTTTGTAGTAGTTCGTAGTGTGTACATGTTCTAAAATAATAATAATAATAATAATAATAATAATATATATATATATATATATATATATATATTCTCTCCAGGCATGTTTATGGAGAGAGAAATAATAACAAGGCAACGTCGGATCAGTTCATTAGAGAAACAATAGCGAGGTAATATATATTACTAAAGTTAAAATTTATCTGCTGCTTATTATTGACAATATGAATAGAGGCTAAATTTTTTTCTTCCTTGTGTCGCATCAAAGCTTACTAAATTACTTGACGCTATATTGGCTATTTGAAGTCATGTGAAATATTTTACAAACCTGATTTTAAAATCCGATTACAATGAAGTAGAAACTAAAACTGACATGGCGCCTACGCACACGCGGTCTTGTTTAGCGAGCTTCTTTTATTGACTATTGAGTAGCGAGTTCGTTTACAACGTCCTCAATACTTGTGGCTTTTGAAAATAGTAAGCTAAATTTAATATTTAAAATAATAATACTTATAAAAGGAATTCATATATCTGTCATAGAATGGTATTTCACTTCAAATAATACTGTCCAGCAGATGATGTCAATAGTGTTAAGAGGAATGAAAAACCATGACTTGTCCTCTTTTGATGACATTTGAAGTTTATTTCTAACAAAGGAAGAATGCTTAAAGCATAACATCCGAAATGTGTTACGAGAACATACAGTTGACACTGGCGAAGTGCAATTCTTTCATGAGAGTATAATATTTCGACTGTGTTCGTAATATCAAAGTACTAAACCAAAGAGCGATAAAATCGAATCTATGTTTTCTTTTCACTTTTAAATTTATCCAACTACTGTAACTTTATTAGTATACTAGCAGTATAGCCCGGCGTTGCTCGGGTGTAATGAAAGCTTTAAAACTAATCCATGGTCCTGGAGCTCAGACTCTTTGAACGTTGGCACGAAAGACTAAAAAGCAATAGTTGTTTCCACTTAAAGCGAAACCGTAGACTGAAAGAAAAATGAATGAATGTAAGTCAAATTTTGATTTCCTGGTATCGATATCAAATAAGTTTTTTTCGTCGTAAACTGAATTTTGAAGGCTAAATAAGTCCTCTGAGTAAATGGTATCAGAGCTGAGACTAAGAACTACAATTATACCTACTTAGAGCCAAACCCGAAGCAAAAACTAAAATAAAAAGGCTGAAAAAAATACAGATATACAGGCAGATAAACAGACACACACACAAACATCTTGCCTTTTATATATATATATATATATATATATATATATATATATATATATATATTATCTATTTTCTGCACTATTGTAAGAACTGCAACCTTGAAACTTCTGAATATCGTTTCTTATGTTTTTGTCTATGAGTGTATCAAATTTGATTAAAATCGGACAACGCCTTCTATAACCCTATTTTCTTGATTATTGATTTTTAATATTTATCGGGGATAACTCGACACAAAACCTAGCTAAGAACACTCGCAGACGCTTATAGTACAACTGTGTACATTTTCAAGAAAATTGGTTCAGCCGTTTCGGAATCTATAGGTAACGAACACACACACACACACACACACACACACAGACAAAGTTCTATTTATAAATAAGTTTAGATTAATCGGTATGTATTACTAAGACTGTGGTCGTTGGGAGCTGGTTAATGTTTCTTTGATTTTGTGTCATAACCGAACTCTCTACAGCTTACAAGTTTATGCCTAATTATCATCATCAGAATTATCAGAAGGTTGGTTATTTGGAATTGTGTAGAATAGTGTAAGAATGAAAATATGCATTTTTCATGTTAAAATAGGAATTTATTAAAAGGAAAGAATAACACAAGTTGTAGGAGTTAATGTGCAATTAAAAATATTATTATTAAGGTAAGGGTAGAGTTCGTGTTCAGTGATAAAATTATGGGAATCAAACGTTGTAGAAAATGTTCGTAGTACTAATTGCTGAAAGAGTATATGCATACATACGTATGTATGTATTTGTTTGGTAGGAATATTTTTGGATAGAGAAGAAGTAAAAGGAATCAGCAGAAGGAAAGAGAAAGAGGACAAATGCCCGAGTCAGCTTGAAGCTTCTTTCGTTACATTTTAACTTGTCTTTGCTGCTTCCATCCATGACTGTCTTGACGCTGACCGGGGTCTTTTAAATTATTCAGATTTTTGCACTTGCTCGCAAAGTCCTCAAGTCTTGCAAGTCACTCACATTGGTCAAAAATCAATTTAACACCTACTTGTGAAATCTAGTTTCGACTTTTTCTTTAAGCACATGGTCAATCCTTTTTCTGTTTGAGAAAAACTAGGATTTCACACGTCATTGTGAATTTTTGTAAAAGGGAAGAAGAAGGTTTATTTTAATTTCTTATCCTATTATAACTTCACCCTGAATTTCTGTTATATACTGCTGCTAAATCTGGACAAACAACGAGGAACACGTATATATAAAAATATAATCTTATATTTTTATTTTTCGTTGGTGACGCATGTGTGAATCAAGAGGTCAATCGGGGAGAGATCGCGCACACGAAGAAGCCGTCGAGAGTCGTTAAGTCTGTCTTTTCAGCCAAAAATTGTAGACTTTATATAATATTAAAAATCCTACGCTATTTTTGCTTTATTGAGTTGTTGCTTTGTTGATTTTTTTACATTTGTCAACCACATCCCTGCCGGCCGTCGCCTTTCAAGCCGGTTGTCACGCGCGTGTGTGCGTGTGTGTGTGTGTGTGTGTGTGTGTGTGTGTGTGTGTGTGTGTGTGATTTTTTTGCAGTTTTTTTACTTATCTACGGCCGGATATATCTGTCAACTACCTCTTGTCTGTTGTTGACCTTACCTACGACCGGATTTACCTGTCGTTTCTGCCATTCAAGGTATTATATTACATTTCTCTATAATCTTGGTTGATATCGGTGTTCTAGTAGACACAACGTTTCAACCAAGTACCCTCTGGTCATCATCAGGTGTCCATAGATTGGCTGATATGGATTATTGATTTCACAGGATATTTCGCAATAATCAACAAGATAATCCATATCAGCTAATCCATGGACACCTGATGATGATCAGAAGAAACTTAGTCGAAACGTTGTTTCTATTGTAACACCTATATCAACCAAGATGAGAACAAAAGTTCGAAATAATTCCAAGATTATTGGAAATTACTCATTTCAGAAATAAATACAAATTATGACAAGTGGCACGAACACACTAACATAATCCAGTTGTCAAAAACCACCTGACACTGAATATAAAAAGCTCCCATAATACACCACTAAAGTCCTTTGGGAAGGTGGCATAGTGGATATAGTAGTTGGTTATACATGTGTTAGTATCATCAAGTATCCATATCAGCCAATCTATGGACTCTCTGATGATAACCAGAGGGTACTTGGTCGAAACGTTGTGTTTATTATAACATCTATATCAACCAAGATGAGAACAAAAGTTTGAAATAATTCTAAGATTATTGAAAATTACTCATCTCAGAAATAAATACAAATTGTGACACGAACTCGCTAATCCAGTTGTCAAACTCCACCTGACACTGAATGTAAAAAGCTCCCAAAATACACCATTAAAGTTCTTTGCGACGGCGGCGTAGTGGATATAGTAGTTGGTTATATCATCTAGTATCCATATCAGCCAATCTATGGACACTCTGATAATCAGAGGGTACTTGGTCGAAACGTTGTGTCTATTTTAACATCTATATCAACCAAGATGAGAACAAAAGAAAAATAAGAAAAAATAATTCTAAGATTATTGAAAATTACTCATCTCAGAAATAAATACAAATCACATTTATCCGCTATAATAAAGTCCTCTGTAACTTGTAAACATGCCGAACTCTATTTGAGGGAAATCTGTCAGAGAGTTCTTTACTTTTAAAAAGATAGTTTATCATCTCTCTATTTGAATTAAAATCTACAATTTATATACACATGCATCTATCTTACCTGTCAAAGCGCGCCTTAAGCAAATTAAGGTCAGCAGTGTATCAGAGAAAGAAACTGAAAATTGTGGTACAGTGGATATCGGCTCGGAACGAGAAACCGGGGAGCCGAGTTTCGAATTCCAGTTGAATCCATTGTATTCACTTACGCACAAATACCCTTGGGAAAGGTATTAATCCGTCTCTTCCCTCCAGTTATGAGTTAAATAGCAGGACAGGTTGGGTTCTATAGCCTTGGCTGGCAACCAGTCTACCGCAGAAAGCAATGGCAACCTACTGCGGGATAATCTTCTGCCCAGTCAGTCATGTCTCGAAAAAGACATGATCGCCCAAGCGTGTTTCACGTATGGCACTTAACTGACTGACTGACATCCAGATCTGCTGGTCTATTGAAGAGGCATTCTCTGTAGATGTTGAATTACAGAAAATATACCATTACTTAAAATAATGCGACATTTACAGTTTTTATTAAAAGCATAAAAAATCATAAACATCTACAATGCATTTTATGCACTGATACAGTATAAGAACGTCTAACCCCGAGTTATTACTATTAAAGGCTTTTTCTTCTTCTTCTATATGCCCTGTCCCTTCAGGACGTAGGCGATCATGGCTTTCCACGTCTCCCTATCCCTAGTGGCTCTTAGCACGCCTTCTCCTGTCACACCACGCAACCATCGTTTCGTAATCCACCTGATCAGGTCCTTCAAATATGTTATCCACTGTTTTCCCCTGTCTCTTTTCTCTCTATCTGGCCTGTTAGTATCAGGTTCTCCAAGCCCTCCTTCCTCATTGCATGTCCCAGGAACTTCAGCTGTCTCTTCCTGATGCTCAGTATTAATTTCCTTTTTGTTTCCATCATTTCTAAGACCTTATCATTGCTCACTTGCTCGATCCATGATATTCGCAACATCCTTCTGTAGAACCACATTTCAGTTGCTTTAAGTTTTTTCTTCATCTTTGATATGATTTTTAAAACTGAATATTTTCAGATAGAGAGAACAGTTTTATAAATCCCCCTATGCAGAATTGCAAAACAACATTCTGTGCCGTGCCCATTCAGGACGTCGGCGATCATGGCCCTCCACAATTTCCAGTCCTTTGTAGAGCTTTGTAAATTTTATCTTTTTGTTATCTCTCCTAAAACCTGTTCTATCGTCCGTTTACACAAGCCCGTTAGGTCGTTTATACACTGTTTTCCTCTCGCTCTTTGCCAACAATATATCCCGCGAGTGTTAAATTTTCCAAACTCTCTTTGCCCATAATGTCCCCAATAAATATCAACTGTCTCTTTCTGATTTTAAATATGTGTCCTTTTTTGTTTCCGTTTTCGCAAATATTTTGTCGTTGCACCGATGTTACGGTCATGATATTCGCAGCATCCTTCTGTAGAACCACATTTTATTGCCTGAATATATTTCTTCTTCATTAGTGCGGAGATAGCTCAGCGTTCACTACCTTATAGGAATACTGATATTATATAACTGTTCAGTAATCTTTTCTTTGTTTCTAACAAAATTTTTCTGTTTCTTAACACTTAGTTTTTGGAAGGCATCATCGATATACAAATTCGACTTTAAATGTCGGTGTAGCACTTTCCGTCCTCTGTTAAAAGATTTAAATCTTTGTACTTGCTTGATTTATCAAGTCATTTGATAAGAATGACAAGACCGGACGTACTAGACAGCAGTAACTAAATTGAATATGTCGAAAAGGCAGATTTCGTGACACATCTGCTTAAAAAAAACCACCAGATGATGAGAAGAATTTGTAAATGTCAAGCGTACATATTACCACAGAAGAAAACTTGGATAAAGAAATTGATATCACAGAATCCTCTTTGACCCAACTTGAAAAGAGATGTATATAGGCAGAGTGAAAAACAAATATAACTTGTTTTTTTAATCGTATCACCCCGAGTAAGGGGGTAACGCCACTGATGTGCAGGGGACTACATAAGAGTAAAAAAATTAGGGAGCTACATATGAGTAAAAGGATTAGATAGGAGGAGAGTGAAGTGAAAGACGAACCAGTTAGAAAGGAGCAAGAGAAGACAGGGAATACAGGTGTGATAACAGCTGCAAAGTTGGAGAGAAAGGAAAGTATATACAGGGTGGTGTGGAAAGAACTAGAGTCAAGTGGTTAAGAGATGAGTATTGACATTGCATTTAAATTCCTGGAGGTTGTAGCCGTCAGGAAAGGAAGAATATGGAAGCGAGTTCCACAGGCAGGAAGTGTGAGTAAAGAATCTGAAGGAGTAGAATTGTCGTTTGCATTTGGTTGATCTAACTGTGAATGAGTGAGACCCAGTTGCCAGTCTGGTTGCACGAGTAAACACCTGTTGGAGGGGCACCAGTGACTTAAGTTAGAGCAGAATCCATGAAATGATTTATAGAACAGACAGAGGGAAGAACTAGAATAAAATTGAGAGATACAGTCGCTTTCTCACCGACGCAATGTGGCTTCCCTGTGTCTCTTCTACAAATACTTTCACGTCTTCTGCTCCGATGAACCTAGCTCACTGGTACCCCCTATATATGAATTTCCTCGAGCCACAAGATGAGCAACTAGGTCCCACCCTTTTAGTGTGAAACCAAAAATTCTACTCCATCAGCATCTTTTCTCGCACTTCCCGCCTGTGGAATTCCCTTCCGCATACTTGCTTTCCCGACAGCTATAATCTCCAAGAATTTAAATGTAAAGTCAATGGTCCTCTCCTGCCTCACTAACTTACATCCTCTCTCTCTCATGCTTTTTCTCCGTCCACTCAAATCTCATCAGTATTCTCTTCCTTCGCATACTCTCTTCCTGACACTCCATGTAACCTGTTACTCTTTCTCATAACATTATTTCTTGGGGCCACGCGATTATAAAAAGAAACACCATTGATGATAGTGAAGGAGATCATTCAAACAAGAAAAGAAAGAACTGATGAAATTCTAGAGATGATAAAAAAGTGACAACAAAGAAGGCTGAGGAACGAAAAAGAGTCAGTCAGTTAAGTGCCATACGTGATACACGCTTGGGCGATCATGTCTCGAAAAAGACATGACTGACTGGGCAGAAGATTATCCCGCAGTAGGTTGCCATTAGCTTTCTGCGGTAGACTGGTTACCAGCCAAAGCTATAGAACCCAATCTGTCCTGTTATTTAACCCATAACTGGAAGGAATAGACGGATTAATACATTTCCCAAGGGTATTTGCGCGTAAGTGAATGTAAGGAATTCAACTGGAATTCGAACTCGGCTTCCCGATTTCTCGTTCCGAGTTGATATCCACTGCACTACAACGCACATCCGCACGAAAAAGAGTGCAAGACATTAAACAGAAAGAAATGAGAAACAAATGTAGGCAAATTAAATCCGAATGACTCAGCGAAATATGCAGAAATAGAAAAGATGAGTAACGCTGATAATTCAACTATGTAAAACAGAATCAGTCAGTCTGCTAAGTGCCATACGTGATACAGGCTTTGGGCGATCATGTATCGAAAGAGACGACTGACTGGACAGGAAATTATCCCGCAGTAGGTTGCCATTGCTTTCTGTTGTAAACTGGTTACCAACCAAGGTTATATAAACTAATCTGTCTCATTATCTAACGCATAACTGGAGGGAAGAGGCGGTTTAATACCTTTCCCAAGGGTATTTGTGCGTAAGTGATTACAAGAAATTCAAGTGGAATTCGAACTCGGCACCCTGAATTATCGTTCCGAGTAGATATCCACTGCACCACAAGAATGAAATTGTCAAAAGGTAGGCTCATCATCAGGCTACATAAAAATCAAAGAAAGGAACAATGAAATAAAAATTAAAAATACTGTAAACATGGAACGAATCCGTTTGTGTGTGTGTGTGTGTGTGTGTGTGTGTGGTGAGAGAGAGAGAGAGAGAGAGAGAGAGGATATGCAATAGCCAGAGATATTATAATCTGAAGTTAGATCAGCACCGAACAAGATTAACAGAAACAAATCATCAGGAATAAATGGGAAATGACAGGCTCACAGACTTGGAGGATTTCGATAAGATCAGTCAATATGTGCCATACGTGATACACGCTTGGGTGATCATGTCTGACTGAGCAGAATATCCTGCAGTAGTTGCCATTGTGGCAGACTGGTTGCCAGCCAAGACTATAGAACCCAATCTGTCTTGTTATTTAACCCCATAACTGGAGGGAAGAGACGGATTAATACCTTTCCCAAGGGTATTTGTGCGTAACTGAATACAAGTAATTCAACTGGAATTCGAACTCGGCTCCACGATTTCTCGTTCTGAACCGATATCCACTGTAATACAACGCACATCGATAAGATCACAAGAGTGATAAAACGAAATATACAACCGTGACAATATAACGGAGCACCTCATGAGATTCATTTTCGTAGCATTACCCAAGAAAACAGGGGTAGAAGAATGTGAACTCCATTAAATAATCAGGTTAATGAGCCACGTAACCAAGCTAATAATCCAAATTCCGTTAGAGTATTAGACTGAAAATAGGACAGGAATCGTGTGGCTATGTCAAGGACACTGGAAAGCGAGAATTAAAGATCAGACATCAGCTGTAAGAAGACAGAAAGTACGGTTGTAAGCAAGAGGAAAAGCCAAAGACACGAAATGCGAATTAAAAATGTCGACTGCAAACAAGACAGTTAGTTAAGTGCCATACGTAACACGCGCGAGCGATCATGTCTCGAAAGAGACTTGACTGACGGGGCAGAAAATTTCCCGCAGCAGGTTGCCATTATTTTCTTCGTCGTCAGGTTGTTGTGGAGTACAACATAAAAGATTGTGCGTTGTATGTAAATACAAATGTCGGTCCCTTAGGTTCGACATAATGGTGGGAACTTGGTATTTTCGCGTAGTAACGAAGCGTAACTTGCCAGGTCGCTGACTCATGTCTTCTCTCTGACTACTCGCTGCACTGTTACTTATATTAGGAGGGAGAGTCCACTAACCCTAGACAAGTGAGTTCACCATAACATCCCCTATAGAACCCAGTCTGTTCCACTATTTAACTCATAGCTGGAGGAAAGAGACGGATTAATACCTTTCCCAAGAGTATTTGAGTGCAAGTGAATGCAACAAATATCAACTTGAATTCGAACTCGGCTCTCCGATTTTCCGTTTTGAGTCGATATCCGCTGCACCACAACGTACGTCAAGTACAGAAACAAGGACAGAAGTTTAAATATCTGGGAATTGTTTAAACCGAAGGCTACTGGAATCCAAACGTCCATCGGATTAGTAAAAAAGCATTCCAGAAACTAAATCGATGGTCCAAAGTAGTTTCGAACAAGTGAAATCTGTGAATTTTGGCGGTGACAGTGCTACTTCGAACTTTGTGGACTGGCGCTACAGAATCCCAAACAAAGATCTGTACCAGATAACAGAAACCATATCACTTGAGAACTTTTAACAGCAGCAACAACTAAAGTGGTTAGTACTTATAACTCGAAGAGAAAATAATGATATATGTTGACATTCCACACTCCTTCAAATAAATGGTCACAACTGGTAAGAGCGATAACAGCTACTGGACTTGAGAAAAATTTTTTGAGAAACAATTCCTGGAAATTGTTTTAAGAAAAAGATTTTATAAATTTCAACCGACAGTAGAACAGCCTGCTCAGTTAATGAATGCCGAATATTTCCTTGTAAGGAAATGACTAATGTTATTATCAACATTACCATAGTTATATTTACTATATTTCTCGGCAATGCCTTCCTAAAAGGACGAGTGATAAAGAAAAAAGTATTTTTATAGAGTCTGTATTTTAAACCGGGAAATTTATTTCCTAATGATTGTCATTGCGACTTTTAATCTTACAAAATGTCGGCCTATCTTTGATGTTTTTTTTAACTTTATCATGGCTTTATGATAAGAAGGAAAAAAAGAAGACCAATGGGAAGACAGTTCAAAACAGGTAGATTGATTGTGTCGGTTAATACAACATGAGGAAAAGTTCCTTGAATAAAATTACCAATGAAAGAATGGCAGAAAGTACATGACTTTTTTTAAAGTTTTAGGTTTTCTCCTGATAAACAAAAGAACTCTGATTTGTTTGAAGAGTTTTTTTTTAGATATTATTTTTTTTGATTACACAAACGTATATACTCGGGGATCTTCTCTCTAATTCAGTCAGTTAAATGCCATACGTGATACACGCTTGGGCGATCATGTCTCGAAAGAGACATGACTGACTGGGCAGAAGATTATCCCGCAGTAGGTTGCCATTGCTTTCTGCGGTAGACTGGTTGCCGACCAAGGCTATAGAACCCAATCTGTCCTGCTATTTAACCCATAACTGGAAGGAAGAGACGGATTAATACCTTTCCCAAGGGTATTTGCGCGTAAGTGAATACAATAGATTCAACTGGAATTCGAACTCGGCTCCCCGAGCTTCTCGTTCCGAGCCGATATCCAATGCACCACAACGCACATCCTCTCTCTAATTACACATACTTATTTTTTTGATCTTTCGTTTTCAATTAGATATAAGACTCTCATTGCAACTGAAAGGTAGTTCTGTATTTTAATGAAATAATTTGTTTTCGTGAAATTCCATTAACAGTTACTGTAAATGTTTTCACTGATTAATGTATGGATGCCTGTGTCCAGATTGATGAGCTGCTTCAATTCGCCGAGTGATAGTAAAACACAAAATATGTACATAGATAAACTCGTAAATTCGGCGACTTTTTAAGCGTGTCTTAGATGAGGCACAAGAACAAAAGTATGGTTCATCCAGTGATGAGCAAAACTCACTGTTCAATCATAATTTATTTAGCGAGACAAGTGTGCTAACCATTACACCATGTCGATTATTTTCTAAGCGTAGCTTAGATGTGGCATAAGGCCGAAAGTATGGTGCTTCCAATGAAGATCGAACTCACTCTTCAATTGTAAGTCGTTTAGCGGGACAAGTTTGCTAGCCACTGCATCACGCTTAAAAGCCCAAATAAACAAAGTAAGCATTTTATTATCAAAATTGTGTATATTATAGGATAGAAAATAATACTGGTAACTGTTTTCTTGTTGCTTCAGGTTTGGTCGAGGGCAAAGTAAGAGTGATCGCTTTTGTCTCTATGTGCTGTGACCCTAGAGGATGTCGGTGATCATGGCTCTTCCCCATTTCCTGTCCTTGGTAGTCCTTTAAGTCTTACTGCTATTTCCCCTAAATCTTGCCATTTACTGAAGATTACTTGTTTAGAAAGTAGGTTATATGTTGTTTTCCTTTCTCACTTGCTATCCTGTCTATCCTGTGAGTATCGGATTTCCAAGCCGTCTTTCCTCATTATATGCTGAGGTAATTTCAGTTGGCTCTTCCTGATGTTAAGTATAAGTATAATTTTTTTTCTCTAAAATCTGTCGTTCCGCAGAGGTTTCGTCTATGGTAACCTCAGTGTCCTTTTTGGTTTTATTTTCTCTAAAATCTGTCTTTGTGTATATGTGTGGTCTATGGAATACTTAGTATTCTATTTTATTTTCTTAAAAAATGTGTCGTTGTCCACATGTTTGGTCTATGTTATCCTCAGAAAGCCTTTTGTTTTTCTTCTCTCTAAAATAGGTCGTTGCCCACATGTTTGGTCTATGTTATCCTCAGAAAGCTTTTTGTTTTTCTCTTCTCTAAAATAGGTCGTTGGCCACATGTTTGGTCTATGTTATCCTCAGAAAGCCTTTTGTTTTTTCTTCTCTCTAAAATAGGTCGTTGCCGACATGTTTGGTCTATGTTATCTTCAGAAAGCCTTTTGTATTTATTTTCTCGGAAATGTGCAGTTGATCACAAGTTTAGTCTAGAGTAACCTCAGTATCATTTTTGTTTTTATTTTCTCTAAAAAGTTAGGTTGCTCTGGTGTTTGGTCTATGTCATCCCCAGTAACCTTTTGGTTTTTATTTCCTTTAAAATGTGTCGATGATGAGATGTTTGGTCTATGGTATCGTCAGTAACCTTTTGGTTTTTATTTTCCCGAAAATGTATTGTTGATGACATGTTTGGTCTATGTTGTCCTCAGTAATTTCATGTTTTTATATTTTCGTTAGAAAGTGTCATTGATGACATGTTTGGTCTATGGTATTCTCAGTCAACTTTTGGTTTTTATTTCCTCTAAAATGTGTCGGTGATGACATTTTTAGTATATGGTGTCCTCAGTAACCTCATGTTTTTTGTATTTTTCTTAATATGTCTCGTAAATGACATGTTAGGTCTATGGTATCCTCTGTAATGTTTTGGTTTTTATTTTCATTAAAATGTGACGTTGATGACATGTTTGGTCTATGGTGTACTCAGCATTCTCATGTTTTTTATTTTCATTACAATGTCTCAGTGATGACGTGTTTGGTCTATGGCATCCTCAGTAACCATTCGATTTTTATTTTCTCAAAAATGTGTCGTTGATGACATGTTTGGTCTATGGTGTCCTCAGTAACCTCATTTTTTTTATTTTCATTAAAATGTGTTGTTGATGACATGTTTGATCTATGGTATCCTCAGTAACCTTTTTGTTTGTATTTTTATTAAAATGTGTCGGTGATAACGTGTTTGGTATATGGTATCCTCTGTCAACTTTTGGTTAATATTTTTTCTAAAATGAGTCGTTGATGACGTGTTTGGACTATGGTGTCCTCGGTCAACTTTTGGTTAATATTTCTTCTAAAATGAGTCGTTGATGACGTGTTTGGACTATGGTGTCCTCAGTAACATTTTGGTTTTTATTTTCATTAAAACGTTTCGTTGATCACATGTTTGGTCTATGGTATCCTCAATAATGTTTTTTGTTTTATTTTCTCTAAAATGTGTCGTTGATGAAATGTTTGGTCTATTGTGTCCTCGGTAACCTTACTTTCGGTAAAATGTGTCGTTGATGACATGTTTGGTCTATGGTATCCTCAGTCAACTTTTGGTTAATATTTTCACTAAAATGTGTCTGTGATGACGTGTTTGGTCTAAGGTATCTTCAGTAACCTTTTGGCTTTTATTTTCATTAAAATATTTCGTTGATGACATGTTTGGTCTATGGTATCCTCAGTAATCTTTTGTTTTTTATTTTCTCAAAAATGAGTCGTTGATGACATGTTTGGTCTATAGTGTACTCAGCATTCTCATGTTTTTTATTTTCATTACAATGTGTCAGTGATGACGTGTTTGGTCTATGGTATCTTCAGTAACATTTTGGTTTTTATTTACATTAAAATGAGGACATGTTTGGTCTATGGTATCCTCAGTAATCTTTTGGTTTTTATTTTCTCTAAAATGTGTCGTTGATGAAATGTTTGGTCTATGGTATCCTCAGTATCCTTTTGGTTTCTATTTTCATTAAAATGTATCGTTGATGACATGTTTGGTCTATGGTGTCTTCAGTAATCTTTTGGTTTTATTTTCTCTAAAATGTGTCGTTGATGATATGTTTGGTCTATGGTGTCCTCAGTATCCTTTTGGTTTCTATTTTCATTAAAATGTATCGTTGATGACATGTTTGGTCTATGGTATCCGCAGTCACCTTTTGGTTAATAATTTCTCTAAAATGTGTCGTTGATGAAATGTTTGGTCTATGGTGTCCTCAGTATCCTTTTGGTTTCTATTTTCATTAAAATGTATCGTTGATGACATGTTTGGTCTATGGTGTCTTCAGTAATCTTTTGGTTTTTATTTTCTCTAAAATGTGTCGTTGATGATATGTTTGGTCTATGGTGTCCTCAGTATCCTTTTGGTTTCTATTTTCATTAAAATGTATCGTTGATGACATGTTTGGTCTATGGTGTCTTCAGTAATCTTTTGGTTTTTATTTTCTCTAAAATGTGTCGTTGATGATATGTTTGGTCTATGGTGTCCTCAGTATCCTTTTGGTTTCTATTTTCATTAAAATGTATCGTTGATGACATGTTTGGTCTATGGTGTCCTCAGTAACCTCATGTTTTTTATTTTCATTAAAATATTTCGTTGATCACATGTTTGGTCAATGGTATTCTAAGTAATCTTTTGGTTTTTATTTTCTCTAAAAAGTGTCGTTGATGAAATGTTTCATCTATGGTATCCTCAGTCAACTTTTGGTCAATATTTCTTCTAAAATATGTCTGTGATGACGTGTTTGGTCTATGGTATCTTCATTAACCTTTTGGTTTTTATTTCCTCTAAAATGTATCGTTGATGACATGTTTGGTCTATGGTATCCGCAGTCACCTTTTGGTTAATAATTTCTCTAAAATGTGTCGGTGATAACGTGTTTGGTCTATGATATCTTCAGTAAACTTTGGTTTTTATTTTCTCTAAAATATGTCGTTGATGATATGTTTGGTCTATGGTATCCTGATTCAACTTTTTGGTTAATATTTTCTCTAAAATGGGTCGATAATAACGTGTTTGGTCTATGGTATCTTCAGTAACCTTTTGGTTTTTATTTTCTGTAAAATGTGTCGTTGATGACATGTTTGGTCTATAGTGTCCTCAGTAACCTTATGTTTTTTATTTTCCTTAAAATGTTTCGTTGATCACATGCTTGGTCTATGGTATCATCAGTAACCTTTTGGTTTCTATTTTCATTAAAATGTTTCGTTGATAACATGTTTGGTCTTTGGTGTCCTCAGTCTCCTTTCTGCTGTTTTTTTCTTTAAACTGTTTCGTTTTTCACATGTTTGGTCTATGGTATCCTCAATATCCGTTTAGTCTTTATTTTCTCTAAAATGTGTCGCTGATCACATGTCTGGTTTATGGTATCCTCAATATCCATTATGTTTTTATTTTCTTTTAAAATGTTTCGTTGAGAACAAGTTTGGTCTGTGGTTTCCTCAGTATACTTTGTTTTTATTTTCTCTAAAATGTGTTGTTGATTATTTATTTGGTCAATTGTATCCTCAGTTTCCTTCTACTGACCAAAGAGTGGGACTAAACTAAGCAGGACAGAAAAATAAGCTCTTTTATGTGTAAGAAATTCAACAAAGTGAGGAGAGCAAAGTTAACATTTACCTTAAGTTAAGTTTGTCATACACATTTTTTTACTGGAACTGACCAAAAAGTTAAAAAGAATTATTCTTTGTCTTTTTTCTTTTTTTTTCCCTAGCTCTCTGTTAGATTCTTTGTTTCTCATTTTTTTTCTTTTTTTTTTTTGCACTCTGTTAGATTATTTGATTCTTTCTTTTTTTGTTCGGCTTTATTTTAGTTATCTTCCCACACTTCTGGTTTTCAGGCCATACACTAGCTATTCAGTTGACTATCTCAACCCCTGCCTCGGTATCACTGGAACTAACCAAAAAGTTAAAAATTATTCTTTACCTTACTGGTAGTAACCATGCGTGTTGGGATGGGATCAACTTTGTTTTAAATATTCTTAAAAGTAAGTAATTTTCTACTTAATTTTAAACTTTTTATGCTTAATTAGAGGATTGGTTTTATTTTTTTGGGCAGAAATTTCTTTGATTAGTGGGTTCTTTGTTTCTCTTTTTCTTTTTCCTAGCCCTCTGTTAGATTATTTGTTTCTTTCTTTTTTTTGTTCGGCTTTATTTTAGTTATCTTCCTACCCTTCTGGTTTTCAGGTCACACACTAGCTATTCAGTTGACTATCTCAACCCCGCCTCGCTATCACTGGAACTGACCAAAAAAGTAAATCATTTTTTGCTTAATTTTAAACTTTTCATGCTTAATTGAACGATTGGTTTTCTTCTTTGGGCAGAAATTTCTTTGACTGGTGGACTTTAACTAAGTTAAAACTTAGCAATTCTCCACCCTATGTTGTTGTTTTTTTTAATTGGAGTAGATAGACCAAACTATCGCCTGGTTCACACTCCACCCACGTCTATTGAACAGGTAAAGAGCTTCATTCCTTGTTCCCTGTTTAGAATGTGGTTTCCGGCTTTCTCTTTTCTCTCCTCAGACCTCAGTATTGGTGCTTCCGTGATTTTCCTGCGATGTGCTTGGCTGGTGGCAACGTCTAATCATTGTGAGGGTACCGGGTTGGCAGTTTCCTGATTGCTGCTTCCGACTGGTAGTTAGGAGCCCTAACTCTTACGTAGCGTCAAGAGCGGCTGCTCTGATCAACAGTTGCATAATACCGGGGTTCTTGTTGTGCCATGTCGCGCATGGATAGGTGTCCCCTGCAAGCGCTTTTGGTGGGCAACCCTGAGGCCACACTTTGATGCAGCCCGAGCCAGTTCCCATCCCAGCGCATATCGTGGATAATGACCGCTTGCATCCTCTATTCAAGGTCCCTCCCTACCAACAAATTTTAACATGAAAAACGGAATAAAAAACCCCTAAACCAGTCAAACTCAAATCACCAAAACCTCTTAACATTTCTTTTATTAACATCCGGGGCATTCGTACTAACTTTTGTAGCGTAAAAGTCCCCTGACATCCTAGCGCTCTGTGAGACTAACCTCAACTCTTCAATTCCCTCCTCTGACTTCTGAATCCCTGATTATCTTCCCCTTTTAAGGAAGGATTCCACTGTCCACATGCATGAACTGGGGGTCTACGTTAGTGAACACCTCCCTGTAGCTAGGGTGACATCACTCGAATCCACTGCCCACCAATATGTATGCCTCCGTCAATCACTTCTTAGTTCGGTTATCTACCTTTTCTTCCTTTACCGTTTCCCCTCTTCTTCAGTCTGCTCCCTTCTAGACAGCATTACTGACAATATAGGTAAGGCTAAAACGACAATTCTATTTCTTCAGCTTCTTTTCTCGCACTTCCCGCCTGTGGAACTCGCTTCCTTATTCTTGCTTTCCTGACGGCTACAACATCCAGGAATTTATATGAAAGGTCAATGCTCATCTCTTAACCACTTGACCCTAGTTCTTTCTTCATCACCCTATATATTCTTTCCTATGTCTCCACCTCTGCAACTGTCATCACACCTGTATTCCCTTCCTTCTCTTGCTCCTTTCTAACTGGTTCGGCCTTTTCTTCACTCTCCTCTAATCTTTTTACTCTTATGTAGTCTTCTACACATCAGTGGCGTTACCGCCTTGCTCATGGCGATATGATTAAAAAAAGAACAAAACAAAAAAAGAACTCCAAAATAGTATAGTTTTTTTTTGTTTTTTTTAAAATATAGACCTCTTTTTTTTATCAAAACAAACAAGAAATGAGGAATATTTTTCTATTGTGTTCGTCTTGCTGTTACAGAGTGAGTATAAGGTAGGTTTTGTTTGTGGTTTCACGATGTGTATTTTTGTCCACTGGCCTTTTCTTGGCTCTACTCGCAAGCCGAGAAGTGGTTATATGCGACTCGATTCTGTTAAATCTGGTTATGCAACAGCAAACAGAATATTAGTGTAGACATATGAAACGAGAAATAACAAAATTATACGATTGCCTATTTATTTTACAAATATGATTTCTTTATAAAAATGTATACTTCAAATATTTCAAACATATATATATATATATATATATATATATATATATATATATATAGATGTGTGTGTGTGTGTGTGTGTGTGTGTGTTGGAGATCACTCCTTTTTGGATACAAGAATGAACTCGTCTTATGTGTACATATAATCCTGCCTATACAGAGAACAGCGGTTGAGTTGTAAAGTTGAGTTGAATTGTGTAGTTGTACAGCCGCTAGTTGGTCAGTAAGAATATAGACTTAATACCCGGACATACTTCTTCACTACAAGATTGTATATATTGATTCCTACTAACAGTATTCTTGGTATTCCTGAATTGACTAACCCTTGTTCCAGTTTGTATATTTTGGCTCAATATAACTTACATTTTTTATCTCCATATCAGCTTTTGTCATTTATTATTTTGTGTGGTTTTTCAACAGGAATCCACAACAATATGTGATATATTGTTATGTCGCCAAGTATACATGAATAACTCAACAACAGAATCAGAATATAAGTTGTATTCCGCGGAAAGACGGTTAGTATGTACAGAAGTGATTAGTAATATTTACAATAGAAAAGATACAAGAGTCCAATCCGTCGTAAGACGTGTGTATACGTGATTACTTCCGGTACGCCACCGGAAGTGTGACTAACTCTTAACTTACTCGCACTGACTCTTCAGTAACTCATTAGAGACTCTCAAGTGACTCTCTACGACCCCTTTGTAGAGAATCCACCATTGCTATATATAGCAATGGGAACAGTCCATTTGTAGTCAAATAGGAGCGGCGCCCTAACATATATATATATATATATATATATATATATATATATATATATATATTATTATTTATATATTATATATGAGCGGTACTTGAAAACGCTCAATATCAGTGATAGAGTTAACATATATATATATAAATATATATATATATATATATATATATATATGGAATGGTATCTTCCACATCGTGTTAATTTATGTATTTATTTTAGTATCTTTAATGAGTTCTTTTTTCGCTATCTGGTCATTTAGCTATTTTAACCATTCATCATTACATTAATATCACGAAAAATCAATTTCTTTTTCTTTTTCTTTTTTTTCCGGATATTTACTTGAACAATTTACACATTATCATTACTGGACATTCATTTATTTGTAGACGATCTTATTCTAGAAATGTTTCCTCTTCTCCTGTGCAACCAAAACATCTTGCATTCCAATAACGTAGCAAGCAGAGATTAGGACACAGGCCGGGGCCTGATCAACCTTGGCTGGGTCAACCTGGGGAGACGGTATGATGTTTTTAAAGGACCGAAACCGTCAATGGAACCAGGGTAACATCACTGATGATGTGTCCTAACCGCATCTAAATGATGTATTTTTTTTTTAATGTTATACATTTAGCAATAATATAGAATGGTAATATTAATCGTTTTCCGACAAGGAAACATGTTGCATTCATTGAGCGATCAACCAGTAATGCTTCCGGTTGAAATTTATAAAATTTTTCTCTTAAAATAATTTTTCAAGAAAATAAGTTTTCCAATTCTATTATCGCCATTTCCAGCAATGATGGGGTTTTCTTTCTAATCTTTTATTTGAAGTAGTGTGGAATGTCAGCAACTTGATTTAGTCATTATTTTCTCTGTAAGTTGTGTAATTGATTGTATTTGTTTCTGCCCTTGTTAGACCGCAGATGATGTGGTTTTTGTGATATGGTGCAGTTCTTTGTTTATAATTTTAGAGCGCGAGTACACATTGTTCGAAGTATGTTGTTGCCATGGCTCGAAATATAACTGCTTCATATGTTTGTTCTGTTTGTATAAAATACAGACATCAAAAGTACAGTACTGTGCAAAAGTATTAGGACAAGAACTATTTATCTTTTATGAGGCATTGTTATAGTGGAACATCCTGCCACCCCTAGAGAATAGAATGCTCTGCTTTATAAAAGACGGTAACGAGTGGTACGAAGAGAAAAAAGGTCTTTGGCATTCGCCTGACAGCTCTATGACACTGTCAGCTCTATGACACTGTCAGCTCTAACACACTGTCAGCGCTCTGACTTCGGGTAGAGGGCGCTCTCTGCTTCCGAGCACAAACCCAGTCGTGATTCCGCCGAAGGGTAGAACCACGACTGGGGAAAAAATAGACAGAGATTTTTTGGCCCGGCTATATGGCCGGGAATACCCACTATAAAATGACCATGTGTCACATCTGGCCTTGCGTGGGAAGGCTAGTAAAAAGAAAAAGGTCTTCGGCATTCGCCTGACTTTTCTATGACACTGTCAGCCCTCTGCCTTCGGGTAGAGGGCGCTCTCTGCTTCCGAGCAGAGAGCACAAACCCAGTCGTGGTTCCGCCGAAGGGTAGAACCACGACCGGGGAAAAATAGACAGAGATTTTTTGGCCCGGCTATATGGCCGGGAATACCCACTATAAAATGACCATGTGTCACATCTGGCCTTGCGTGGGAAGGCTAGTAAATACAGAAAAAGGTCTTAGGCATTCGCCTGACTGCTCTATGACACTGTCAGCCCTGTGCCTTCGGGTAGAGGGCGCTTTCTGCTTCCGAGCAGAAAGCACAAACCCAGTCGTGGTTCCGCCGAAGGGTAGAATCACGATTGGGGAAAAATATACAGATTTTTTGGTCCGGCTATATGGCCGGGAATACCCACTATAAAATGACCATGTGTCACATCTGGCCTTGTGTGGGAAGGCTAGTAAATACAAAAAGGTCTTAATCGAAGGCATTCACTATTCGATAGTCGATTCCGCTCCAACCCTTGGCTTGCATATATGTATATTATTGTTAATTGTACCTTAGTACAATAAATCTGTATTTCTTATTCCTGGTGTTGAGTTCCATGCTTCAACTGATCATTTTTATACTCTATTTCTTTTCAGGATATATCAAGCATTAAAATAAAGTTTCAAATCACCCCTGTCCTAACACTTTTGCACACTACCGGTTGTGTGCAAAAGTATTAGGACAGAGGTGATTTTCTTAAAAACCTCACTGAAATTCAAATACACGGTGAAAAGCTAATAAATATTATTTATTTCAAACTAGGTGTAAAAGAAATGTATTAAAAAGAAGTTATATTTAGTTTTTACTATTTTCTATTAAACAAGTTGTTTTGAAACTACTCATTATTCTATTATCCTTGGATATGACTGACTTTTTTCTTATTCTCTATTCTCGAATTGATGAATCTAATGTTACTTCGCAAGACACAGTTATACAACAAATACAAGCTGCTTGGCAGGAGATACCATTAGATACATTGAAGAAGCTTGTGATGTCAATGCCTGACACAATGAAGGCTGTGATCAAAGCAAAAGTCTATTATACTAAATATTAAATGTATTTTGTAACAAGTATTTTTTCTTGTTAAAGCATTTGTTGAATAAATTAAATAAATTACTTTAATTAAATCGTTTATTTTCTGTCAATATACCCCATAAAAGATGAAATAGTTTTTGTCCTAATATTTTTGCGCAGTACTGTATGTTTGATATGAAATATAGTAAAGAGTACGAATTTTCTGATTGATTAGTTTCTCTAAATATATTAGCCTTACCACCATGTATACTTCGAACACAGACTATTACGCATTCAAACATTTGGTTTATGATACAATTGATAGTTATTGTTTCATATACTCGATCACCTACAGGCAACTGCATGATTTTCCAAACATAATCTTTGATAGCTTATTGTGTTTACAGGCTAATATATCAAGTTATTTCGACCTCATTGGTATCTTAAATGATCAGCGCGCATTGTAGTGAGTGATGTAAATCTATGCAGATATTTAGAATGAGTGCTGGAGCATTAGATAGATGCTAGCGGTAAATTGGTTAGCGTGTTGCTTAGGAAAGTTTCGACTGAACGTTTCATTCTCATTGGGGGTTCTAAAAATGGGATCATATCGTAAAATCGATGTATACTAAGTGTGCAATAAAGGTATGAGGATGAGTGTATGGACTTAAATACAAGGGGCGGTGAAAAGATCTCGATCCAAACTAGAAGAGAAATGATACTGTTTATTTAGAATTTGAGAACGGGCTAAGAACGTTTCAGCACTTTCACTAAAATGCAAGCCTGACCATATATATATATATATATATATATATATATAACATAGAATACTTGGTATATTAATCAGGTAAATTCCGATAGAGACGAACTCAATATTAAATTCATTTAATTAATTTAACAGTTTATTGTAGTATATATATATATATATATATATATATATATATATATATTTGTCATCCGCAGACAGATCTGTTTCGCTGTGTCACAGCTCAACAGTACGGTTAGACTTCGATTTCTCCCTAACCCAGGCTCGAAACCCGTCCGAAGTAGCGTCAGTCGGCGACTCTACACCTGGGCCACGGGGCGTTCGGTGGACGAAGGCAATCTTTTTTAGCGCATATCATATTACGCGCCTAGCAGTCAGAGTGCTCCAATTTATTTTTAATGAATGAGCGATATATATATATATATATATATGTGTGTGTGTGTTTGTGTGTGTGTGTGTGTTTGTGTGTGTCTGTGCGTGCGTTGAAAATTCAAATATAAATAGAAATATTTTGTGCAAAAAATATCTGTGTAAAAATATAAATAAACATATTTGTGCTAAAAGTTTTTGTGAATAAAAACATAAAAGAACTCTTATTTGACTAACGATATGTATTTTTTGTTTATGTTTATAAGTACCTGTTGCAAAATAAAATCCTTGTCTTTGCATAAGAGGACGAAACGCGTCATTAAGAAAAAAAATCCTTCACACACACACACACACACACACACACACATATATATATATAAAGTGTACATTGAGATCACCATCCAGCAGCGACTGTCTGTTTCAAGCTTAATCACAATCTTCTGGCCATGTATATTGTATTTTTGTTCGACTTACCTTACAACAAAAGCATAAAAACAAACGTAGCAAACATATTTATTAATAATTAAAAAATAAAGAAAATAAAATAAACATCTAAATAAATAAAGTAACTAACTACGAATGCACACATTGACACAAGTAAACATAATAATAAAATCAACAACAAATAATCAAGCGATCGCTCTCTCTCTCTCTCTCTCTCTCTCTCTCTCTCTATATATATATATATATATATATATATATATAGTCAGTCTGGGAGTCTGTGTGTGACTGTAAGCTATGCACGCCTACATTTTTAAGCTACGCCATTCAAACTTTCTAGTGACTTATATCTATAGGGAAGCCGGGTCGACACATACTTTTTGAGTTTAAGTTCAGTAATTTTTACCTTTTGCACTCTTTGGTGTAGATTTTTGACATTTGCTCCGTAAAACATCTAAGATCTAAGATGGTTGCTAGATTACGTCACAGAAATCAAATCACACGTATCAAATGCGACTAAAAAATGAGCCTTTATATTTAATTTTTATTCCAACGTTTTAAAAATTCATTTGGTAACAAAAAATGTGAATATTTTCCCCGTCATTTTGAAACAAAAGAAATATTTTAAAAAAGTGTTTTTTCAAACAAAATAAAAATATGTAAAAAAAAAAGTGCTAATTTAATTATTTAAGTCTTTTATTTTCAGATTTAATATTTCATATTTCAGAAAATAAAATAAAAGAAATAAAGCTTTTTTTTCGGTAAATATTTCATGCAGGAAATCAACTATCTGAAATTCGTGTGGCATTAATGTAACTTTTTCCTCTAAAATTAAATATCTACATTTTTAAAAATTCTTCGAAAATTTCTGAAATTCATTTAGTCAACAAAAAATGTAAATATTTTCCCCCGTAATTTTGAAACAAAAACAAACGCAATGTTGTTTACAATGCCACACAAAACATCAACTCACGTTTACGCAAAACAAAACAAAAAAAAATAGATTTTTTCATGGAATTTTTTAACAATATTTAAACAACAATCTTTATATAATTATTTTTTTTTTATATAACTGAGTCTTAAAATGAGGTGATGACTACAAGCGATCGGAAATCGCATCACACTGCATTAATCATGTAATTAAAAAATGTTCTGAGTTGCACGGGCAACGCCGGGCTATGATGCTAGTCAATAATAAATAACAAAATTGCCACAAATAACTGCATTTGACTTCACAATTATTTCTACTCATAACTTCTAGAATAATTTGAAACACAGCCTTTACTATCAACCCATTAATCGTTTGAATAATACAATAAACCTCCATAATGCACCATTGACCAGAATATATACAGAATGTGATGCATAAATTATCGCCATTTTATATTTTGAATTTCGCGCATGCTCGTTGCTTGTTTTTTGTTTTTTTTTCTCGACTACACAGTATAGTCAGGTGTTTTGGGGACCGTATTTGAAAAAGGAAGCACTATGATACAATTCACTCCACCAGAAATTTGAAAACGATTTCCAATACGAACATTTCAGAGTGTTTGAATGTCAGTCTGAGGACAGTGTAGAGGAATCGGAAAGTGTTCGTTGATATACCCAGTAAACATCATAGTGCTTAGAGTGGTCACTAGTGATGGCGGCGTTGTGCTTCTATGCATCTTCCTACAGGACCTCAGACAAAGGACTACATCAAATGTTTTGAGGAAGTAGTGCTGCCCAGGACAAAGAGGGTGGCTGCTGAAAGAACCTATGTCTGGCCATAAGATTCTACAACATCAGAATCCACTCATGGTTGTTAGTCAATTTTTGTGGCCATATCACCCCTTATATCTGGCCACCTAACTCTACAGATTGCACCCCGTAATTGTTATGAATGGGGTGTTGTTGAGTAAGAGAGCAACAAAACACCTTGTAACATGAAAGACAAACTGATAGCAAGGATTATAGCAGCATTCACTAAACAAGGAGACCGCCCAGAAGAGATGCAGGAGGCCGTAGTTGAAGCCCATGGCGATCTTATTAAATTAATTTACTCGAGCATTTCAAGATATTTTTGTGTAATTTTGGCAAATATATCTATTAAAATGAGATGTCAATGTTATTTTTATTTTTACGTATTTAGAAGGCATTTCATCCATCGCATACTGTAAATTGTCAAAAGCAAAAGATAACACACATAGTTTGAAGATTGCGTGTAAGCATGAAACAGACTGTTGTAGCTGGGTGTTGACCTTCATTTCCAGTTTTATATTTACATACGCTCTACCCCTTATATTTAGCATTTTCACCCATAAATATACAAATTCTAATGTCTAATTGTCTTTGGACAAAAATCAACCGAATATGACTATTTTTACACATAATATTTTGAGTATAAATATCAAATGTAAAAGCGATAAATAGACCAGGTAAGTTGCTTGTACTTTTAATTTATTGAATATCATAGCTGTAGTCTATTTAGTGCTCTTTGGTATATGTTCTGGTATTCTAAAAGTACACATCACATTTTCGTAATATTCACGTATATTCTCTTATTATTATTATTATTATTATTATTATTATTATTATAGATAGATAGATAGATAGATAGATAGATAGATAGATAGATAGATTGAGTGAGTGAGTGAGTGAGTGAGTGAGTGAGTGAAAACGAGGTTGAGTAGATATAGAAAGCTATATTGCACTGCGAATGTCAATTTCACGCATCAAGCGATCTTCAGGCCCTGTGTCACTACCACTTTCGCTTTATTTATATATGCTATTTTCGGATTAAGCTAAGTAGGGAAAATAAGAAACCCTTCTATTGTATTTTGTCTGCCGTTTCGATCTGTGGCTACCATATAAACTAAGCGAAACAAATATATTGGACGGTACTTTTATGTATGATTTACGTCTTCTTCTTCTTCTTCTTCTTCTTCTTCTTCTTCTTCCGTGTCCCTTAGGACCTGGGCGATCATCGTTGTTCACAATACGACTCTCTTATGATATAGAATTCTACGAAAAATTTTTTAGATTTGATGTTTATGTCTAAGGGGTAATAAATATGATAAGATTTTGTTCTTTCTTGATGGCGATAGATTCACATAATTCTTTCTTTCTTCTTTTTTTCTTTTCTTCCTCTCTTTCTTTCATTCTTCTCATTTATCCATACGCTTGTGTAGTTACATCGGTCTTATTCAAAACGTCTTCATCAATGTTTTTTAAGCTTGAGGTTAGTAACCTTCAGTTGATGTCATTTTGGGTAATCAAAACACGTCTACTGAACAGGTGAAAAGGCTCATCCCTTGTTCCTTGTTTAGGATGTGGTCTCCGGCTTTCTCTTTTCCACTCTTTTCACTCCTACGTAGCCCCCTGCGCTTCGGTGGCTTTACTGCCTTGCTCGGGGTGATATGATTAAAAAAAAAAGAGTTTCACAAAAATAAAAGAAAACACGCACGACTAAAATTATATTTCTTTTATTATTCTATTCTGATTTGATAGAGAAGTTAAAATAAAACGCAAAACATATCAATCTTAATATTTATCCCATGTGAAAATAAAAATATAGCTGTTTCTCATAAGCAAACCTTCTTCGTTTGTGCTGTGTCCCTTCAGGATGTGAACGTTTATGGCTGTTCAAAATTTGCTGTTCTTTTTAGCTCTTAGTGAAGTTTGTCTTTCTTTATAGTTGTTCTGCCAACCATCTACACAAGATACTTAGGTAGGCTATTCACTGTCTTGCCTTGAGTTCCGCATTCTCTAAGCCTTCTTTTCTAACTATAATTATATAATTCTAAGTTTGAGTTTCCATTTTCTCTAAAACTTCTTCGTTACTCATAAGTTCCGTTCACAGCATTCGCAGCATCCTTCTGTAGAACCACATTTCTGTTGTCCCAAGTTTTTTCTTCGTCTTTGAGGGAATTGTTCAAAATTCACTGCAACTTATTGTATCCACCTTAAATACAGCAATGCTGACTGACATATTTTAACGAAATAAACCTTAGGAATTCATTCTGGATATAAGGCATTAGATAGACGATAAGACACATCCACGTTTCACTGAGACTAGTCCATTGACTGAATCTATTATGTGACCGAAATGTGAGTTAAAGAGCTGAGATATTGGTGGTCGAGTTCGGGGAAAAGACGCGCTTTTAATACCTTGTTTTTGGACTAGACTAATAATAGTTAATTTGTCTTATTCTACTTATAATCAATGGATTCAAATACTTAAAAATTGTCATTTAAGTGATGCACATGAGTCTTATAACATCTAAATTGTACTGAAAATCAGTTAACATTTAAACTATCGTATAAAGATTTTTAATTATTAATATAACACACTTTTTATCAGAAATTCTTAATTCATGACCAAAATAATAATTTAGTAAAATAATAACAAATGCATTTATGTTATACATATAAGGGAACTATTCTTATGTAAATAGCTCTTACATTAATTATGTTCACTAAATCGGTGATTTGAAATGCAATTCTATAGCAAAACGATTAACGCCCGCTCGAGTGCGTGTACTCTTATACAAACAGTACATTTATATTTTAACAGTATTCCTTTTTTATGTAAGTTTCGTTAAAATTGCAGACGAGGAATATCATAAAAACAACTTTTGTTTGACTTTACTTGTGCCTTTAAAAGTGGACTGAATATCTGGAAACTTGACCATAATGCTGATTTTCTCGAGCCACTTGGCTACTACTTTATTTATTTTCAAGGGGGGTGCATTTTCCGTAGTAACGAGTATTAATAATATATATATATATATATATATATATATATATTTTTTTTTTTTTAATTTTTTTTTCTAAACATATGCTGTTAGATATAAGAGACAATGAATGTCTATTATGTTTAATAATATAATAATCCCATTCCTTGATGTATTCATTGATTCTAGCACACATAAATTCTCTATATAGGAAACCAACTAGCATAAATTCGTGTCTTCTTAATTATAATAGTGAATGCCCCCAACGATATAAGTTAGCTGTTATAAAAAACTTACTTCAACGCACACAAATGATATCTTCTTCCAAATCTATATTTTATAAAGAATTACACAATATTAAGCAAACACTAGTCAATAATGGATTTCCTAACTCCGTCATTGATCAACAAATTAGAATGTATCTCAACAAAATTAACAATAGCTCTAACCATAATGATAATATTAATAATAATGGTTTACATCAAAATAAACATAACACTATTAACTTATACTATTGCAACCAAATACATAATAATTATAAACAAGATGAAAAAACTCTCAAAAATATAATACGTAGAAATGTTAAACCAGTGGAAATTAATAATCAAATTAAACTCATTATATATTATAAAAGTTTAAAACAATTGACCTCATAGTCTATAATAACCCAACAAGCACTAAACTAAATTCTCTACAAAAAACCAATGTAGTGTACCAATTTACATGCCCATTCAGAGATTGCATCTCTGATACTAATAAAAAACCTAGTACATATATTGGTTTTACTACAACCACGCTCTCCCGTAGACTTACATGTCATCTTTCTGATCAGAGTACTATTAAACAACATTTCTCTGAAAAACAAACATGTAGGTAATATTAGACAGATTTTGGTCAACAATACGGTGATCCTTACTCATACACACAGTAAGAGGAACCTGCAGATATTGGAGGCCATGTACATCAAATCTAAACAACCAACACTCAATAAAATCAACTTTAAAACCGGAAATAACATATTACATTGCATTTGACTACATGGCTTTGTTGTCATTTCGCGCTATCCCGCGGTGTGACGTCATAAAACCGCATCGCAAATTTAAGAACTGCGTTTATTATTTTTGGTAACTATTGCCGTTGCCAAGCGGAGTTTTATGTTAACACAAAATAAAATCGTCGGTGATGGTGAATGTTATATTATTTCAGTTTAAACAACCTCTCTGAAGATGGCTCATGTGAGCCGAAAGCTTAGAAGAAAATCAATAAATAATTATCCAAATGTTGTAGAATTTTTGTCTTTATTTTCAACTGAAATTAAAGCAAAAATACGACGTTTAGAAAGGCTCATGATTAAACATAATAGACATTAATTGTCTCTTATATTTAACAGCATATGTTTAGAAAATTACTTGCTGCTTCGATACACTATACATATATATATATATATATATATATATATATATATATAGTACTCTGCAAAAGTATTAGGACAGGAACTATTTCATCATTTATGAGCCATATTGACAGAAAATAAATTTAATTAAAATAATTTTATTTCATTTACTCAACAAATGCTTTAACAAGAAAAATACTTCTTACAAAATAAATCTAATATTTTTGTATAATAGCCTTTTGGTGTGATCACAGCCTTCATTCTGTGAGGCATGAAAGTGTACCCACTCTTTGCACTTCCTTACTCTCTCCCTCTAATAAACCCAAAGAATAAAGTCTGACCATGAGGCCATAAACCTATACCCCATTTTCTAATGTTAAATCTGTCTACAAATTCCCGACACTTTCATTAATCCCTACCCACCCAACTTTTTTCAAAACTCTAACGGACAATTTACAAGATTTATTCACTTATCGCAAAACCCCACTAACATCCCACACACAACTCGCCAAATATAAGAAAGGAGGCTTTCCATTCCTTTCCGCACCACGTGATGAGACATTGTAATTTCAATGTCGAAACAAAATGTACACTCTGTAGTGGATAAAAAATTTGTACATATAAAATATAATTTATAATATATATATATATATATATATATATATATATATATATATTATTGTTTACTACTTATTTTTTGGTAAAAATAGGGTTAGACCAGTACACATTTTTATTAAAAGGTGTTCGATACAATTAAATTGTAGACAACGCTCTTCGTGGCCGAGTTGGTTAAAAGCACACCTGATCTAATGATCATTTTTTCCTGAAAAGGGTTGTAGAATCGAATCCTGTGTTTGGCTAAACATTTCTTTAATAAGATATCTACTAAAAATAACATTTAAAGTGATAAATAAATATATATATATATAAATATATATATCACTTTAAATATTATATATATATATATATATATATATATATATATATATATATATGCGTACTCATGGCTTTACACTTGTTTAAATATTTTGTGTTCGAAAATGGAATTTTAGAGATGCAATCTTGTTACAAGTATGTTCATGCATTTCAGATGACCTCGGTTTACAAGTGCTTGTAAATATTTGCAATTGATTTTGTTTATCTTGGTAATTTCAACTGTGTCAAAGCAAAGAGAGTGATAGATCTTGATAGATAATCTCAAACTTTATTTTTTTCAGTGCCTTGCAAATGTCGGTCATGAATTGGAGATATTTCAGGATTCGTTGTGCACAAAAGACGCGAGCATTAGATAAGGTAATAATGGCGAGAAACAATAAGGAAGTATGAAAAGGAAAGAAATTCAAGAAAAAATCGGAGAAATAGATCAAATAAAAAATATACTCCTAAGTTTTAAAAGAAAAAACTAATTTTAAAGAATAAACAAGCCATGAAGAAAGAAGAAGGAAAGGCAAAGGAAATAAAGAAGAAATGCAGAAAAGAAATAAATAGACAAAAAGAAAGATTTAAATAACTAATGAAGAAAGAAAGAAAAGATAAAGAAAGAATTAGAGAGGAAATAAAGAAAAGAACGAAGGAAAAAAGAAAAAATGTAAGAAAGATTTATTAAAGAGACAAAATAAAAAAATGGACGAAAGAAAGAACAATGAAATAGAGAAAAGAAAGAAAGAAAAACAGACTTTAAAGATAATGTAGCGAACAAAACAAGATACAGATTTAAACTTCAAATGATAAGCACTGATTGGTTGATTTTTTTAAAAATAAAAATAAAAAAACTCGAATTTACAGACTTTGCTTAGTACACGCGCAGATTTACAGATAAATGAAATTATTTTTAAAATTACTATTTTTAAAAAATCTTGGTAAAAATAATTTTTTACATCTGTTACCTTCCTCCACACAAGTTCATGAAGTTTTCAGAAATTAAAAACTTTTTTTGTGAAAATTGATTTTATTAGTTAAATGTAGGACTCACTGGGGAATGTAAATCATTTATTATTTCTTTAAAATATTTTGCCATTCTTTCCGAAAATCTGCTCCCAATAGTAAAATTCAAATGCAATAAAACTATGAGACTATTTAATTTTATGAGCTTTTAATTGCTTTAATAAATAATATATATTAATAACATTATAGTCTGATGAACAAGTTTTTTCGATTAATAATGAAGTTTTGAAAGAATTGTTTTCATTTTTTTAATTATAATAATTTATAAAGTTTCAAAAATATTTTAAATATTTTAGAGGTTTGTTATTGTTAGTTTATAAGCTTATTAAGTAGAGATTATATTTACTAATCGACAATTGAAAAGTTCAATACAAATCGTCGTGCCTTCGTATTTTAAAAATAATTTTTAATTCTTTTTGTGTATTTGAATTGTTTTTGTATGTGTACATTAAAAGGTCATGTACTTCAGGGTTTCTTCCCTTACAGGAAAATAATTGTACAATTATGTAATTTCTGATCACCATACATTTATCTTATCTCACATCTGTCAATCTGTGAACACATTTCAGATATGGTGGAAAGGTTAGAAAGTTCAACTCTGTGTTAAAGTAATAGTTTTATTCTAAATTCCATGCTATAAATAAGTAATGCTTGCGTAAATCAGATTAATTTAAAATCATATTTGTTAATTTTCCTAAAATAATGTGTCACAGATGTATATTTTATTTTGCAAGATTTTTATAACCGAGGATTAACTTTTGTTTACAAATGTGTCAATTGCTAAAAAATGGCCGAAAAGTTGTAAGATTAAAAAAAAAAAAGTTGAAGAAAATGTTAAATTTCAATCAATATAATTTCTGTTGGAATTACACCAGAATATGGTGCTTACTAGAAATAGTCATTTTAATCATTTCACTTTCAATTAAAACTAAAGTAAAAGTTTCATAAAAAAACTTTTATTTTTAAAAATTCAATTTAAAAGTTATTTATCGTAAATGGGTGGCAGTGCCTACAATAAGGAACATTTTTCTGAAGGTACGAGTCACTATTTTCACCGCTATCGTATACACAATTTTGGCAAATAATGTCATTCAAATACATTAAACAGTTGAGCCGTGACACCTGAACATTTGCTAAAACTATCTCTCGATAATTTGACTATATGTTACTAACAGTGAACTGCCTTTGTAATGGGTCAAATCAACATTGAAGAGAGATGTGCACAACAGTGCACTGGCGTAATGGCAAGACTGATCATAGTCAGCTACGTTGTATATTGGTTGTCGCTACATTACTAGAACGTTGCAATCAACTATTTTCCTGATCTCAAACTGACCACTTATCCCAATGTTATCATAACATTAAGGTAACGTTGGGAAGTGTTATTAAAGTGTTGCTTCTTGAATTTGGGGATATGATAATCACCAATTTAGATGATAAATGCAATGTGATTATCTCACTGGAAATTATTGATATTTCTGATAATGTAACTTTACAACGCAAAGTAACCTGTGATCAAATGCCCGTCGCCAATTGTGGCGATTAATAAGAGTGCGGAAGGAACTTACCTCAATCTGTACGAGTAGCATGCAAGGTCCTGTTACGTGATAAAAAGAAAAACAATATGGCGGCCGCGCCTGGTTATATGCTGGCGGGTCTCACGAAGTAACGTGAAATCCCGTTCTTCATATGCAAATAAGATGATGCCGGCTTACATAAAAGACCTCTGATTTCAAAGAAGGCTGTATTTTGGAGTCGTGAGTTACAACCTCATAAAAGTTGCAAACATGTTGTAGAGAGTTAAAAAAAGCTTTTATAACGGTTGTGTAAAACTGCAGAAACATTGTAACACTCTCATTTTATTAACTGAGTAGATACGCATGCAAATAATCCTGTCTCTGTTGACACTTCTGGAGCCAAATTTGCTTTCATCCATATTATAGATTTCGTGCAGCCTGCTACAACCACTCTTACAATGAGTTCAGTGAATCGATCTGTATATATATATATATAAATAAACAGAAATAGGGGTTGTTCCAGAATGATAAACGGATCTCGATATGTAAAGACTTAAATTTATTTGGATGAAGAGAGTCAACTCGAAACACATGTAGCGATACAAATATAATTATGGACACTTAGTGTATTATACAAAAGATAAATAATATTAATAATAATAAAAACAAAAAATCTATACTATAAACAAAGCGCTTAACATTTACACCTTTTCTGGCATGTATGCATCCCTCATTCAGTGAAAATGAATTAGAGCACTCTAGCTATTGGGCACGTATAACGATATGCGCTAAAAAGTCTGCCTACTTCCACCGAACGCCCATAGCCCAGGGGTAGAGTCGACGACTGACGCCATTTCGGTCGGGTTTCAATCCTGGGTAAAAAAGCGATTGGAGTCTAACCGTACTGATACGGCGAAACAGATCTATCTGCGGAGGACAATATATATATATATATATATATATATATATATATATATATATATATATATATATATATATTCCTCTCCTCACTCATTCTGTTCTTAATTATTACACATCCTGTAACCCCTGTGTCTTAGTGGATGTATTACTTTGCATGGGGAGATACCGATCATTACATTTATGTATATATATGCATGTATGTATGCGCGCCTGAGCGTGTATGATAATGGACTTTCTTGTCGCTATCGAAATATGAGAGTCCATCAGAAACGAACAACTAGACTACCTGCATCTATGAATTGATTATAGTGGTGTAGGCTTGTCCAGAATCAACCACACTCTTTTGAAGAGCGGAATACAGAGTGTGTCACAAAGTCACCCTGTGGTGATACCGAGCAAAGCGAGGGACCGGATGTTTGCCCTCGGAGGTCCAGAAAGCAAATGACTAAAACTGGTCTTTGCGCACCTGGTTCCACGCAGATGTTTCGGCAGAAAACCAAAAATTAATAAATATCAAATTCCTTTTCGCGAGCCGACGTGAATTTTGTTTATCGTCCAATGGGAAGCCCAGAATTAAATACGGGTGTGAATTCAAAAATGACTTGCTGGGACCCACAAAGATGAAATAAAAAGCCGACACAGAAAGCATCGCCAGTTGAGAAAGTACGGGCATGATTAGCACGTCCCTTGACCTCGTCAAGCGATCTCACTATGCTCGCCTCCTTTTCTCTCTCACCTTCTTCTTTTTCGCTGTTCCCTGAGCCACTTACCCGACCAACGGAGCGGAGACATCAAAGATATTCCTAACTAACACACGCTCACACATACATACGCACAAACTCTCTTCTCAGCATTTACTGCTATGAACATTTTAACGTCCTTTGAACTCATCCAAAAGACATTACTTTTATTTGTAAAAAAAACCTTAATTGATTTCTGTGTATATAGAAAATGTTGTTTCTATATACAATTTGATTTTCTTGTGTATACCCACCTAATAGTGGGCTATCTCCTAACGAGGCTGAATTCATTTAATCTGTTTCAACACACAACTGCTCTTCACTAGAACGGATAAGCCACTATAACCCAAACAACCTACCTAATGTTTTGAATTAAGTGTAGTATTTCTCCGAGATCAACCAAAGCTAAAGCAACCAGTTGGCCTTAGTATTTGAGCCATAGATAAAGAAATAATAACACATGGCTTCATATATTTCCAAAAACTATTTATGCATACGTGGAGGCGAATAGAATTAATTCTGCTATCCAGGCTGTCGTGCATATATATATATATATATATATATATATATATATATATACCTCCTATCACGCTCATAGAAAGAGCGACAATAGCGAAATTCTGTTCATTCTCTTTACTCCCAGTAATTAAACTATTACTAGTTATGAAAATATTTGCCACGTATTTGCTCTTTAACAGTGCCTTATTATTTCATTTTTTGCAATAATTACAACGTCAAGTTGTGAAGAATATATATATATATATATATATATATATATATATATATATCCTATCTATTATAATAAAGACTTATATATATATATGTATATATATATATATATATATATATATATATATCCTATCTATTATAATAAGGACTATATATATATATATATATATATATATATATATATATATATATATATATATATATATTTCCCTCCTGTGACGCTCAGAGGGAGAGGGCTGTTTTTTTTTCTTAGGTCATAATGTAAGAAATTTAATATTAGATACATCAATATATATATATATGTGTGGCCATCATTTTTGACACCGTATCGATATAAATATTTCGCCGTAATTTTTAACGGCATGGGCCCACTCGTATATTTAATAATATATAATACAAGGAATTCTTACATTATTTACATTGTTCCGACTGTTGTCTTCATCTTTATTGTCATGTTTAAGAGGTTTCGGCCGTTGTACGCTCCGGCCTTCTTCATGTGCTAGGAATTTCGAACCGATCCCTTTATTACGATTACTGGTGTATAATATATTATTTTCACTCCAGGTGCGATGCCACTTACGATGTCCATGTAATTACCTCCCTTTAACTTAACTCGCTAAGTTATTTGTTCACCAGTGCAGCAACATAAATTCTTGACCTGTAAATATTTACTTTTTCGTTAACACAGGCGACGTTAGTGCAAACGAAATAACTCACTGGTCGACTGTTGAAGGCATTCACGAGGCCGGGAGTTGAAAATACAAACTTCATTAAAAAGCAGAGTGCAACACCAGTGGTTGGTAAATAATTTAATTTAAACCGTTATTTTTTACGACATGGATAAATAGTACATTTTCTTTCTTGTTTCTTCTGATGTGGCCTATCATATTTTTTTTTATATCTTTCTGTATTTTGTGCAGTATTTTTTATCTTTTAATATCTCTCTCAGTATCTGATGTGATATATATATATATATATATATATATATATATATATATATATATATATATATATATCAGCATGCAGTGTGTGTATAGAAGAATCCAAAGGAGTATCCTGTACATACAGTGGTAGGATAACTCTTTAAGAGAGCTCTAAACATATATGCATATAAATACATATTGAGCAAATATAAGAAAAATTAAGACAGACACGTTATTCCATGGTGAATTGGAAGTGTAGGCTTATTTCAGGTGAAACATCGTCAGCTTCCGACTTTATTTAACAAATGATTTTACACGAGTGAGATTCACAAAAAACCTAAAAAAAAAACGAATAAAAATAACGGTCGCTCTTTTAAAAAACAAAATTAAGAAAAAATATTCAAACAACATCATATATACACGCAACATATAATATTACTTAAAATAACCTACAGTGACATTATTAAACTCTTTGGTCTTATGCATAGTGCCTGATTTACGTAAAAATGTGTCGACAAACAAAAAATAGTGACATCCCTCAATCATCAATGCAAGATCTGACAAATGGAATTTAGACTGACATGCTCCAGTCTTGCTTTTATCGTAAACATACGTTTAATTAACGCTTCTAGAGGGGAAACTAAATGTCTCTGTCGCCCAGATTAAAGACGTTCACAGATTTTTTAGAAACTCATTTGGAAAAATATTATCCTTGACTTAACATCTATATTTCCTTCCTGCTTAAGAAAAGTAAAAACGAACATTTGAAAGAAAAACATACACAAACTTCTTTTAACCAAGCACCGAAAAACAAATTATACAAATAAGTAAATCTTTTTATAGAAAATCGTTGAGAAAATCAGATGTGTTATTTTTTATCAACTATGAGATGGAGGTTGTAGTCAAACAGAAGAAAAAAAAACTACGAATTTAGGTACCACTACTCAATTGCCAAAAAAAAAAAAAAAAAAAAATATCATGATGTTAAAAGAGTTCAAACTTAATAAAGACAAAATCTTTATCATCAAAATGTTTATGCTATTATTAAGAGGATCAACTTTTGTTGGTATTATTTTTAAAAAATTTTAAAATCCTTTCTGTCATGTTGGAAATTTTAATTAAAATTTCAATTTTTGTCTTTCGTCAGCGATTCAGGCTATGTTTACGTAAGACGACTATTAAAAAAATGGAGTCGATCGAGTAAAATGATTTGGAAGCGAGTAAATTTTCCCTCGCTCTCGACCGCCGGTCGAGTGAATTGTTTTTTCAAATCTCAAAGGCTATATATATATATATATATATATATATATATATATATATATATATATATATTTGTGTGTATTTAGGCAGCAAATGTTTTTAATGAATAATGAAAATAATGATCGATAATACAACTATACTACACCAAGAAAACAGCAAAAGCAAACTACGGATCCTCGAGACAATATTCATTAAAAAAATTAAGCCGTCAATTAATAGAATTGGCTATGAATACTGTAGTAATGTTCTAAAATGTTTATAAAAAGAACAGTTTTTTTATGCTTCATCACGTGTATGACCTTGAGATTACAACATAAAAAATTGGTTAATTTTCAAGTTCTAATGAACGCTAAGTAATTTGTCAAACGTTACAGTTAAAGCAAGAAGAAATTTTACAGTAATTTTTAGCAACACAGTTTTGCGGTTATTTTTGTTACCACAACTCACAAAAAGAGTAAATTTACTCAAAAGCCCCTTTAACTTTGAACAAAAATATAAAAAGTTCTTTTATTTCTTCATCCATTTAATTTTTCTATAAGAAGAGGTCAAGGTATGGAGAAAGTAGAAAGGATATTTTTGGTACTAGAATAGATACATTATAGGTCACAGTAAGAAGCAATAAAAACAAAAAGAAAATGAAAAAAGAAAAATAGAATTAGGTTAAAAGTAGGTTGACACTTTGACCGTTAGGGGGAAAAAAGAAAGAAACAAAGTAAGTACGTACTCCATAGAAATTACTACCAAATTTCAAAGTGAATTTTTATTCTGATTAGTTAAAAGGAACACACACATAAGTTTTATATATTCTAACATGCATGAAAAACAAACCGATGGTGTTTTGTATTCAAATGTAAATCATTTTCACAACCAACACCCAACATTGCCTTATGATGAGATTCTATCTGGAAACAGAAATTTCCGTGTCGCAATGTACTTTTAATTCATAATTATATGATTATATTATGCTCTACAATATTGATTGTATTGAGCACTGTTTATAAAAAAATAAATGCCAGGGAACTAAAAATCATAAAATCTTGGGTCCTCTTTAGCTGGATATATATATATATATATATATATATACTGGCTTGATGTAACCGTAAAGTCTATGCTAACAGTTTCTTCTCTCGCACTGTTCGCTTGTTGAACTCCCTTCTGGATTCATGCTTTCCAGACAACATTAATCGGTAAATATTTTAATGCCGATCGCTATCTATTGTCTTGCTGATTACACTTTTCTCCCCTAGCACATTATTAATTTTTCTGTTCCTACTTCTTTCAAACCCAGTATCCTTTGTTGTCTGAGTGAAAAACTGTTGTCTGAGTTAAAACCAAATATATATATATATATATAAGTAAATTAACCTAGTGAGCCAACAAACCTACCAAGGTTTCACCTAAACGGATCTTTAGGGAAGGTTGACCAACTTTCCTGAAGATCCCTTTAGGTGAAACCTTGGTAGGTTTGTTGGCTCGCTAGGTTAATTTACTTATTCTGCTCTGCTTACGTATTGAGCGCTATTTTGTTGTTGATTACTCGTCTCGGGTTTTTTCTTTGGGCTACATACTAGCTCAGTCCAAATCGCTTTGGCTGATGTTCATGTGCTTAGCTCTTTCTTTTTTTACAAACTTTTTTTCCTTCCGCGTATATACGTGGAGGGTTTTTCGAAACGAGTATAGTGATAAGTTTGCATTTATATACAGATTTCTACAATGAAACAATTAATCAGGGTAAATAACAAGTCCAGAATATATGGAAGAGAGGGTGCATGAGTATATCAACTCTCAGAAAACAGCCTCGTACTGTCTACTCTATGTGAAGGGGTTATCGGAGAAAATACAAAAGATCTGTGGTCCATATAACATCAGAAAGATCTTCAGAAGTGGTTCTCCCGAGTAAGACTCCCAACAGAGGAGGACATGACTAAGGACAGCGTGTACGCAATTTCATGTAGTTGTGGAAAGAAGAAACAGGCCGCCCCTATAAAGTAAGGCTACAAGAACATAGCAAGACCGTAACACGAGAAGAGACAGAAAAATCAACCGTAGCTGACCACATATGGAGGGAAAAAGGGGATCACCGCCTCCTATAGGATAAAGTTGAAATAATAGAGAGAGAACTCAACTGGAAACTTACGTAAACTTAAAGAATCAGCACATATGCTCGGCTTAAAACTCTCCCAAGCCGACCAAGTAGAGAAGAAGAACACAATATGAGAACCAGTAATATGGAGTGCCAGAGAAAATCAATAGTGTCAAAAATTGCAACATGAGCTCTGGTAAAAAATACCAGAGAAAACCATTAACATAAAAAAAATACTAGAGAAATCCATTAACAAAAAAAATTGCAATATGAACTCTGGTAAAAAATAGTTACTGGACATTAGGTTTATAAATCAGTTGTTCTTGTCCAGTGAACTTAGATGTTAGTTAGTTCCTGTGACATCAATCAAAGAGTTGTGAGTTCAATACCAGGCTACAGCAGTGGTGAACAAGTAACTTGCAGGGTTAGAGGGAGGTAACTCATGACTTCAAATCGAGACATTACTACCTAAGGAATGAGAATGATATACCCCAGTGATTGTAATAAAGGGTTTGGTTCAAAATTCCTAGCACCTGAAGAAGGCCGGAGCGTACAACGACCGAAATGTCATACAAATGGCAACAAGGATAAGGACAATAGTCCGAATATTGTAAATTCTGTAAATACTACCTCATCTCAGAAATATAGACAAATATATATTATATATATAGGATTCATGTTGGGGAAAAAACCTCCTTGATAAAATACCTTTTTATCAGAAAAAACACTAAAAAAACAACAATCTTGGCACTAAGCATCATCACAACTCAACATATATATATATATAAAAGACAAGAGAATAAACTATTCTTAAGTGACGTATTTCGTCCTCTGAGGATTTATTTTGCTGCATGTGTTTATATATAAAAGCAAAGATACCATTGGTTTATCAGTGCTTTTAATTTTGAGAAGGTTCAATGATATTAATCATGAAAGGTCAATCAAAACCTATGGATGACACAAAATTCCATAATTTTAAGTCAGGTAAAGTAGCAATAAATGAGTAGTATTCAACAGTTATCTAAACTTATTTATAAATGGAACTTTTTCTGTATGTGTGTGTGTGTGTCCGTTACCTATAGACTCCGAAACGGCTGAACCAATTTTCTTGAAAATTTACACAGTTGTACTATAAGCATCTGCGAGTGTTCTTAGCTAGGTTTTGTGTCTAGGTACCCTCGATAAATATCAAAAACCGATAATCGAAAAAATTGGGTTATAAAAGGAATGGTCCGATTTTAATCAAATTTGATACACTCATAGACAAAGACATAAGAAACGATATTCAGAAGTTTCAAGGTTGCAGTTCTTACAATAGTGTAGAAAATCGATAATATATACATAAAGCAAGACGTTTGTGTGTGTGTCTGTTTTTCTGTCTGTATGTCCTTTATACAAATCCACAATTTTTATCCGATTCTCACCAAACTTCACACAAATATTCTTTAGGCTGAGTCTGAGCTCCAGGACCATGGATTAGTATTAAAGCTTTCATTACACCCGAGCAACGCCGGGCTACACTGCTAGTTTTTATTGAATGAATATTATTTAAAATGTGATTACATTGTTAATGGTTTGACACGAACACAGAAACACACACAAATATGTATGTGTGTATGAATGTATGTATAGATTTGTATAAATTTGCATAAATATGTGTATGTGCTTATTTGTCGATAAAGAAATGCACGTTTTATTTTGTATATGACATGGTCAGATGAAAGAGTAAATAAATCAACACCGGCCGTGACCTCATTGCCCGGTGTAAATAACAAACTGAAGAATAAAACCACTACACACAAGGGAAAAAAAATCACTGATTAATATTGGCTGTAAAAGACGACTCAGTCAATTAATATTGGCTGTATTAGACCTCTCATCCAATTAATATTGGCTGTATGAGACCTCTGAGTCAATTAATATTGGCTGTATAAGACCTCTGAGTCAATTAATATTGGCTGTATAAGACCTCTGAGTCAATTAATATTGACTGTATAAGACCTCTCAGTCAATTAATATTGACTGTATAAGACCTGTCAGTCAATTAATATTGGCTGTATAAGACCTGTCAGTAAATTAATATTGACTGTATAAGACCTCTCAGTCAATTAATATTGGCTGTATAAGACGTCTCAGTTAATTATTATTGGCTGCATAAGACCTCTCAGTTAATTAATATTGGCTGTATAAGACCTCTCAGTTAATTAATATTGGCTGTATAAGACTTCTCAGCCAATTAATATTGGCTGTATGAGACCTCTGAGTCAATTAATATTGGCTGTATGAGACCTCTGAGTCAATTAATATTGGCTGTATAAGACCTCTCAGTCAATTAATATTGGCTGTATAAGACCTCTCAGTCAATTAATATTGGCTGTATAAGACCTCTCAGTCAATTAATATTGGCTGTATAAGACGTCTCAGTTAATTATTATTGCCTGTATAAGACCTCTCAGTCAATTAATATTGGCTGTATAAGACCTCTCAGTCAATTAATATTGGCTGTATAAGACGTCTCAATCAATTAATATTGACTGTATATGACGCCTCAGTCAATCCTACGCATGCGTCTTCATCTTTCCTGCTGTTTTTCACAACGTCGGTTTATACATGCGTCTGTAGATCTTGCATGAAATATTCATGTGTTCAGTAAATTAATCAAATTGTAAAGCTCCTTTAAGGTGATATTCAGAATTTATGAGTTATTCTATACACGTTAAAAACGCGTCATTTTGTAATGTTAATAAATTGTTAATAGTTACCATTAACGAAAACATTCATTGATATATTTGTATTTTTGCGAGATGATTTTCTTTAATAGAGAGAATATGAGAGATATTGTCTGTGAAGTATATAAGAGAAGAAAAGATTGTTTTCTCCATTTTGAATGTTTTTTATATGTTTATTTTAGTAATTTTCGGGAAAAAAAATCATAAATAAGCGGGAATACTAAAGGCCTTATTCTTGGCTGTCTGCTAAAACTAAAATACAATTAAAATTCAAAGAATGACAAATTTGTTTTTTGTTGTTTTAAGCTTAATGCATTAACGCACTTTCAAAATATATAAATGGCTCAGAGAAATAATTAAGAATGCTAACAAATGATTTTATAAAATCATTAATATGTATATTAGTATTCCAACACGACCTACATATTTCATTTAAATATTTCAGCAGTATTAGACTGGTATATTGGTATGCTACATGCGTTTCTACGCTTATATTTTAAATGAAAATGGAGTGGGGTCACTTCAGTTTATTTGATTATTTAACATGGCAGTTACTAGCAAATGTGTAGTTGCTTTTAATAAAATGAGATTCATTTAAAACTTGTTATTAATCACTGACTACCAAAGAGTACATTTATGTGCGTTGTGGTCCAGTGGATATCGGCTCGGAACGAGAAATCGGAGAGCCGAGTTCGAATTCCAGTTGAATTTATTGCATTCACTTACGCGCAAATACCCTTAGGAAAGGTATTTATCCGTCTCTTCCCTCCAGTTATGGGTTAAATAACAGGACAGATTGGGTTCTATAGCCTTGGCCGGCAACCAGTCTACCGCAGAAAGCAATGGCAACCTACTGCGGGATAATCTTCTGCCCAGTCAGTCATGTCTCTTTCGAGACATGATCGCCCAAGCGTGTTTCACGTATGGCACTTGACTGAATCTTGTGTGATGTTTAACAAACTTGACCTTCACAGAATAAACGTATGTTAATGACGCTTACAAAATTATAAATAAATATCTATCTTTGTCGCTATTATCATAAATTTTTAGCCTTTGTGCTTTTCAGTTTTCCTCAGATGTCTGTCGACCTGAGTAAACTTCAGAGAATTTCGAAGTGAACCTTTTATTTATTCTACGGCAAAAGATTGTTCTTGTTCCGCTGTCTAATAGTTTACCTATGAAAACTAAATAAAAGGCCCATTTTGAAATTCCTTGAAGGTTAACCGGATCGACTGACACCTGTAGAAGTCCGGTGCGCAAAACGGTCGAAACGTTATGATAGTAACAACAAAGACGATTATGTTTCTTCGAATGTAAATAATTTAGATCATGTTTAATTCCAGAAAATCAGAAAAAAAAATATTGAGAGAGAGAGAGAGAGTGGGGGGGGAGAGAGAAAGTGAAAGAAAGAAAGAAAGAGGGAGGATCTAATGGAAAGGAGGAGATTGCCTTAAAACCGATTATAGATAACATCTATATAACTATTCTATGTATTATTTTAAAGAAAATTTATTGAATATTTTGTCCTATGTATTTTTCTTTCTCTATTTGTTCTTTTCTATTTAACGTTTTTATTTGGAAAAAAAAAACAAAGTGAATAGTATTTTTGAAACATACTGTATACTTTCAGGTATGCTAAACGCCCACAGTTGAAAACCGACAGAGCGCAATAACACACTGGTGCGCATGCTCAAGATTGGTTTGACTTTACAGCGTACATATCTTCACCTACCACACGCGCCACACTTAATTTAAGTATAGATTTAAGCACTTGTAAAAAATAAAAAAATAAAAATAAACAAAGAAAGAAAAGAAAGGGATTTTACAACGGGTACAAAGAGCAGTCAGCATGTACACATATAAATGCGACGAATCTGCCTGGCGATTTGTCGGTACACTCGCCCAGACAGCCCCTAATAAAAATGCATATGGAAAATTTTGTTCGTAAACATTTCGCAGCAAAACTTGTGGAATTTCGCAGGATCAGAGGGAGACACGTGCGTTCGCGTGCGCGTGTTTGGATGCACGAGGACGACAAGAAAGATAGAAAAGAATTCTGTGCGCCGCACTCACGCATGCGTAGATATGGCTTTATTTTGACTGCTTCTAACCTCTTTCTCTGGGCCTCTCTTTTTCTTTCGCTCTGTTTTATGTACAGTTCCCCCCCCCCTTTTTTTTTTCAGAGGTGGGAGAATATTTGTAAATAGATATCGGTGTACAATTCTTTTTTCATTCTTTTTTCTTTGTTTTTTTTTTTCTCGCTTCCTACGTATTTATTTCTCTAGCTTTTTCCCTCGCACTCACTTTCGTAACATCATTTTTTCTCCACTTTCTATGTAAAAGAATCAGCATGTGGGTGTGCTCTGAGCATTAATATGGAGGTACATCTGTAAAAGATAACAGCGTATATATATATATATATATATATATATATATATATATATATATATATATTGCTTATTTATCAAATCCTTTGCCATTCACAAATTTATAATCGATTAAAATGTCTCAGGATATTGCTTGTAGTATTCTCTTACACACATGCGTGCAAACACACACACGCACATACACATACATATAACCACATGCCCATGTGCCTATGTGCGCGCGCACACGCACACACACACACACACACACACACATATATATAAATATATGTATGTGCGTGTGTGTGTTTGTGTGTGTAAGGGAATATTACTAGCAATATCCTGATATATATTTTAACCAATTATATATATATATATATATCAGTAAAGAATTTAGGAGAAGATTAGTAAATAATCCCAATGGATCCAAGTAATATCGGTCAAATATTGAAACTCATCCAATAGAGGGCTTAAAGTAAATTTAATTTACAGAGCAGATATTTATTTCATCTGTAAATTCAGATGTACATTACATGCATACCTGGCTTACGGCCATATCACGTTGAATAAACCGGGGTTTCGCTCGATCACCGAAGTTAAGCAACGTTGAGCCTGGTCAGTACTTAGATGGGTGACCGCTTGGGAATACCAGGTGCTGCAAGCGTTGAGTGACGGATGTGCGTTGTGGTGCAGTGGATATCCTCTTTCGGAAAGAGAAATCGGTGAGCCGAGTTCGAATTTCAGATGAATACCCTGCATTCACTTAAGCACTGGTACTCTTGGGAAAGGTATTAATCCGTCCCTTCCCTCCAGTTATGGGTTAAATAACAAGGGTAGGACTTGGGGACCCTGCCCTTAAAAACAAATCCCATTGAATCTTGAATCTCGAAAAGAAAAAAGTATTACTAGATACAAAACTTATATAAAAACAATAATAAATTGTTGAAAGAAAAAGGTATTACCAGCAATAAATAAATAAAATTTAGTTGGCAATAAATGACCCGCCGAGTTTGATATGCCATAAAAACAAAACAACCAACCAACATGCATGTCTCTAATAGGCATGTTGAAATAGCTATTTCCCAAATGTAATCTGAATTTACAGATGATATATATATATATATATATATATATATATATATATATATATATGACGTTTGCGTATGAGCCTGATTCAGACTGTTACCGCTGGCTGTTGATATGTTCACTTCTGTATTCACATTCGCTCTATCCGCGATATTAATCCCTTTAATTCATAAATCCAGCTCTCTCTCTCTCTCTCACACACACACACACACACACACACACACACTATTTACTTGTTTCGAAGCATTACGGTCATATACTATTGAAATACAATGCACGTAAAATCAACAAAACTAAGCAACGTCGAATCTGGTCACTACCTCGATGGTTGCCCGCTAGGATATGCTGGTGGTGTAATAAATATGGCTTGGAATTGTTAAATGGACAACCTTGTTTCAATCTTCGTTGGGTTCGTTATATCCTCTTACGCGCTAATACCTCTCTCCAGAAAAAAATTTGAATCCACCTGTTCTCTCCACAGATATGGGTTAATTATTGAGACTTGTATTACGAAACCATTATTATCTCCAAAAATTAAAACAAATTCTTACAATCTAAAAAACATGTTCCCTAGTGTGATGATGCTATACTATACTCTACAAGAGTATTGTATACTATGCACTATACTATACACTACTATAGTATACCCTATGATTTACTCTATATTATATACAACTATACTATACACTAAATTTTCTCGTGCAACAATGCAATACTTGTCAGTCAATGGTGTTATCTTTGTTAGTAATAATAAAACCACATTGAACGCTGTACTGAAGGGTTGAACAACACTATGATTTAATAATTAATTTATTTGATGAAATTTTACATTTTATTGGGTGACTAACATTTTTGTCCATTAACAGCAATCATTTTTCTGCATTTCCTCTGGGAATACAAACTTTTGAGACATGCCGCTGATATTTACTATGAATTCACATATTCCTGACTAGCAGCATTTCTCTGAATTTGACCTTGTGTCAGACATCTTCATTTATTTCATACTAGCAGTATAGCCCGGCGTTGCTCGGGTGTAATGAAAGCTTTAAAACTAATCCATGCTCCTGGAGCTCAGACTCTTTGTACGTTGGCACGAAAGAATAAAAAGCAATAGTTGTTTCCAGTTAAAGCGAAACCGTAGACCGAAAGAAAAATGAATGGATGTAAGTCAAATTTTGATTTCCTGGTATCGATATCAAATACGTTTTTTCGTCGAAAACTGAATTTTGAAGGCTAAATAAGTCCTTCGAGTAAATGGTATCATGGCTGAGACTAAGAACTACAATTATATCTACTTAGAGCCAAACCCGAAGCAAAAACGGGCTGAAAAAAAATACAGACATACAGACAGATAAACAGACACACACACAAACATCTTGCCTTATATATATATATATATATACACAAACTCACACATATCTAAATATATATACATATATATATTATCGATTTTCTGCACTATTGTAAGAACTGCAACCTTGAAATTCTGAATATCGTTTCTTATGTCTTTGTCTATGAGTGTATCAAATTTGATTAAAATCGGACCACTCCTTCTATAACCCAATTTTTCGATTATCGATTTTCAATATTTATCGAGGGTACCTCAACACAAAACCTAGCTAAGAACACTCACAGACGCTTATAGTACAACTGTGTAAATTTTCAAGAAAATCGGTTCAGCCGTTTCGGAGTCTACAATAACGGGGACACACACACACACACACACACACACACACACACACACACACACACACACACACACACACAAAGTTCCATTTATAAATAAGTTTAGATAAATGTTTGTTAGTGTTACCCAAGACAAACCTGTAGTATTTGCCAAATCGGAGAAAGTGTCCTTTTATTGTCTAATCAATAACTGCGGGTTACACGGCGTTCATAAATCCCGTTTGCATCCCATGGCTGCTAGATCCACAGTCAGTGCGATTCTATGAGGAGGGCAGAAGAGAATTTTGGTTGGCTTCTCGGTTGTCTCCCCCACTTTTATAAGCGTCAAAAATTTATGAAACGGTTTAGTCTCTTATTTTGATAAAATTTGATCTCCGGCGTATTTCCCTCTACGTTTTCTTTTTCATTTAGCTTTTTAAGGACACACACGGAGATCAGTTTGAAAGAAAGACAAACAAAATAAAACAATCAGATAGATAGAAACAGACATGTTATTAGGGAGGGAAAGAGACTTAATAGACATATTTTCATATCTAAAGGAAGACGTAATTTAGAAATAATGTTCCAATTTTTTTTTGCATTTATTTTTTGTGCTTCAAAAAAGTGTTGTAGAGGGAAAAAATCAGAGCAGACAAACCACAATGTTCTGCTAGTTTTGATGTTAGTATTAATCCTTTGATTTTGTTTTGAAATTAACCTCTCTTGTGTCCCAACAGCTTGGGAGTGGAAAAGAGGGTAAGAATAGATTAGAACTCCACTACTGTGAATAAAAATTATTCCGTTTAATTTAGTAAAGTAACATTAGGACAGGTAACGACCTCAGTAGATACACAAAGATAGAAAAAGGCGTAAGACAAGGATGTGTCTTTTCACCGGATTTATTCAACCTATACAGCGAGAATATTTTGAGGACCCTAGATGACACACCAGGATTTATTATTGGAGGCCACAACCTGAACAACATAAGATACGCGGACGATACAGTACTGATTGCGGACACGGAAAGGAAACTGCAAGATCTCATACAGAAAGTAGCAGTGGAGAGTGACAAGAAGGGACTACAAATAAACTTTAAGAAAACTGAGTGCATGGTCATCAGCAAAAGATACAACCCAAAATGCCAAATACAGGTGGGGGATAACAGAATCAAACAAGTCCAAGAATTTAAGTACCTAGGAAGTGTTCTAACAGGAGATGGAAAGTGCGACAAGGAGATCCGAAGGCGAATTGGCATGGCAAAGGACGCGTTCCAGAAGATGAGCAAAATACTAACACACAGGAAGACCTCAATAGAAACGAAGAAAAGAGTGCTAGACTGCTACGTGATGTCAGTTCTTCAGTACGGCTGTGAATGCTGGACAATATCATCGAAAATGAGGAAAAAACTGGAAGCGGCCGAAATGTGGCTCTACAGAAGGATGCTACGGATATCGTGGACTGAACATACAAGCAACGACGAAGTGTTAGAAAGAATGGCAACAAAAAGGAAATTGATGCTGAGCATCAGGAAGAGACAACTGAAGTTCCTGGGACATGCAATGAGGAAGGAGAGCCTGGAGAACCTGATACTGACTGGTCAGATAGAAGGAAGGAGAGACAGAGGAAGGCAGCGGATAACATATCTGCAGAGTCTGATCAGGTGGATGACGGAACGGGGGTTGCCAGGAGCAACAGGAGCAAACATACTAAGAGCCACAAGGGATAGGGAGACGTGGAGATCCATGATCGCCTACGTCCTGAAGGGACAGGGCACATAGAAGAAGAAGAAGAAGAAGGAAGGACATTAGGAAGTGTTATAACAGAAGACGGAAAGTGCAACACAGAGATCCGAAGGTGATCCCTTTGCACGGCAAAGGAAGCATTCCAGAAGTTGAGTAAAACATTAAAAAACAAGACAATTCCGCTAGAAACAAGGAAGAGAGTACTGGATTGCTATGTGATGTCAGTTCTTCGATATGACAATGAATGCTGGACAATATCATCAAAGATAAAGGAAAAACTTGAAGCAACTGAAATGTAGTTCTACAGAAGAATGCTGCGGATATCATGGATCGAGCAAGTGAGCAATGATGAGGTCTTAGAAATGATGGAAACAAAAAGGAAATCAATACTGAGAATCAGGAAGAGACAGCTGAAGTTCCTGAGACATGCAATGAGGAAGGAGGGCTTGGAGAACCTGATACTAACAGGTCAGATACAGGGAAGGAGAGACAGGGGAAAACAACGGATAACATATTTGAAGGACCTAATCAGGTAGATGATGGAACGAGGGTTGCATGGTGTAACAGGAGAAGGTGTGCTAAGAGCCACCAGGGATAGGGAAACGTGGAGGGCCATGATCGCCTACGTCTTGAAGGGACAGGGCACATAGAAGAACATACTTATACTCAAACTAATTTCTAAGGTTTGTATACGATAGTGGTGTAGAGTATAAAAATGAAGACGCTGCTCGAGTTTACTCCTCACTCCAACTCAGAAAAATCTCGGTCCATAAGTGCTCCACATTTCAGAGTTTTACAATCGCCATTGGCAATGCCACAGGTCTACGGTCAAGTGAGTTTTCTAATTATTAATTCACACATATTTCTTTTAGCTGAGTTTTTATCTACAAGTCGGGGGAGGATAAATCATTGTACTGCTTTCTTTAAGTTTGTGGTATTACAGATTTTATTCCAAGTGTGCAAAACATACGGGTTATGCCGTCGGCATCCTACGGCTGCCACAGCCCATGGGTCACAGTCCTAACTACTTTAATTAATTATTAATTTACACATATTTCTTTTTGCTGAGTTTTTTTTTCTACAGGTCAGGGAGAGGATAAATCATTACACTGCCATGTTTAAGATTTTGGTATAACAGTTTTTATCGGATGTGTTCAAATCATACCTATTATCGACGCGGAAAGAAAGTTTAGCATGAGTTTAAATTTCAATTGAATCTGGGGTGTTCGCATTTATACAATTGAAATGGCATCAGTCAATCTCTTCTATCCTCAGCAAGGAGAAGGGCAACTCTGAATCTCAGACCTGTTTGGTGTAGGGCTAGCCACACCCCCAAATAAAAACCTACTTGTTAGCAGTAGAACCTTTTGTCATGCGGCTGTGTTCTTAGACTTAACTAATAGTCTATTGTGCTGGCATGCAACATAGAGTCTATCTATCTATCTATCTATCTATCTATCTATCTATCTATCTATCTGTGTGCATGCGTGTATAATTCTGTTCATATATGTTCTGTATTGTCACTTTTCTAGTCGAATTCATTCCTCATCATAATCTGCGTTGATTGTCTTATTTGTGTACTGAGGTTTGTTTCTATCTATCTATCTATCTATCTATCTATCTATCTATCTATCTATCTATCTATCTATCTAATGTCATAGAAATGACAACAGGAAACCACTGCATTACTTTTTCTAAGAATTCATGGAAATTCACAGATAAAATTCATATAGAGTCCCTGGGGAGCTACGTCTGTCTACAACCTGAAAAAATATTAAAAAATCTATCTCTTAGGTGTGTGCAGATGTTCTTAAAGATCTATTTTTTATGAATAGAGAATAAATGCACAGTTGAAAATCCATTTGGAAACTGATGCACACAAAATATCTATCTATCTATCTATCTATCTATCTATCTATCTATCTATCTATCTATCTATCTATGTCTCTTCAAATCTATCCCAGTGAGTCCATATCTATCTATCTATCTATCTATCTATCTATCTATCTATCTATCTATCTATGTCTCTTCAAATCTATCCCAGTGAGTCCATATCTATCTATCTATCTATCTATCTATCTATCTATCTATCTATCTATCTATCTATCTATCTATGTCTCTTCAAATCTATCCCATTGAGTCCATATCTATCTATCTATCTATCTATCTATCTATCTATCTATCTATCTATCTATGTCTCTTCAAATCTATCCCAGTGAGTCCATATCTATCTATCTATCTATCTATCTATCTATCTATCTATCTATCTATCTATCTATCTATCAGTAAACATTATTTTATTTCTTTTTACGTAAAGTAAAATAATTTTTTAAAACATAATTCCCCATTTTTTTTCTTTTTATTCGCTAAAAAATTGAACATATTCCCTATCGTCTTTATTCTCTCACGCAAGGAGATTTCTATCATCTTTTTTATAATTCGCGGTAACATAATGACGCAGTTACAGAACAACATAAGCAAGCATATTGATACCAATTTCTTTTTGCTATTTTCCTCTTTTTCTCTATTTATAACTTACAAACTGCTATCTTTACAGAATTTCTTTTGTTTTTGAGTTTGCCCACATGTATAAACACACGATTAGATTCTGGCAGACATTACACATGACAAAAAATGAGTGCACTATACAAATAACTCTAAACATGCCTCGGACTCATTGACTTGCACAGATGATGAGCGCCTTTCTCATTGAATATCTAGTGAAGGCCAATGCTTTTTTCTTTCAGTTGTTCATTCAGATTTGATTGTTATCTATAGACCTGTTTATAGTGAAATTTAATAGTGTGATATTGTCCAGTTAATAGCTAAATAGTGGTGAACAAATCTTTTTGTATTATAAGTGAATTATTAGGATATCTGTGAAATATTAGTGAAATGTCTTTCAGTTGTTGTTTTTCATTGCTTTGGATTTAGAGTGATCATCTTCTAGAGTGGTAGCTACCAAAGGCTATAGTGCCCAGTCTACCTTACTAACAAAGCTTGGTTTTCATGGCTTATTTTGTTTCTTGGCATATCAACCTCGATTGGACATTTAATGCCGATAAGATTTTTAGGATAGATTCGTAGGAACAGAATATTATTTTTTGTAAAAACTCAATTTGTCGATCAGGTTTCTTTGTTGTATTTTTGTAAAGAAGGTTTGTTGTCGAGAGTCAAATGTATTGCTAGCAATATTTTTTAAAATTATTGCTGGTAATATTTTCTTCAAAAATGCTTTGCTGGTAATATTTTTTAAATGCATTGCTGGTTACATTTTTTTCAAAAATGCGTTGCTGGTAATATTTTCAAAAATGCAAAAATTATAATAATTTTTTCAAAAATGTATTGCTGCTTATTCAGTTTTAAGTGCCACCCGTGAAACACACTTCGGCGATCATGTCTCGAAAGAGACATGACTGACTGGGCAGAGGCTTATCCCACAGTAAGTTGCAATCAAATTTCAAAACCCCCGTGAAGCGTGAGACGAGGGTTCGCTCCTAGATGACTTGACTTCAGGCTCGGGGTGTCGTACTTAGTAGAGCAGCAACCATACTGCGATCTATTGAGACTAACTTAGCTCACTGGTGCCCCCTATATACGAATTTACTCGAGCCACAAGATTAGCAACTAGGTCACACCCTTTTACTGTGAATGCAATAAGATTGAAACGCAAATTCTACTCCATCAGCTTATTTTTCGCACTTCCCGCCTGTGGAATACCCTTCCATTTACTTGTAAAGTCAATAGCCATCTCTTATCTCACTAACTAGTATCCTCTCTCTTATGCTCTCATCTCATTTCTGTCGTATTCTCACCCCTCTCCTACCCGCTTCCTGACACCCTCTGTATTCTGTCACTCCTCATAACTTTCCTCCTATGTAACCCCCTGCACAACAGCGGCAGTATAATACCTTTCTTGGGGTGATACGATTATAAACACACACACACACACACACACACACACACACACACACACACACACACACACACACACAGATACATATATATATATATATATATATATATATATATGTATTGGATGTACCCCCTCTCTCTTATATATATACGCATCGCTTATTCAGTAATGAATTAGACCACTCTAGCGACTGGCGTGTGATACATCACACGCTAAAAGTCTGCTTCCTTCTACCGAGTGCCCATAGCTCAGAGGAAGAATCGCCGACTGACACCAATAAAATAAAATAAATCAAAATAAATATAAAAAAAAACACACGTAAAGCACACAGACACAAATACAATAACACCCAACCATGATCCAGAAAAAATAAATTGTCACGCGGTAAAACATACCAACTCATAAAGAAAAATGTAAAATCGGTAAAAAGAGGACAAGACAACAAAAAATCGCAACTCAGTTAAACAAACTGCCATTCACGTATACACTAAAAAAAATAAATCAACAACTACACAAAAAAATCAAAATAAAGAAAAATCAAAATCAATCAATCATGAACAAAAAAGAATAACCAACCATTCACAAACAAAGCCACTCACACAAAATCACACCATATTCTATATAAACAAGATCTAACGGCAAACAAGTGGAAGTCGGCATGATCTGTTAAAGAGACAAACACTTTGTATATATATATATATATATATATATATATATATATATATATATATATTGTCAACTGCAGACAGATCTGTTTCACTGTATTACAGCTCATCAGTACGGTTAGACTTTCGATTGCTCCCTAACCCAAGCTCGACACCCGACCGAATTGGCGTCAGTCGGCGACTCTACCCCTGGGCCACGGGGCGTTCGGTGCAAGAAGGCAGTCTTTTTAGCGCATATCATATTACGCGCCCAATAGCTAGAGTGATCCAATTCATTTTACTGAATGAGCGATGCGTATATATATATATATAGACAGAAACTCTAAGCAAGAGCCAACAACCGAGCCAATTTCCCCGACGAGCCGTTAGGCTAAACCGTGGTCGGTTGTTGGCTCTTGCTTAGATTTTCTTGCTTTGTTTGCTCTACTTTCGTATTGAGCGCTTTAGTGTTAGGGTTTTCGTCTTGGGGTTTTTTTCTTTCTTACGAGTGCTTGACTTTTTGTTCATGTATTTCGTTTCTTTCTTTTTTTGCTTCCTCTTATTTTCCCTCTGAGTTTGTTTTCGGTGGGTTATACAAGACGATTTAAATTATAGCTTGATTAATAATAGTTTTGGTAGATTTAGTTCTCTTACTATTGGTATTGTTGTTGCGATAGTTAATATTATATATATATATATATATATATATATATATTTTTTTTAATCATTTCACCCCGAGCAAGGCAGAAACGCCACTGATGTGCAGGGGGTTACATAAATGTAAAAAGATTAATTAGAAAAGAGTGAGGAGTACAAGCTAGTTAGAAAGGAACAATAGAAAGCTGAGAAAGCAGGTGCAATGACAGGTACATGGGCGGAGAGAAAGGGAAGGTTATACAGGGGAGGGAGAGAGCTAGAGGCCAGTGGTTAGTAGGTGAGTATTAACTTTGCTTTTAAATTTCTGGAGGTCGTAGCCGTCAGGAAAGCAAGAATACGGGAGTGAGTTCCACAGGCGGGAAGTGCGAGAGAGGAAGCTGCAGGAGTAGAATTGTCGTCTGCGTTTGGCTAACCTGACTGTGAATGGGTGGGACCCAGTTGCCAGTCTGGTTGAACGGGTAAACACCTGTTGAGGAGGCATCAGTGACTTAAGCTCATCCGAGCAGAAGCCATGAAAGTATTTATAGAAGAGACAGAGGGAGGCCACATTTCGACGATGGGAAAGTGGCTGCAGACGAGTCGCCAGATCAGTACCTATCACATTACAGACTCTCCTTTGGAGCTTGTCAAGAACACTGAGGAGAACGGCAGGGGCACCTGACCATAAATGGCAGCAGTACTCCATGCACGGACGGATGGTTGACTTGTATATATGCAGGATGGATTCAGGTGGAAAAAACATCGTGGATCGACATAGTGACCCAATCTTCTTAGCAGTAGATTTTGCTATGGATTCAATATAGTGCTTCCATTTGAGGTCTGAGGACAGGGTAGGTCCGAGGAGGCGTAGTGTATTACTCTCCGGGAGAATCATCTGGTCCATGCTTATGGGAGGCAGAAGAGGTTGCCTGTAATGGTTGACGGGCAACAGCTTGGTCTTAGATGAATTGAAGTTGACAAGCCACTTCTTGCCCCAGTTCACCACAGAGTGTAGATCCCGCTCAAGGTCAGCAGCGAGATTATGTCTGTCCGCCACGACAGGTTTCTTACTGGAGCGGGAGTATATTGTAGTGTCATCTGCGTAGATGCCTACTTGGGACTTGATCTCATCTGGGAGGTCGTTGATGAAAATAAGGAAGAGCGTCGGGCCCAGGATAGAGCCTTGTGGGACACCAGCATTCGTGCTGTGGGACGAAGAGGCACGCCCATTCAGAACGACCTTCATTTTGCGGTTATTTAAGAAAGATTGGATTAGGTCAAGCAGGCGACCGGTAATACCATAACCGCGTAGTTTGCATAGGAGGCCAGGGTGCCAAACCCTGTCGAAAGCCTTGGAGATATCCAGAGCAACCGCGCGAGCCTCGTCAGACTCATCAAGGGCCTGTAGCATGTACTCCGTTACAGTAGTTAGCAGGTCGGCTGTGGACCTGTCAAATCGGAATCCATATTGCCTGTCGGAGAACAGTTTGTGGGCGGTGAGATGATGAACTATTTCAGCATTTATTATAGCCTCGAACACTTTCCCGAATATTGGTAGAAGACTGATAGGGCGATAGTTGGATGGGTCCGAGGGTTCACCACAGTTCTTAAAGACAGGAACGACTGAGGAGAATTTCCAGCATGCAGGAAAGCAGGAAGCAGAAAGGCAGTAGTTAAACAGTTTAGAGAGGACAGGGGAAAGTTCAGGGGCACACCTCTTAAGGACTATCACCGGGATTCCATCGTCTCCACACGCCTTATGGGGGTCGAGTTTTGAAATTACTCTGGATACTATTGTCGGGGTAATATATACGTCATGCAGTTTGGCCTCAGTTCTAATAGTGAAGTCGGGTGGGTGCACTCCGGACGAGTCGAGTGTGGAGTTGGATGAGAATCTGCGGGCAAAGCACTCAGCTTTCTCAGCAGATGACGTGAGAACATCAAATCCATGGATTAAAGGAGGTATTGAAGATTTCCTATTGTTGAGCACTCGTTTACAAATCCTCCAATAGTCCTTGGAGCCGAACTTGCGGTCAGCTATGTGCTGTCGCATTCTCTCCGCAAACAACTGTTTGGCGTCATTTAGGGTTCTCTTGCACTCACTGCGAGCGGATGTGAACAGGCGCCTATTGTGATCAGTTGGCTGTCTCCGGAATAGACGGAAGTAATGGTTCCTGTGGGCAATGGCGGCTGAGCAGGCCGGAGAGAACCACGGAGAGGAATGAGGTTTTAAGCAATACTTCCTGGTGGGTATGAAGGCATCAATGCCAGCTTTCACCCATGACGAGACCTCAGAGGCACAGTCATCAACTGATAGATTGTAAACATAGTATTCTACACTGCATGGTGACATTGAGTTTCATGCCTAAATGCGCTCTTTAGCTGAACTTCGTATAAAGGCGTGAAACTCTATATATGTATGTAGTAATTAATATAATTAGAGATTCGCTTATTTGTCTGTAAATTTGAAAACACACGATATCAGTTTTTATGATGTTAATAAAAGTTGTTAATATCCTATTAAAAACGTTCAGTATATATATATATATATAATTTCAATGTTATATATATATATATATATATGTATATATATATATATATAATTTAAATGTTCTATGTTCACTATATATTAAATGTTCATTCTTTGATAATGGCTTATGTAAGCCGAAACCTCAGACCCGATAAAAAAAAAATCAACAATTACTGCGATTTCTTGACGTCTTTTAACGATAGCACTATCAAGCTTATCAGATTATACGAAAGGATCCTACACAAAATAAATAGAAAAAACTTGACTATATTATTCAACGAAACCTGTATTAATATATATATATATATATATATATATATATATATAATGATAATATACATGCTGAAAAGTGTATAATCATAATATACATGCTAAAAAGTCTGCCTTCTTCTACCGTGCGCCCATGGCCCGGTAGAATCGCCGACTGACGCCACTTCGATCGGGTTTCAATCCTGAGTTAAAAGTAATCGGAGTCTAACCTTACTCATGAGCTGTGATATAGCGAAACAGATCTGTCTGCAGATGACTCTCTCTCTCTCTCTCTCTCTCTCTATATATATATATATATATATATATATATATAATTATTCTATTAATAGGTCACGTAACTTTAAGCCTATAATATCTAATTATATTAGAAATATATTTACAAGGCTTACAGCTATATCATATTGAAACACCGCTTATCTTACGATCACCTAAATTAAACAACATCGACTTTGTTCAATACTTGATGGGAATGCCACATGTGCGTGCGATGTAAAAGATAACAGTTCGGCATCATATATCCTAGTTTCAATTCCGGTTGGGTTCATTATATTCATTTATGTGAAAATACTTTCGCGAAAGGTAAAAATCAACCTCTTCTCACCCCAGTAGTAAATCATTGTTATCTCCAATTCCACCCCACAAAAAAACTTTATTGGCTTTTTCTGGTTTTAAATAACCTGTAAAATGTTGACAAGCCGTAAAATACAAATCAATTAATCCGAAACAAATATTTTAAATCATATAGTAAATAAATAGAAAGGAATTTAAACACATAGTGGCAATTTACATATAAATATATGTGTGTGTGTGTGTGTGTGTGTGTGTGTGTGTGTGTGTGTGTGTGTGTGTGTGTGTGTGTGTGTGTGTAACTCACCACGTGGTTGGGTTTGATGTTTCGCATACGGCCGGCCGGATAAAGAAATTTTCATTGAGGTGACAATACGCGCCCTGTACCTATCGCATTCTTGATCAAAAAGGGAAAAGATGGCGTTGCGTTCTTTTTTACATAATCCTGAAAAGAACTCCATGTAGCGGACTTCTCGTCAGACAAGGTGAAGCTACTCCCTACAGATATAACCTCAAAATAAAATTAGGATATATGTGATTGATATATACCGGGAAGGAATATCAGGGAAAAGAATAGTGTAAGAATAATACTTAACGCTGAAGATAGATTAGAAGAGATTTATTATACAACAGTACAATAAACCAATAGACGTACAAGAACAATTAACGAATAGTAACAGGAATAACGATCAAGTAGCAAATGTTTCCGCCTGTGACGTATGCGTCCGTCTAGTGACGTATGCTGACGTATGCCCCCAGTTAGCTCTAGTCACAGTCTTTTATAGACAAGACCATATTCTTTACGGGGTAGGATAGGATGTTCCTCTACAACAGTGATGAAACCACAAGATTGGATATTGAGGAATATTTCAAGAAAAATCACAGATTAATAGAAAAAAATCTGAAAATATTGCCAATATAAGAACAATGAGAATCTAATTTAAAATTTAAATTTAAAATTTAAAAATTGTCACAAAAAGAAATCTGAGTAAAGTCAAATAAAAGATTAAGAAAAATGGATTATCAAGAAAATCTTTACAGAAAAAACAGTTGTTGCAAATATAAACGCAGAAAAGATGTAAAATATCAAAAACAATGACTAAAAATATGAAAGCAACTCAAGTATCACATTTAAATGAACATTACAAAAATAAACGTGTGAATTAGGCGAAGTCGTACATGAAAAATGATATCTCAAAAGTAAATTTAAATATTAAATATAGGACTACATTGGATGGGCTTGAAAATGAGATAGAAGTTGGATCCTTCATAAAAATAATCAATCAATATTCAAAAGAAGAGAGCAGGAGGGAGGTAAACTAATAATTTGAATCAGTTTTTATAAAAGTAAATTTATAGCTCCTATAAAAATATATAATGATATTCACGCCATTTATCTTGACACATTTATAACATTTGACTATGTGTGCTGGACTAACCCTAAGAGACACTAATGTCTACTCTGCACACGAGAGCGTTAAAGGTTTTAGTAGTTACATATATTCAGGCGAACGATTTTGCAGCGCTTTGGATGTCCCCAAATCAACAATCAGATGTGAGGAAGTTATATAAGAACCCACACGAGAGGGACATGAGATAGAGACTCTCTCACATCGTCCACATTCGAAGAAAGCCCCTAAGGCCACACCTCGCGCCAGTATTGATAATTTTACATATGAGAGAGTTAGGCTTGTATTTGTATTAATTTTTATATCGATAAATTGTAACAGATCTCTCCTGAAGGGAACCAAGCTACAAACTCCCTACTTATTTCTCTATAGCCACTAGTAATTGTTTGAACACAGATAAAAAGACGGTTTAGTATGTTGAATATAAAGGAAGGAAGCACGTGATTCTTTAAGAAGACTGCTAAAACAGCTTTCATCATTTCTCTGAATTTGTGTCAGACATCTTCATTTATTTCATACTAGCAATATAGCCCGGCGTTGCTCGGGTGTAATGAAAGCTTTAAAACTAATCCATGGTCCTGGAGCTCAGACTCTTTGGACGTTGGCACGAAAGACTAAAAAGCAATAGTAAAACTACCTTGCTTGGGAGGGTGAAATTATAAAAAAAATGAATTGACGTTTTCATGCATTTTCTTGTCTTATACAAAATAAGTACAAAGAATTTGACTCTTTAACAGAGCAGATTCATGTCGACTTCTAAGTTTCACGTGGATACCGTTATGATGTTCTCGCTCGTATGGGCTGTATGCTGTTAGGTCCCTATCTTTTCTTGTTTATATAGAACATTTTCTTTACGGAAGTGGTAAAAAATAACAAAGAGCTTAATGCAACAAAAGAGGCCAACTCAATATAAAACACCCATTAACGCGTACACTAAAAGAACAAACAATAAAAATAAAAGATAAAGAAATTAAACAACTGCACAATAAAAATAAAAAGAAAAAATAAACAAAAAAACCAAAATCAACCAATCACAAACAAGACCACTCAAACAAAGATCACACTCTGATTTATATAAACAAGAAGAAACCGAGACTTAACAACAAATAGCTCTGACAAGTGAAAAATTATAACGGTGTCCTCACGAAACTTCGAAGTCGGCATGAATCCGCCCAGTTAAAGAGACAAACACTTTGCACTTATCAACGCTCTCCACCTCGATATCTATCACTTTACGATAAAAAACCTTCTTGCCATAATACAATTTATCAGTAAAACCACTGTAAAATAATAACTTTGGCGCTAAATATCACAATAAACCACTATATATATATGATAAGTTTGATGAAAAAGAACCGACTTTGTTTAATGTTATAATTTATTTGTATAATTTTAAAATAAGGTGTTGAGTATTGTGCTTGAATTTGTAGATAAACTGTCCAAAGTTCCTGTTTTGTTATTATTATTCAAGTAATTTAGATTTTCGCAGTCATTATCAAGAACCTTTGTGGTGTTTGTGATGCAGTTTGAATCCCTATAACGGCTAATGAGGAAAAAAATGAATGCAATTTATTTATTCCTAAACAGCCGTTACACTTGACCATTTCCAACGTACAGCGTCCAAAAAGAATACCACAATGTAGACAATAGAATTCAAACTACCGCACACACACACACACACACACACACACACACACACACACACACACACACACACACAACCATATTAGTCCTTGATATTGACTGCGAAAGATAAAAAATAAATAACAAAATATGAACTTCGAACTCTTTATCCACAACTTTGAGAGCTTTACTGCTTCCAAAACGAAACTGCTCTCCTTTAAGTCCCAGAGAGAAACTTTTCTACTTTCCATCAGTATAGATGATACTAGTCTCCCAGAAAGCAACACAGTTCGCCTTCTCGGCCTTACACTCTCAAGTGGAACGACTACATAAAATCAATAGCTACTGCCGGGTTATTGTGTCGGGTTAGGGAGTTTTTCTCGTCAGAATTCATTATGCGCATTTATAAATCTACAATTCGTCCGTGCATTGAATACTGTTGCCACATCTGGTCGAGTGCTCCTGCTATTCATCTCGAAGATTTAGACAAAATCCAAAGGAGGATCTGCAATATAATCGATCTCGATCTGGCAAGCCCTACTTCAGTCCCTTTCTTACCGACAGGTGTGGCTACCCTCTGTTTTTTTCTACAAATATTTTCACAGCTTCTGCCCTGACAAGCTTATTTCCCTGGTGCGTTGACCACAAGAATTTACTCGGGCTACTAGATTGGCAACTACGTCCCAACCTTTCATCGTCAAAATAACCAAATGTAACCGTCACTTCTACTCTAATAGTTTCTTTTCTCTCACTTCGCGCCTGTGAAACTCCGTTCTATATTTTTTTTTCTCTGATGGCTACAATCTGCAAAATTTTAAATTCAATGTCAATTGCAATCTACTATCTTCTTTATTCCCATCTTTCTCTTACCCTTTCTTTGCATCCTCTGTATCTTGTTCTTCTTTCTTCTTACAGTAACCCTCTTTGCACCAGTGTCAGTACTGCCTTGCTTGAGGAGAAACGATTAAAAAAATACTCAACAGCTTATCAGAAAATTGAAAAAATAAAAAATAAAAACAGACAACTCTTGACTCTTTTTAATCAAACCTGTTTGAATGAATACTTGGTGTCTAAATGTACCTTATATATATATATATATATATATATATATATATATATATATACTACCGGCCATAATTATTAGGCGACCCAAGTTTTAGAAAAATGATATATTTCATACTATTTTTTTTAGTATTTATGCCAAGTGGATAATTCTAAATAAAATAGAATGGTTCTTTTTTAATACTGCACATTAACATGTGCGTCAAATAAAATGTTTTGGTGTCCCGTCTTTTATCACTTCCTCATGCTAGTCTCTTACTTTTTATTGTCTGGCCGAAGCAAAGGCTTCCTGGCTACCTTGTAAAATTTTGCAAAGTAATAATAACAAAATATCATTTTATTTTCATTTATAATTATTCACTTCGCAATAAATACTAAGAATAGTATGAAATACATAATTTCCTTTTAAAAAATAAGGTGGCCTAATATTCATGACCGGTAGTGTATATATATATATATATATAGAGAGAGAGAGAGAGAGAGCGCGAGAGAGAGAGAGAGAATTCCACCGCTCACGAGATTCAAACCATGATTCCCCCTTAGCCCGGGTCGTTAAAATACTAGGAAGTAAGGGGTCTGGTATTACGTTCACTAAACTTATCATTTTACTTGGTTTTTCTTTTTTGTTTTTTGTCTAGCCTACACATTCTGTAAGAAATGATGAACAAGTTATTTTATTTCCGATTGGTCTGTATCTTATTAAACAAGCAGCCTGGCCTCTGACCGAGATAACATCTATTTCTCATACTGTTCGATGTTAAATCAGATGGGAAGATGTGGAAGTCTCACAGGCCTTGTTCCTTAAAAAAAACCCACAATAGTCAGTACGTTAAATAACGTGTAAAATCTGGCACATAAATTAAAATATTAAAAACGAAATTTATACACATGCACAGATTACAAAAGCGGGCAAAGGTGACATATGCTTCCGTTACCACCAGCATATAATTGTAGACAAGCATACCACCATCGGTCAGGGCAGAGAGTGCACCTACATATATAGAATCTAATAGTATTAACTCTATTGCTACTAACATAGCATAGAGCAGTTGTTTCTTGAACAATTAAGTGCGCATTCAGTCTGTAGATTATCTATCTTTGTAGCTCCGTATACCTGAATGTCAGGTTCGATTTTCAGTCATAGCAATTACTATTTCCTTTTTAAACTTTAACAATAAGATTTAATTCATCGAAGGATTTATACACACGTTTGCTATCAGGAAATGCTCATTTTCTGGAGTACTATTTCCGTCTAGTTTTTCTTTCCTTCAGTCTCTTTATCTATTGATCCAACGTTGTTTCTATCTATCTATCTATCTATCTATCTATCTATCTATCTATCTATCTATCTATCTATCTATCTAAATATCTGGTACCTTGACGTGGTGTATTGGTCAACAAGCTTGTATCGCTAGAACCTATTACAACTGAATAGTGGTTTCGATTCTCACTGGGTACGCTATACTTTCGGTCTTGTGCTACATGTAAGCGGCGCTTAGAAAATCTACTGGGCATCTCAAGTTGGTGTAATGGTTATCAAGATTTTCTTGTTAGAATCATTGCAATTGAGTAGTGTGTTCGATCGTAGCTGGGCGCCCCATGCATTCGGTCTTGTGCCACTTGTAAGCGGCGCTTAGAAAATCTGCTATCTATCTATCTGATTTTGTTCTTATCTATCTATCTATCTATCTATCTATCTATCTATCTATCTATCTATCTATCTATCTATCTCCGTTTGTTCAGATCTATCTATCTATCTATCTATCTATCTATCTATCTATCTCCGTTTGTTCAGATCTATCTATCTATCTATCTATCTATCTATCTATCTATCTATCTCCGTTTGTTCGAGATCTATCTATCTATCTATCTATCTATCTATCTATCTATCTATCTATCTATCTCCGTTTGTTCAGATCTATCTATCTATCTATCTATCTATCTATCTATCTATCTATCTATCTCCGTTTGTTCAGATCTATCTATCTATCTATCTATCTATCTATCTATCTATCTATCTATCTATCTCCGTTTGTTCAGATCTATCTATCTATCTATCTATCTATCTATCTATCTATCTATCTCCGTTTGATCAGATCTATCTATCTATCTATCTATCTCCGTTTGTTCAGATCTATCTATCTATCTATCTATCTATCTATCTATCTATCTATCTATCTATCTATCTATCTATCTCCGTTTGTTCAGATCTATCTATCTATCTATCTATCTATCTATCTATCTATCTATCTATCTCCGTTTGTTCAGATCTATCTATCTATCTATCTATCTATCTATCTATCTATCTATCTATCTATCTATCTCCGTTTGTTCAGATCTATCTATCTATCTATCTATCTATCTATCTATCTATCTATCTATCTATCTATCTATTTCCGTTTGTTCAGATCTATCTATCTATCTATCTATCTATCTATCTATCTATCTATCTATGTATCTATCTATCTATCTATCTATTTCCGTTTGTTCAGATCTATCTATCTATCTATCTATCTATCTATCTATCTATCTATCTATCTATCTCCGTTTCTTCATATCTATCTATCTATCTATCTATCTATCTATCTATCTATCTATCTCCGTTTGTTCATATCTATCTATCTATCTATCTATCTATCTATCTATCTATCTATCTATCTATCTATCTATTTCCGTTTGTTCAGATCTATCTATCTATCTATCTATCTATCTATCTATCTATCTATCTCCGTTTGTTCATATCTATCTATCTATCTATCTATCTATCTATCTATCTATCTATCTATCTATCTATCTATCTATCTATCTATCTCCGTTTGTTCATATCTATCTATCTATCTATCTATCTATCTCCGTTTGTTCAGATCTATCTATCTATCTATCTATCTATCTATCTATCTATCTATCTATCTATCTATCTGTCTCCGTTTGTTCATATCTATCTATCTATCTATCTATCTATCTATCTATCTATCTATCTATCTATCTATCTATCTCCGTTTGTTCAGATCTATCTATCTATCTATCTATCTATCTATCTATCTATCTATCTCCGTTTGTTCAGATCTATCTATCTATCTATCTATCTATCTATCTATCTATCTATCTATCTATCTCCGTTTGATCAGATCTATCTATCTATCTATCTATCTCCGTTTGTTCAGATCTATCTATCTATCTATCTATCTATCTATCTATCTATCTATCTATCTATCTCCGTTTGTTCAGATCTATCTATCTATCTATCTATCTATCTATCTATCTATCTATCTATCTATCTATCTATCTCCGTTTGTTCAGATCTATCTATCTATCTATCTATCTATCTATCTATCTATCTATCTATCTATCTATCTCCGTTTGTTCAGATCTATCTATCTATCTATCTATCTATCTATCTATCTATCTATCTATCTATTTCCGTTTGTTCAGATCTATCTATCTATCTATCTATCTATCTATCTATCTATCTATGTATCTATCTATCTATCTATCTATTTCCGTTTGTTCAGATCTATCTATCTATCTATCTATCTATCTATCTATCTATCTCCGTTTCTTCATATCTATCTATCTATCTATCTATCTATCTATCTCCGTTTGTTCATATCTATCTATCTATCTATCTATCTATCTATCTATCTATCTATCTATCTATCTCCGTTTGTTCATATCTATCTATCTATCTATCTATCTATCTATCTATCTATCTATCTATCTATCTATTTCCTATTTCCGTTTGTTCAGATCTATCTATCTATCTATCTATCTATCTATCTATCTATCTATCTATCTATCTATCTATCTCCGTTTGTTCATATCTATCTATCTATCTATCTATCTATCTATCTATCTATCTATCTATCTATCTATCTATCTATCTATTTCCGTTTGTTCAGATCTATCTATCTATCTATCTATCTATCTATCTATCTATCTATCTATCTATCTATCTCCGTTTGTTCATATCTATCTATCTATCTATCTATCTATCTATCTATCTATCTATCTATCTATCTATCTATCTGTTAAAGAGTAAATACTCACCCCCCGGGTAACACAAGTGAACTAGGCAAGACACCTTAAATAAAGAAATCAAAAAGTTATAACAGTGGCGACGAGGAATTGAAATTTACACGGAGTAGGAAAAATAAAGTACATTTTTTTGTTGCAGTTCACATAATAACAGTGACGCCAGTAAACTAGAACTGCATTGGTGTTTTTCTTTGCTGTGCATAAAGGAAAGACAAGCAGATATTCTTAAATATGGAATAATTAGTAGCCCAAGTGGTAAAAATACAAGCATAGCAATAGCAACAACAACAGCAACAAAAGCAACTGCTGGAAGTCAAGAAACAACAACAAAAGTAAATTGAAATAATTAAGAAGAAAACGGAAAATTTTCAAAGTTTTTCATTCTCTTTGCGGTAGAAAATGCCATAGATGAATTCACATACAGTTCAGATGATGGAATGACTTTTTCTGTTTAGTTTAAAATACAGTAACAAATTAAAGCGAAGAATGCAGTAACTAGGAAAACAAGAAAAAAAAAACAACAAGACTTTTGTTTATAAAGTTAGCTACAAAAAATATAAAAAAACCCTGCAATTTCATACTATCAAGAAAACCAAGAGAAATTTGCTTCGAAAAAACGGTAAACATTCTGATTAAAATTTTAGCAAGTAAAGTTTGTTCTTCAATACTCGTTGGAAATGTATGAATCTAACGAAAAACAAGACGAACATTTTGTTACATATGTTGGAATCATTAACAAGGTGTGTGAAAGATTCAAATTAAACGGGCTGATTCCGGAAATGTTTAAAGGATTAAATTTGTTCAAGGGTTAACGGCGAAGAAGACGCAGAAATACGCACTAGAATCCTACCAAAATTAGAACAATAAAAACAAATAAAAACAAAACAAAACAAAACAAAAACGAACGCTATAAGAAATATCGGACGATCTGAGACGCAATATGGAGGAAATTGAAAAAAAAATGCGCATATATAAAAAAAATGTGGTAAAAGAAAAATTAATCCATGTTTTAGATGTGGAAGGTTACATATCGGAGACGACTGTCCCTTTAAGAATTTAAAGTACTACAATTGTGGAAAAGCAGGACACAAAAGTCACACTGCTAAATTAAAATAGCTAAAATACTCATAGAAAAAAAGTAGTGTTGAGACAGAAAAATAAAGTGTCACATTGTAATACTAAAGCAAGTAAAAGTTCTCACAGGAAAAGTTGGTACAAAGTGTTGAGACGAAAAATAATTATAAAAAACTAAAGAAAATTTGTGAAAATTGTGAAAATTAAGAATATAAATGTCAAAATGCAGGTAGACGCGATAGAATTTTCTTTTCCGTTTTCTTCCGAATTATATTACAGTAATCCACGAAGCCACATGGAAAGTAAACAGAAAACAAATAAAAAAACACTTCGAAAATCGTCCGTACCTAGTCGGGTGAGAAATTATTTGTCTTTAGTGAAATAACTTGCAACGTTCCATTTTGTAAAAAGCGTGTAAAATCGAAAGCGTGTTAGAAATACTACATGCTTATTTGGTACTGAGCTGGTGGTATTATTCGAAGTATGTGAATTTACTTATAAATATTTATTGTAAAAATACAAGGGGACAAGTGACCAGTTAAAAACAAATGTGAAAATTTAAAGGGAAAATTAAAAATTATTTTCCCGATGTTCTGTTGGATGAGTTAGGTCGGTGCTTAAAAGTCAAAGTAAGATTTCAAATGAAAAACGGTTGACACCCGTATTTAAACAGAAACCTAGTGTATTGTTCGTAACCTTGGAACAAGTTAACGAAAAAAATAGCAAAACCTGAAAAAAATGGATGTAATTGAAAAAACTGACCATTTAAAATCGGTAACGCCAGCAGTATATATAAAGAAAAAGAAAATTAAAAAATTGCTTTTTATACTGATTTTTCAAACGGGTTAAAGCAACGTTTACAATTACATAACTATCCATTACTAATTCTAGAAGAAATAATGCGAAATTAACTGGTGGAAAACCTTTTCAAAGCTGGATCTTTCGAGGGCATATTCGCAAATCTAAGTTGAAGAATGTCTTGGGTTTATAATGATAAATAGTCTCAAGGGATTGTATAATATCAACCGACTTTCTTTTCAGATAAAATTGTCTTGTTATAAGAACTATTTATTCCTTAACATAATTTTTGAAATATCAATGTACTTAATTCATTGATAAATATTAAGTATACAAATCAAGTTATATGCATAGTTTCAGGTCTAAATTAACTTAACAAATATGTGAGACGATCGATTTATTAGTCCATCTTTTATATATGATGGCTAGATACACCCGTTTTCCGAACACATCAGTCTGCTAGGAAGGTTAGCCAATCACCGTTGCAGAAACTTTCTCAGGTACATTTGTGTTTGTTCAATACGCTGAGGAATCACCACACCAGACCGATATCATCAATAAGTCACTTTCCTGACAAATCATGTCTGGTGAGATTCGAACTCGGGTATGATAGTCGGAAGGCAAACGTTTACACATTATTCACTGCTACACAGTAGTTGTTAAGTTTTGGTACTATCAGTAGTGTCTCATCAGGCGATAACCGAAACACAACAGCTCTTATGTAACGGTGAAAAAACATTTTTATTATAAATACCAATAATAAAAATATTAACATATATATATATATATATATATATATATATGATCTGTGATACAGCGAAACAGCCTTGTATCTGGAGGATTATATATATATATATATATATATATATATATATAAATATATATATATTATTTGTAAACACATTTGTTATTACGCAGTCGAGGTTGCCTTCAGTGTCTCCAGCCGATTTATAATAACTGATTTTACCATTTTTTGAAAACGCTCACGTAACAGGGATGTTTTATGAACGCACAATTTTCAAAATTAGAAGTTAGAACATTTTCATCCAATAATATAAGATATTAATAGATATTTGTTGGTATGGTTACACTTGGTCATAATTTCTGTTCTTTCATTTAGTAATTCTTTTTTTTTTTGTTGGGGAATAAAAAAATAGCTAACTTTTCTTCTTGGTACAGTCTACATATTTTGCCACCGTTGTAAGGCTTGGCTGTTTTCATTATACTCCACATTATGACTGGGTTTTTTCTATATTTTAATTTTTGATTTCCACACGTGGCTAGCCAATTTTGTACAATTTTTTAAGTTTGACTTATGATTATTCCATCTAGTCATAAAAGTGTCTTCGACTGAAAACACCGATTTATTGAGCACCAATTTAGTTTCAGTTCTACTGGTGACATGCCTGCTGGTGTATTGGGATTCGGCGTTATCTGGTATTCACTTAAGAATTTTTGCACTGCATCTTTACTCACATTATTATGACTTGCTTTTTTTTCAAAGCTCTCTCAAAAGTATCAACAAACCGTTCAGCTTGTCCGTTTGACCTTGGGTGATACGGTGGGGTAATAAAATGTTCAATCGAGAACATCTTACAAAATACTTTAAATTCGTATGCAGTGAATTGTGTACCTTTATCAGAGACTGACATCCGAAATACCATATCTTCTAAACAGTAGACAACGATTGACCTTGCATTTAAATTTTTTTCAGATGAAAGTTGGCTGGGAATCATGGAGCTAAAAGGAAGTTCTACAAACGAAAAGTGTGGAAAAAGAAACTGTTTGCATAATATTTATAGCTACTTTAGCTAGCTCAACTGTAAATTGATGAGATCTCTACGCCGGTCTAGTACTGCGCTTTGATTCATAAAGTCTAGGTAACAGAGCGGAGAGGTCATCCGAACAATTACCATGAAAGTATTTATAAAAAAGGCACAGAAACCCAGCCTTACGGCGGTGGATAAGTGACTGAAGCCAAAATGCCAGACCAGGACCTACAATGTATTGCTGATTCTTCTTTGTGTCTTACCAAAGAGCTCAAGGTGAATAGCAGGGACACTGGACTATATGTGGCAGCAGTATTCTAAACATGGACACATGGTAGACTTATAGATAGGTAAAAAAAATTCCGGAGAGAAAACCTGTCTCGCCCGACACAGTGATCCACCTTTCTCAGCAGCTGACCTAGGAATAGATTCAATCTAGTCTTTCTACTTAGTGTCAGCTGAGAACGTTAAACGGAGAAGCCACAACAAGTCACTTTTTCTGGATGTTAGCATCAGCCATGATGATGGAAGATAAAGTAGGATCTATCAGAGAATGAATAAAAGGTTAGTTTTGGTGGCGTTAAATTTGACAAGCCATCATTTACCACATTTAACAACAGTCTTGAGGCCGTTTTTAGACATTAGCTCTCATTTTGATCATGTCCGATTGATCAGCCTTACTATCGAGGCAGGAATAAATGGTTGCATTGTCAGCAGAGATGCCAAGCTAATGTAATCGGAGAAGTCATTAATGAAAGTTAAAAAGTGAGTAGGATCAACGAAGTAGCATTAGCACGAAAGAATCTAAACGAGTGGCCATTCGGAATAACACTCATTTCACGATTTGATAGGAAAGACCGGGTCAACTCAAAAATGTGTCCAGAGATACCTTAGTGGTATTATGGAAGTAGGGATTAAACTTTTCCACCAAGCATAGTTTATTTTTTTCTTTTGTTCAGATAGCAGTATGACAAAATCGTGCCTAATATGTGTCACTGAATTCCTTCGTTCAAGGGAAAACTGTGTTCATTATCATTCTTCGATGGTTAAGACCAAACAGTGGATGTAAGCACAGGTGCAGGATAATGCGTTTCAGCAATGACAGCAGCAATGTGTGTAATATTGGTTCTGAAGTACTGTTAGATCACGAAATGAAAGCAATCCTATAGATAAATAGGAAAATAGCGGCGATTGTATGTATAAACGGTATTTTACAGCTGAGCACTTAACATATGAAACGGTTTTATTGTGATCTCTATAAAAATTGTATCAAATAAAAGTGTCGACATGATTAAATTATTTTCTTTAAGTTTTCTGACGCGGTGTTTATTTGTTACTGCCTTGGGCGATCATGTCTCGAAAGATACATGACTGACTGGGCAGAAGATTATCCCGCTTTCTGCAGTAGACTGGTTGCGACCCAAGGATATAAAACCCAATCTGTCCTGTTATTTAACCCATAACTGGAGGGAAGAGACGGATTAATACCTTTCCCAGGGTATTTGCGCGTAAGTGAATGCAAGGAATCAAAATGAAATTCGAACTCGGCTCCTCAATTTTTTGCTTCGAGTCGATATTCACTGCACCACAGGCATATCTAGGTAAGGCCGATAGGTTTCGTCAAAAAAAAAAAAAAAAAAAAAGAAGTAAAACCGAACAGAAAAAATAAAAAATAATCGTAAGATAATAGATCTAAAAAAATTAATTTTCTGAGATCAGATATAAGATAATAGAATATAATAGAATAGAATAATAGTTATAGAATATAAGATAGAAATAATAGATAATAATAGATAATAGAATATAATAGAATAGAATAATAGTTATAGAATATAAGATAGAAATAATAGATAATAATAGATAATAGAATATAATAGAATAGAATAATAGTTATAGAATATAAGATAGAAATAATAGATAATAATAGATAATAGAATATAATAGAATAGAATAATAGTTATAGAATATAAGATAGAAATAATAGATAATAATAGATAATAGAATATAATAGAATAGAATAATAGTTATAGAATATAAGATAGAAATAATAGATAATAATAGATAATAGAATATAATAGAATAGAATAATAGTTATAGAATATAAGATAGAAATAATAGATAATAATAGATAATAGAATATAATATAATAGAATAATAGTTATAGAATATAAGATAGAAATAATAGATAATAATAGATAATAGAATATAATAGAATAGAATAATAGTTATAGAATATAAGATAGAAATAATAGATAATAATAGATAATAGAATATAATAGAATAGAATAATAGTTATAGAATATAAGATAGAAATAATAGATAATAATAGATAATAGAATATAATAGAATAGAATAATAGTTATAGAATATAAGATAGAAATAATAGATAATAATAGATAATAGAATATAATAGAATAGAATAATAGTTATAGAATATAAGATAGAAATAATAGATAATAGAATATAATAGAATAGAATAATAGTTATAGAATATAAGATAGAAACAAGAATCTTTAAAACTGCATCTGATTTATCCCCCACCCTTTAATATCTGATCTACTTTTTATTTTATGACCCTGAACCTGTAATGTACTTTCGTATTTAAACGCTAAAATCCCCTGCATAGATGCACACATAGATATAAATGTTAGCGGTTTAACCATCATTCTTGATAGCTTGCCAGACATCATAGTGATTGAATAAATCCCTAACTTAGTACAAATAACAGTGAATTTGAATCTGATATCTACATATAATGTTACTTCTGTCTGATTGTTACACATGTGTTAAGCTAAGTGCACTGACATGGAAAGAAATCGTATAGAAAATTAATGTTTCATATAAAATAAGTCATAATTTCTTTTTGTTCTACAGATTTATTGACATACATTCGTAAACATCTGTGCATGGAATAATTTTAAGATAGAATTTTTTTCGCGATTATTAAAAGATTAAAATCACTCATTTCATGCTTATTTCCCTTCATTCGTCTGTTTATATTTGGGCTTTAAGATTTTCTGTGTATCGATTAATTATATCATGCGCGCGTATACTATGTCTTAACACAGAAGCAACATCTCTCTCATTTCTTCCTTTAATAACAGAGGGTATAAAAAACGAAAGAAAAAAAGAAAAAGAAAAACAGACTAGTACGAAGAAAGAAAGAGAGATGCAAGAAAAAAAGAAAGGGTAAAAGAATGTGGGACAAAAGAGCAAAAAAAATGCAGAAGAAATAAAAAAATAGAGTGAAAAACAAAAGAAAAAGAATGAGTGAAAGGAATAAATATATTGAGAGAATACATGAAAGAGAGAGAGAGAGAGAGCAAAAGAAAGAAAGAAAGAAAGAAAGAAAGAAAGAAGAAAGCAATGGTTTGTTTATATTTATCTATTCCTTTTTCTCCCCTTGTAAATGCGACATCAACTTGTGTAGTACATCAGTTGAGCCATGGCGATGGTTAGACAATAGTAACTATAGCAACACACGCTCTCATATTACAGCAAACACGTCTCAGCCATTTTGCGTCCGCAGACGCACGCAAATACTGATATATAAGTATATCAGGCTCCGATGAGTATCTCAACATCACTGAAAGCTATACACGCCCAAAGCCACTTACTGCAGACGGATGGTCAATAAAATAGTTTCACAGACCCATTGCTAGCGTTTGGGTTCTGGTCCTCGTTAGTTTTCGCACTACTTTGGCTTTGTTCAGAATGAATAAAACGAATTAAATACATTTAAATTCACACTAACGCGTCTAATATAAATGGATAGCGAACAAGCTCGATTCGAAAATCATTGATGGCGTTGTGATTTCGATCCTTACTGGTCGCCCTAGTACTGCACAAATATATCAGATATATATTAACATTCAAGGAAGTTTATCACAGTATATTGGTTACAAAAATTTATTCTTCTTTTATTTTCACTGAGAGTCCTTGTTAGATCCAACTCAGTTGAATATTATTTCTAATAGGGAATTGTGATCAAATATGGATCCCAATTCACTATGGATCCCAAAGAAGAAGAAGAAGAAGAAATTCTGATACTTTTAGTTTTGTGTTGTTTGATTTTCAATATTAAATCAAACTTAACGCTCATTTGACTTGTTAAACAACATTAGTATAATTTAGGGTGGTCCGAATTCAAAAAGAGACGATTCGTTGTTTTGAAGCTTCAAGAAATTAATAGATTCCAGGCCTAACTGAATAAACGTAAATATTGCTATATGCATGTAAGAATTCGAACTCCAGTTGAATTCCTTGCATTCACTCACGCACAAATACCCATGGGAAAGGTATTAATCCGTCTCCTTCCTCCAGTTATGGGTTAAATAGCACGACAGACGTGGTTCTATAGCCTTGGGTGGCAACCGATCTACGGCAGAAAGCAATGGCAACCTACTGCAGGATAATATTCTGCCCAGTCAGCCATGTCTCTTTCTAGACATGATCGCCCAAGCGTCCATCACGTATGGCACCTAACTGTATGTAAGTGTATAATAATTCTAGTTTGTCTATGTCGGATTCAGATGATAATATATATTCCTTCGTTTCTTTGTGTGTATCTAGTAGACATTATGTTTTGTGGCTGTTCGTCTGTTGATTTGAGAACGTTTTTACATAACCGCCTTTCGTTTTCGATAAACGTACTTTATATTAAGAAGGTACTCAATGAAGGTTGTCATCTGGTCATGGTCTGATTTAAACAACAGACATAAAGTGTTGCATCTTATTTACATTATTTCCTGAAGTCATTTAAGTGATACTAAAATATTTTCGATTCGAATATTTTCTAAAATTGTGATCAGATGACCAAGAATCAAATTTTAAAATATCCTCTCTAGACAATTTCTCATCAGGTAGTTAACTACCTGATGAGATATTGTTCTTTCAATTTCGAAACAAAAGGTACAATTTTGTAGTAGTTTGTAGTTTGTACATGTTCTAAATTGCTAATATATATATATATATATATATATATATATATACTACACTCCATAATTATTAGGCCACCCCAGCACCCCAGTTATTTAAAAGAAATGACGTATTTCATAATATTTTTAGAATTTATTGCTAAATGAAAATAGAATGGTTCTTTTGTTATTATTACTTTGCAAAATTTTACAAGGCACGGAAGCAAAGATGAACTCATCCGAATCATCCTAAATTTTCTTCATTCTTTCATTGAGGAAACTGCAATGTAGGTAATTATTAAATATTTATAAATTCATTTCATGCACATGTTATTGTGCAGTAATAACAAAAGAACCATTCTATTTTCATTTACAATTATTCACGCGGCAATAAATACTAAAAAATAGTATGAAATGCATCATTTTAAAAAAATTTTAATAATTATGGTCGATAGAGTGTTTGTATATATATATATATATATATATATATATATATATATATATATATTTCTATTTGTAAATGACTTATTCCGCGACCTCGGTTTCTACCATGAATGTTGTCTTCAGGTGATTTTCAGTAATAGTGAAAATCTTCAGGCGATTTTCAAATAACTATTATTGAAAATCGCCTGAAGACACCACTCATGGTAGAAACCTAGGTCGCGTAATAATTCGTTTACAAATGGAAAATATTCAAAAGTTCTACAATATAATTGTATTGAACACTTTTTAATACAAATGTGCACTGGTTTAATCTTATTATGACCAAAAAGTAAGTAATTAAACAAACTATATATATATACGAAAGATTGAGGTCAGCACTAAGCGGTCAGGCTTGAGGGTTTGCTTTCAAGCATCAAACATGCTGTCAGCTCTTGATGTGTAACCTCACTCTCCTCTGTCTCTGATATTGAGCAATGTAAATATGTGATGCGTAAATGTATATTTTTATCACACACACACACACACACACACACACACACACACATATATATATATATATATATAATTACTTATGGCATTTAATTGGAATAGATAGATCTATCTATCGCCCGGTTCACACTCCCCCCACGTCTATTGAACAGGTTAAGAGGCTCATCCCTTGTTCCCTGTTTAGGATGTGGTTTTCGGCTTTCTCTTTTTCAATCTTTTCACTATAACGTAGCCCCCGGCACACCAGTGGCGTTACCGCCTTGCTCGGGGTGATACGATTAAAAAACAAAAATTGTGATAGTAATGGCTGCACGGTCGAATAATTACAAATATATCATTGTAAAGAAACGACTAATATTACAGTGCTATTACCTATGAGAGGCTTCTTATTTTTATCCAGGTCCCCCTCGGGACAAAATATACCCACATATGTGCCTGTACTTAGTCATGAAATTCCACTCCTTTAGTTCTTAATTTTTATATTTTATACCCGACTTTATATTGCTCTTCATGTATTCCTCTACTGAGCAATTTTATTACAAGTTGGTCGACCACTAGGTTGAGGGAGATCCGAAGGCTCCTTTTGCTTTCGTTGCTAAGTTATCCAAGTTATCGCAATTCATATCGTTGGATTTCTCCACCTTTCCACGATCCTTCTCTTTGTTACTGGGTGCTAATAGAGAGGCGTCTAGTACCATTTTTAAAGTCTTTGTTATGACCTGCAACCTCTGGCACCGTAGGCGAGCACTCAACTATTGCGTTACGACCGGTTTTTAATACAAAGTCAATTGAAAATTCCTACGAAATAGTGGGTGTTTATCCCCTTTGTTTTGATAAGTTATTCTTTTTTTCTTCTTAATAATTATGAAAAATATAGAGAGTTAATAAATTCCTACAAAATAGTGAGTGTTTATCCCCATTGTTTTGATAAAATAGTTCTTTTCTTCTATTTAATAGTTATAAAAAATATAGAGTTAATAAATTTACTAACAGGTGACATATTTAAGTACTTTTGAATATTCCCTTGATTTATAAAATATCGAAAAATTATGATACTGTGATTTTGTTGTTTAGGTTCAGTCAGGTTCTAGACTCAGTATTGTCCCAGGGGAAAAAAGTCCTGCACAATTAAAAAATGTTAAGGACCACATTGATGACAGAAAATTAGTCAATAACAATTTTTTAGAGTAAATACTTCTTCTATGTACCTTGTCCTTTCAGGGCGTAGGCGATCATAGCCTTTCACATCTCCCTATCCCTGGTGGCTCTTAGCACGCCTTCTCCTGTAACGTCTCTCAGCCCCCGTTCTGTCATCCACCTGCTCAGGCCCTTCAAATATGTTATCCACTGCTTTCCTCTGTCTCTTTTTCCCTCTATCTGGCCTGTTAGTATCAGGTTCTCCAAGCCATCCTTCCTCATTGCATGTCCCAGGAACTTCAGTTGTCTCTTCCTGATGCTCAATATTAATTTCCTTTTCGTTTCCATTCTTTCCAACACCTCATCATTGCTTACATGCTCGGTCCACGATATCCGCAGCATCCTTCTGTAGAACCACATTTCAGATTCTTCAAGTTTTCCCTTCATCTTTGTTGATACTGTCCAACATTCACTGCCATACTGAAGAATTGACATCACATAGCAATCCAGTACCCTCTTCTTTGTTTCTAGTGAAAGTTTCCTGTGTCTTAATACTTTACTCAGCTTCTGGAACGCGTCTTTCACCATACCAATTCGCCTTTGGATCTCTGTGTCGCACTTTCCGTCTTCAGTTAGAACACTTCCTAGATATTTAAATTTTGGTACCTGCTTGATTTTAACCACCTGTATTTGGCACTTTGGGCTTCTCTTATTGCTGATGACTATGCATTCGGTTTTTTTGCACTTTATTTGTAATCGCTTCATGTCACTCTCTTCGGCTATCTTCTGTAAGAGGTCCCGGAGTTTTTTCTGTGTTTGCAATCAACACTGTGTCGTCTGCGTATCTTATGTTGTTCAGATTTTGATCTAGCATAAAATCTAGGGTCCTCAAAATATTCTCACTGTACAAGTTAAATAGATCCGGTGAAAATACACATCCCTGTCTTACGCCGCTTTCTGTCTTTGTATAACTGCTGAATTCGTTACCTGTCCGTATGCAGGCAGTTCGCTGCAATTAGAGGTTTTTAATTACCCTAATGTCTTTTTCAAATATGTCGAGCCATCAATTCTTTGTGGCGTATTTTGTCGAACGTTTTTGCATAGTCAATAAAGCACAGGTATAAGTCCTTCTTCATTTGTATTGCCCTTTCAGAGAGCATCCTAATCATAAATATGGCGTTCCTTCTCCCAGTGTCTTTGACGAACTCGCACTGTTCTTGTCCTATCTCTGGCCCGATTCTACTTCTTGCTCTTTTCATCAGTATTCGGACGATCAGTTTGGTAATATGACTCATTAAGCTGATAGTTCGGTGTAGTTCACACTCGTTTGCACCTGGTTTCCTAGGCAATGCTGGGAAAATGGATTTGCATAGGTCGTCTGGAATTATACCACTATTATCAATTTCATTTATTATTTCTGTAATTTTCTCTATGCTGAATTCTTCCAGGGCTATCAACAGCTATATTACAATGCCATCTGGACCAGCTGCTTTGTTTCTATTCAGTTTGGCCATTGCAGCTTCAACTTCGGACTGTATTTTTTCCGGTCCGTCTTCATCTTTGCCTATTATCTGTTGCTCTCTCTTGTCATGGAAAAGATCTTCTATATATTCTTCCCATCACTTGAGTATTTCCTTTTTCTCCAGTATTATAGTTTCATTCATGGCTTTTTAATCATGGTTTTCCACAAGAGAATAAATTACTGAGTATTAATCTTTTTTTTCTTTTTTTTATAAGCGATTCGCCCCGAGAAAGGCATGTCACTGCCACTACTGCGCAGGGGGCTACATAGAGTGGAGAAAGGATGATTAAATATAGGAAATGTCAGAGGGTGGGTGATAGGCGGGTAAGGATACAGAGAATGAGGGTTGGGTAGATGAGAGTGTTCTGAGAATAATTGGAAATTAGTGTGATAGGAGGTGTCTATTGACCCTACATTTAAACACCTGGAGATTGTAGCTGTCGGGAAAGCAGACTTGTGGAAGGGAGTTCCACAGGCGGGAAGCACGAGAAAAGAAGCTGTTGGAGTAGAATTTACGGTTACATCTTATTTGTTTAGCTGTAAAAGGGTGGGATCTAGTTGCTAATCTAGTATCTCGTGTAAATTTATGCTTAGGCGGTACCAGAGATCTAAGCTCATCGGAGCAGAAGCCATGAAATTACTTGTAGAAGAGGCACAGGGAAGCCACATCACGCCGGTGAGAGAGTGGTTGCAGCCGGTCTGCCAAGTCAGTATCAACCACGTTACAGATCCTCCTTTGTATTTTGTCAAGAAGCCCAAGGAGAGCAGCAGGGGCACCCGACCAGATATGGCAGCAATATTCTATACACGGGCGGATGGTAGATTTGTATATGTACAGAATAGATTCGGGTGAGAAAAACTTCCGGGCCCTGCACAGAGAGCCGACTTTCATAGCAGCAGATTTGGCAATGGATTCGATATAGTCACTCCATTTGAGGTCCGCCGAAAGGGTAAGGCCAAGGAGGCGTAGTATTTTACTCTCTGGGAGGCCAGCCTGTCCCATATCTTAACTTATTTATAAATGGAATTTTGTCTCTGTGTGTGTGCGTGTGTCTGTGTATGTGTGTATCTGTTACCTATAGACTCCAAAACGGTTGAACCAATTTTCTTGAAAATTTACATAGTTGTACTATAAGCGTCTGTGAGTGTCCTTAGCTAGATTTTGTGTCGAGGTACCTCCGATAAATATCAAAAATCGATAATCGAAAAAATCGGGTTATAGAAGGAGTGGTCCGATTTTAATCAAATTTCATACACTCATAGAGAAAGAGATAAGAAATGATATTCAGAAGTTTCATGGTTGCAGTTCTTACTATAGTGCAGAAAATTTGATACCAATACCAGGAAACCAAAATTTAATTTACATCCATTCATTTTTCTTTCAGTCTACGCTTTCGCTTTAATTGGAAACAACTATTGCTTTTTAGTCTTTCGTGCCAACGTACAAAGAGTCTGAGCTCCAGGACCATGGGTTAGTTTTAAAGCTTTCATTACACCCGAGCAACGCCGGCCTATACTGCTAGTGAGATATAAGCAGAAGTATGGATAGACGGGTAGCGGATATTTCTTTCTTTTTCTATGGAGAATTGATTAATTAAATACAAAGAAATATTTATTAAATAAAGTCATGACAAAACAGAGTTTTTCGTATGCAATCATTTGCTAAATGAACGCAATGAATAGTTGGAAAATATGTCGCTAGTTACACAGGGTAGTTTCGCGGGCAGCTTGCTGCCCACGGACGTAGTGTTATTCAGACGTGCATTAGTTGGTACGTGAATTTAGTGACGTAATAATTGTTAGTTCAATTTCTGGTCTGGTTTGTTCAAACTGAGACTCAGTGATAATAGGACAGTTTATAACTGAGCAGTAGGCACAAGATGGGATATCCATAGGCATCAATTTACCCCTGTAGATTAAATAAAGATCTCATTTCGAAATTCCTTAAAACTTACCCCTATTAACATGCACCTGAAGAAAGTAAATAGTCTTACTGTTTGAAACGAGATATTAACAAGAAAGATGAGAACAATAGTCCGAGTGAACATAATGAAATTAAGGCAGGAAATTTTTAAACACGCAGTAATTTAGTTTTGTAACATTGTAAAGTAGTAGACAGTAATACGCTCCGTGCAACATATTAAGCTATTCAGAATTTGTTGTAACTGATCCATACACGGATGTACTGTGTTTAGAATTTACCTATACCTCAAATGATGATAATGATATTAGCCACACAGGAAACATTCGGGATTCATTGACCAAACAGCGTTAAAGTCGGTTGAGATTTATAAAAACTTTTCTTAAAAATATTTTTCAATATTATGTGTCTATATTTTTGAGATGAGGTAGTATTTACATAATTCGAACTATTGTCCTCATCATTGTTGCACTTTGTACGACGTTTCGGCCGTTGTACGCTCTGGCCTTCTTCAGGTGTTAGGAATTTCGAACCTTAAGGACACATGGCCCAGTGGATATAAACTTTGGTTAGTTCCTGTGACTTGACATACTCATTTGTCCATTCAGTCATGTATCTTTCAAGACATGATCACCTGAAGCGTGTATCACGTATGGCACTTAACTGACTGAATTGATACGAGTTTAGAAAGCCGTAACAGAATTCCACAAGCAAGAAGTGCGAAAGAAGAAACTATTAGCATAGAACTTACGGTTAGAACTAGCGCTTTCAACAGTAAAATCATGAAGCGTAGCTGCTAGTCTGGTACAGTGCTTGAATTCGTTAAGTCTAGGTACCAGAGGCGAGCTCATCAGAAGTATTACCATGAAAATATTGTATACAAATAAAAGTTTAGACATTTCTGAACGAATTGTATGCCATGCATCAAATTCACATGAACATCTAAATAGTACACATTCTTGTAAAGTCAGTTAGTCAGTTAAGTGCCATACGTGATACACGCTTGGGCGATCATGTCTCGAAAGAAACATGATTGACTGGGCACAAGATTATCCCGCAGTAGGTTGCCATTGCTTTCTGCAGTAGATTGGTTGCCAGCCAAGGCTATAGAACCCAATCTGTTATATTATTTAACCCATATTTGGAGGGAAGAGATGGATTAATACCTTTCCCAAGGGTATTTGCACGTAAGTGAATGTAAGGAATTCAACTGGAATTTGAACTTGGCTCCTCGATTTCTCGTTCAGAGCCGATATCCAATGCACCCTATGCACATCCTTCATGTAAAGGCATACCTCAAAAATTGACTTTAATATTTTACTTTTGTAGTATCTTGGACAAAAATATTTCAATCGTAGCTTAAACTTATTCAGTCTTCTTATCACCTATACTAAATTTATAACTTATCCAGTTATCGTCAGCAAATATTTTCAGGCGATTCGCAATCTCTCTCTCTCTCTCTCTCTCTCTCTCTCTCTCTCTCTCTCTATCTATCTATCTTTAAACAGACATAAGTTTTACGTCTACATTTAAAATATTCATCCATTGCTTCATTACACGTGACACGTATCTGACCAATGAAATCAAACCTCAATCAACATAATGTCTGTGGATTTTAAAAAGTTTTTTCAACTAATTGTTAAAGCTTTTTTTAAAACATTCGTCTTTAAAAATCTCTGAAAAAGCTTGTTAAAGTGAAACATGCTAGATTAAAGACCTGCTCTTTACTTATTCTATTCATATCTATCAATCTATCTATCAATCTATCTATCGATAGCTCGTTTGAGAAACTGCAAGATGTATTCAACCAGAATCAGAATCTATCTTGTGCATTTATAAATATATTTTCTACGTACGTTTAATATTGCTGTCTGGTGTTTCTGCAATATATCTTGAGATTATTGAACAAATTCAAAGAAGGTTTTATAATATAATCGACCCTGGCTTGGTATCACGATTTCAGTCACTTTCTCTCTGACGTGACGTAGCTTCCCTCTGTCTTTTTGTTGTGGATTCCAGGTGAAGAACCGCACAAAATAATGAACAGCAAAACAGATATTGAGATAGAAAAATAAGTTATATTAAACGTAAAGATAAAACTTGAACGCAGGTTAGTAATCCAGGAATACGATAAGTAGGAATATATATATATATATATATATATATATATATATATATATATAAGTCTTTGAAATGAAGCCGTGCTGAAATTAGTATATCCGTGTAATACTATTCTGGCTGAGTGGAGCTCAGAGCTACTATGACTATGACGCGGTATTCTCATGTAACTTCGGTATCTCTCGGTAACTTACGAATCTCTTACGGTACTCCTACTGTAACTGCAACGTTGTCATTATGGCAGGAGTATATATACTAAGTCGAGTCCATTATAATAGAAAAAGGGAGATCACACAACGCACCCCTCCCCTAGCTTCTTTGTTGGGAGGAGGTAAATTTAAAAAAAAAACTTTATACCAATATTTTCATGGCAATTGTTCAGATGAGCTTTTCTTTTTGTGTCTCAATTGCATGAATTTAAGTGTGCGAATAGGTTTCACCATTTTACTGTTGAACTAACTAGATGCAATTGTCACTTCTACTCTAACAGATTCTTTTCTCGCACTTCTCGCTCTGGAATTCACTTCCGATTTCTTGCTTCCCTGTCACCTAGAAACTTCAGAAATTTACATACACCGCAAATTACCATCTATATTTTTTAATCATTTTCTTTTATTCACCTTTTTACTCCATAAAGTCCCTTTATTTTTATTTGTTCCCTTTAACCATTTGTGGCACTAGAGCCTTGTTTAGGGTGACATTATTAAAAACAAAAGAAGGCGTAAATGCATTTTCAAGAAAGAAAATGTTCGTTGCTCATCAGGTAAAGAAGTGAATTCTTTCACCATCTTGAAAGCAAGGAGTGTCCAAGGCTTCTGTAGGTAATATATGTCTTAGTTTCACTACGCTCAAATTGTTATTTCTAATGTCTATATAAAATCTATCAATTTCATCTGTGCTCGCAGACAGGTGAATGCGTTAAAGCTTCTATAGTAAATAAACATTTTGCAAAGGTTTTATTTCTTATGTCGGAATTCATATCAGAGTCTTGGGAAAACAATTTATACGTCATTCGGTTTTGTAGTTAGGAAATACTAGATATTTTTCTTTTAGGAATCCATTGCTGATACATATATTGTAACCAGTTAGAAATTGTTTTACTTCATCCGCCTATGGTACTGGTTCTTGTAAAACTAGAAGAGCTGCGTTCAGCTTAAATTTTGGATAGCTTACCTGTTTATCTATTTAAATAGCATAATAACACTAAATCCTTTAATTTTAGAAATTTAATTTATGAAAGGTTTAGTTGAATTTACGACAATTTAACACTTGTTGAGATATTCTTATTCAAGCCGAGTCACTCATTGAAAATAAATATCATGGTCCAGTTATAAATGTTTCTTGTAGGAATTAGCACACATTTTAAATATAAACTAAACTGTAGATATTAATGCCCACACTGTTTGACTGACTGTCCGTCTGTCCGCCTGTCTCTATATGTATGAATATATATACAGTACCGGTCATAATTATTACGCTACTCCAGTTTAAAAAATATTATGTATTTCATACTATTTTTAGTATTTATTGCCAAGTAGATAATTCTAAATGAAAATAGAATGATTCTTTTGTTATTATTACTTTGTAAAATTTTACAAGGCAACCAGGAAGCCTTTGCTTTGGCCAGCCAATAAGAAGAAGAGACTAGCATGGGGAAGAGAGCACAAAAACTGGACATCAGAACAGTTCATTTGATGCACATGTTATTGTGCAGTATTAACAAAAGAACCATTCTCTTTTCATTTAGAATTATCCAGTAGGCAATAAATGCTAAAAATAGTATGAAGGATATCATTTTTAAAAATAAGCTGGGATGGCCAAATAATTATGGCCGGTAGTGTATATACAGAGTGTCTCTAAAGTTTGGTAACATAGGAATTCTCATTAACTATATATATATATATATATATATTTTACCTCCACAGATTAAACCTAGATTTGTGGAAAGAATAAAGCATTGACTGCTTTTTCTGGGGTATGCTAAATGAGAAGGTGTACACAATAAAATTCCAGAGATGCAACACTGAGGTCAACACCCCGCGCCGACAGTCTGTCTCACGCTTCAAGTATAAAACAGACTGAGGCTGCTCGATATTGACTTGAGTATTCTATTTTTACGCTCTGTCCTTGATATTAGGCATTTTCACCTTAAAACTAAATTCTTGTCACACACACACACACACACACACACACACACACATATATATATATATATATATATATATATATATATATATATATATACTTATCTGTAAATTCAGATAAAGCTTACTGGGGAAAGAGCCATTTTCAACACGTCCTTTTAAGACATGCATTCTTCGACTCCTTATAAACAGAGAATGAGAAAAAATTCTAGGCCCAGAGTTTTGTTTAGGTAAAGGAAGGGGTTGGGATATCTTGGTTTTCATTGGGTTGGGTTGGGGTCGGAGTTAGTAGTAACTCTTCCTTGGTAGTGGGAAGTATGTGGCCTGACCCTAGGGTTAGCAGTGTTAGGTGGTGTGGTGGTAACTGGTAGGTGAATTTTTAAAAAAGTTTAAAATTTTTTTTATCGGTACAAATTGAAAGAATAGGATGATTATTGTAATTTGTGCTTATTTCTATGGTGACACATACTTACGATCTCTCTTCGTTTGTTAAGGAGTATATTTTGGATTTGAAATTTTAAAATTTTAATTTTTTCGTCAAACATAGATAACACCTATCTCTTAAGCTATTAGGAGGTCCTAGCCTTGCCTATGAGTTCCCATTTTTTCTGGGGATCTTTCTTTTAATTCCCTATTATTTTCTAGAAAGAGCAGTTTGGTATTTTAAACTAGGGTTGGTGAAGGAGTGCCTTTATATATATATATATATATATATATATATATATATATATATTTTGTCTGACGTCATTGTAGGACAATATCTATATTTATTGATATATATATGTATATGTATATGTATGGTACAATTTGTGTAATTAGGCAGCAAATTTTCTTTTAAACGTGTCAGATTAAATAAATTGCAAACATTATGTTTTTTCTTACATTTTTAATAAAATCCGTTCATACACTGTGAAGCAGAAAAAATGTTCATTAATTTTTAGCAACACAGTTTTCCGGTTACATTTGTTACCATAACACACCCCTCGCCTTGAAGATGATCTCGGTAAGAGGTTGAAAGAACTTGGGTACCTTGAGAAATGAATGAAAATAACATCTGTCAACATTACAGCTAATTTCTGACATCTTTGATATATATATATAATAACTGGGTTCATACTATATTGATCACTGTTTTATTAACACCTGAATAATAATATTATACATGTGTATACCCTCATATGTATACTGATCACTTCACATAACTATATATAGTCATCCGCAGACAGGTCTGTTTCGCTGTATCACAGCCCATCAGTACAGTTAGACTCAGATTGTTTTTAACCCAGGATTGAAACCCGACCGGATTGGCGTCAGTCGACGATTGTACCGCTGGGCTATGGGCGCTATATATATGCCTTTCAACGTTGTTATAGTGGATACTAGTTTAGTATTCTTCGGCAGTCACAGTTTGTACGAAAAAAAAATATAGAATTGATCTGCCGAAATTTACCACTAGAGTGTCACAGTAAAGCTAGACTATTTTCACTTTTAAGCACACTTCTTCAATATATTTATCTCAAAAGCCCATATCTACTCAGTTTCATATACGAAATGTAAACAAAGCAATTTCTAAAGAATCATTTGTTTTATTTTGAATCCATACATTTTTATTATTTCTCACCTTATTTTAGTGTGTTTTTATTTTTGAAATAGATACACTATTTTTATTTTTATAGTAAATAGTGTGTACTACGTCTATCAGCCTACGTATTCGAGAATTCTTAGTAAAAAGAAACTGCACTCGCCGGCAGTGATCGAACTGTTTGATCTGAAGTAATTCACATCTCGGTTACGACAAGGTTCACAGATCAACAAGGTCTTATTTCCCTGTTAAGGAAAGCATGAGGGAAGATATATTTCTTGAAAACCCATATTTGCTCAGTTTCTTATCCGATCAGATGTGCGTTGTGGTACAGTCGATATCGGCTCGGAACGAGAAACCGGGGGAGCCGAGTTCGAATTCCAGTTGAATCCATTGTATTCACTTACGCGCAAATACCCTTGGGAAAGGTATTAATCCATCTCTTCCTTCCAGTTATGGGTTAAATAACAGGACAGATTGGGTTCTATAGCCTTGGTCGGCAACCAGTCTACCGCAGAAAGCAATGGCAACCTACTGCGGGATAATCTTCTGCCTAGTCATGTCTCTTGCGACACATGATCGCCCAAGCGTGTATCCCGTATGGTACTTTAACTGACTGACTGACTTATCCGATACATGCTGGAAAGAGCAATTTTATAATTTTTCGAATTTTGCTGTTATTTTTATCTGTTTAGTATTAGTCGGAGAGGGATTTGTCCACAACTTTCTTTTCTGTCAAATACTCTGACATGTTTTTTAAAAGTTCATTTTTTAATATATCTGAAAAAAGGAAAAAAACAAAAAACAAACAAAAAACATGAAGTTTCAAATTGCATAAGTGAACCTAAACCTCTCCAGCCAAAATTACAATTTTGTTTGTCGATCTGTCTTCCGTCCGATAGTTGTTCTGTTACCTCATACCATCATTAATAAAACTAGTAATTAAAGATCTTTTGAGAATAATAATAATAATAATAATAATAATAATAATAAACACCAAGAAACAATAGATCATCTAATCTCAGGTTGTTCTGTAATTGCCCCAAATGAATATAAAAATCGTCACGATAGAGTGGAGTAATATTTACATTGGACAATATGCAAAAACTATGGAAAATCTGTAAACAAACACTGGTATGAACATCACCCAGCACCGGTTACAGAAATAGAAAATGTCACCATTCTATGGGATTACATCACTTACACAGACAGAAAAATTGAAGCAAATAGGCCGGATATTATTGTTAAAAACCAGAAAGAAAAAAAAAATTATCAATTAATTGATATGGCCTGTCCAGCGGATTGTAACATAGCAACCAAGGAATTCGAAAAACTGTCAAAATATAAAGATCTGGAAATTGAAATAGAAAAAATGTGGAAATTAAAAACAAGAGTCGTGACAGTGATAGTAGATGCACTTGGAATGATAAAAGATGGAACAAAACAACACATTGAAAGAATCCCTGGAAACACCATCTTAAGAGATATACAAAAAATTGTCTTATTAAGTACAGCCCACACATTAAGGAAAACTTTGTCTATCTAACGCTAGGGATGATAGGGGAGATAGAAAAAACATGAAATGGAGCCATAACAACACTCCACGACCTGCCTTAGGTCTTTCCACAGACGTGGATGGTAGTGCGACCATAGCAGAAATAGAGATATGATGAGAAATGACATAATAATAATAACAGCGGCAATAATAATAATAGTAGCAACAACAATAATAATGAAAGTATAAGGACATGGAAATTGAAATAGAAAAAATGTGGAAACTGAAAACAAATTAGGTGCGCTTGGAATGATTAAAAAAGTAACACAACAACACATCGAACAAATCCATGGAAATCTCAACTTTTTTAAAAAAATCATATCACCCCGAGCAAGGCGGTAACGCTACTGATGTGCAGGGGGCTACATAGGAGTGAAAAGATTGGTAAAGAGAAAGCCGGAAACCACATCCTAAACAGGGAACAAGGGATGAGCCTCTTAACCTGTTCAATAGACGAAGGTGGAGTGTGAACCGGGCGATAGTTTAGTCTATCTACTCCAATTGAATATAAAAAAGAGTGAGAAGATAGGAAAAGAGAAAAAAACCGGAAACCGCATCCTAAACAGGAAACAAGGAATGAGCCTCTTCACCTGTTCAATAGACGTGGGTGGAGTGTGAACCGGGCGATAGGAGAAATACAAAAGATTATCTTGTTAAGTACAGCCCACACACTGAGAAGTGATGTTATTGGAGGTATAAGAACAAATCATGAAATAGAGCCATAACAACACACCACTATCTACCCTAGGTCTTCCCGCAGAATTGGTAGGTTGTGCGACCATAGAAAAAATGGTAATATGGTGATGATAAAGACTATAATAATTATAATTATTATATCGTCAACCGGTTGGTTGGCGAAAAGCGAACTGAAACGCGAGACTGAAAGCATACTAGTAGCCGTTCAAGATCGAATCCTGATTACTAATTCTGTTCAGATAAACATCTATCAACAAATGGAATCGAACAACTACAGACTGTGTCATGGAGATGTAAAACATTACCCACATGATTTGCGCTTGAAGAATAATTGAGCAGAAAGAATACACACGTCGCCATGATAAAGTGGCCTATCCTCAACATTGGTTACAATGTAAGAAATATCAAAAAGTCGAACTTGTATCGCTGCAAACTAGAGAAGAATATCGTAAAAGACCAAGTTAAGTTTTTATGGGGCTTCAACATCCAAATAGACCGCATCTTTCAGGTTACCAAACTCGATATCATCGCCGTTGAAAAAAGCTTCATTAGTGTGCCTGTTTCTGGTGACCGTAATATGGTGATTATCTAAGAGCAGTTTAGATGTGGTACAAGGACGATAATTTTAGAGCACCCGATCAAGATCGACTGACGACTCAAATGTACTGATTTTAGCAAGACAAGCTTTCTAACTAGTACACCACGTCGAAACGTAAATACCAATGTCAAATAAACTGAAAATGTTAAAATGTTATAAAGTTCTGAAGTTATCAGAATTTGAGATGTCCTATACACTATTGTCATTGTATTATTAGGGGTCTTTTAATGCATGTCTTGCATTAAAAAAATCAGAATAAAACCTAATATTCCATCATTTTAGAAGTCTCCGTTGCTGGGCCGTGCAAATAGTTTGCGAACAGTACTACGGTGAATTGCAGTTAGTGGCGTTACCGCCTTGCTCGGGGTGATAGGGTTAACAAAAAAAAAAAACGAGTTGTCTTATACCTACAGTATAGACCAACACCCAAACATATAGCTGGCTACCAGTGTATCAGCTGTTGGGCACGATGTGACTTGTCGCGTTAATAGAATATTGAATTTGTGTTACTTTGTTATTTTTATTCATTTCCATGTTAATATGCAAAATATACTCACAACCCCATCCGCCCGTGTATTGAATATTGCTGCCATATCTGGTCGGGTGCCCCTGCTGCTCTCCTTGGGCTTCTTGACAAAATACAAAGGAGGATCTGTAACGTGGTTGATACTGACTTGGCAGACCGGCTGCAGCCGCTCTCACACCGGCGTGATGTAGCTTCCCTGTGACTCTTCTACAAGTACTTTCATGGCTTCTGCTCCGATGAGCTTAGATCACTGGTGCCGCCTAAGCACGAATTTACACGAGATACTAGATTAGCAACTAGGTCCCACCCTTTTACAGTTAAACAAATAAGATGTAACCGTAAATTCTACTCCAACAGCTTATTTTCTCGCGCTTCCCGCCTGTGGAACTCCCTTCCACAAGTCTGCTTTCCCGACAGTTACAATCTCCAGGTGTTTAAATGTAGAGTCAATAGACACCTCCTATCACACTAACTCCCAATTATTCTCACAACACTCTCATCTACCCAACCCTCATTCTCGGTATCCTCACCCGCTTATCACCCACCCTCTGTTATTTCCTATATTTAATCAGCCTTTCTCCACTCTACGTAGCCCCCTGCACAGTAGTGGCAGTGACATGCCTTGCTCGGGGTGAAACGCTTATAAAAAAAAAAAAAAAAAAATACAAGTTTTAGTGGAATATGTTTGTCGTAGCTTGCTGGAGGTAGGGTAAGTAGTGAACAGTTATTGTTAAGAGTGTTGTCCAAATTGTTTACAACTCGCCAGCAAAGGTTTACATTTTATATTCTTTTATAAGTTGACACCGAATTTTGGAAAAATTTTCAGGCATAAAAACTCGACTCGTACGTCATTATTTGTGGTATCTGTTTGATAACTCCTGATAAAAGATAAAATAAAGAAATAACCAGAAAAATTATGTTAATTACAAATACGTAATTAGATATCAGTCAGTTAAGTGCCATACACGATACACGCTTTAGGCGATCATGTCTCGAAAGAAACATGACTGACTGGGCAGAAGATTATCCAGCAGTAGGTTGCCATTGCTTTCTGCGGTAGACTGGTTGCTAGCCAAAGCTATAGAACCCAATCTGTCCTGTCATTTAACCCCTAACTGGAGGGAAGAGATGGATTAATACCTTTCCCAAGAGTATTTGTGCGTAAGTGAATGCAATGAATTCAACTGGAATTTGAACTCGGCAACCCGATTTGTCGTTCCGAGTCGATATCCACTGCACTACAAAATTACGTTCCTTTAGGACATAAATGATCATGGCTCTCTACAGGTTACTTTTCATTATTATATGAGAGTTGCTATGGTTTCTTGGGGAAAAGAAAAAAAAAATTGAAGAACGATTTCTTACTCTCTTCACCCCAGATCAATGTTACAGTTGGAGCTAAACAGAAATAATCTCATGACTTAGTTTACGCCAGAATGTGCGGCATCATTAGACAACTATAAACACTACTTATATCACTTAACACAGAGAACGGTACAGTAGGCCTCTTGTTGCATTCAGAACTACCAGGAATAATTGCGAGAGAGTCTTGAAGAATGCAAATATCAACTAGGCACAGCGAGTTCAAACTATGTTTGACTTGGTTCCTGTGAATTCTTGGTTCTGGGCATGACGGTAAACTGCATCCAGCAGCAAGACTTCTGATTGGGAGGTTGTGAGGAGCATGGAATCACCTCTGAATTACTGTTGCTCCCAGGTCCACTCTGATCCGGAGTAGTAGCACCTGTTAGGGTCCCAGCTATGGGCAAATAGTTACCCCCCCAAACTGAGGGCAAAACACTATGAAAGTATAAAAATACTTTTATAGAAAAATATACATTTCTGAAGAAAAAATTGTTACCACAACACATTTTTGAAGGAAAAAAAATATTCTCAACCAAACATTTTTGAACTCAAAACTAGAATACATTTTCAGTTTTCTAAAATAAAAAGGAATAAAAACAAAAAGAATTCGTTATAATCTGACTAAATCAACTATAAGCGAAATTAAAAAACAAACAAACAAAAAACTTAAAACACCACCTTTTTGGCATTGAATAACTAACAGAGGTTAATATGCCGTTAAACAAAATTCAAACACAAACTCAAACTCCTGTGGCCCTAGGTATGACGGGAAACTGCATCCGGCAGCAACGCCTCTGATTGGGAGGTTGTGATGATTATGGAACCACCTCTTAATTGCTGTTGTTCCAAGGCCCACCCTGACACAGTGTGGTAGCACCTGTTAGGGTACAGCTATGGGCAAATAGGTGACCTCTAGACTGGGGTCAAAACACTATAAAAGTATAAAAATAGACTTTTATAGCAATATATACATAAAAATAGACTTTTATAGAAAAATATAAATTTTTGAAGGAAAAATATTACCAACAATACATTTCTAAGGAAAAAAAATTACCCGCAATTTTGAATACAATACTAGATTTTTTAAAAAAATAAAAATATTTAAAAAACGTTTTCATCAAAATTTGACTAAATCAACCTTTTCACTATAACGGAACATAAAAACCCATTAAAAAACTACCTTTTTGTCTTTAAATAACCCAAAGAGGTTGATATGCCGTTAAATAAAACTCAAATTTCAACTCCTATTAATTCTGGAAAATCTTAAAAAATTCTCAATAGAAGCAAAGCGTCATTGCTAAATAAAATTCCTTTTATACTATTGTAAACGTTACCTGGTTTAAAAATATTACGTGTAGACTTAATGCAACTAAAAATGCTAACGAACCATTGCTATTCAAAGTGTTTATTTTTCTAAAAGATTAAAAAAAAGCTCCGGGAAATGCACGAATATTTGATCTGGCTTCTCTGTAGTATAAATATATGAATTATTTTACTTCATATATTTATACTACAGAGAAGCCAGATTATCTCAATAGTTATCTTCCAATATCCTACCCATTCACAGTCAGGTTAGCCAAATGCAGACGACAATTCTACTCCTGCAGCTTCTTCTCTCGCACTACCCGCCTGTGGAACTCGCTTCCATATTCTTGCTTTCCTAATGGCTACAACCTCCAGAAATTTAAATGCAATGTCAATACTCATCTATTAACCACTGGACTCTAGCTCTCTCCCCACCCCCGTATAACCTTCCCTTTCTCTCCACCTTTGCAACTGTCATCGCACCTGCATTCTCAGCTTTCTAACTAGTTTGTACTCCTCACTCTTTTCTAATTAATCTTTTTACAGTTATGTAGCCCCCCGCTCATCAGTGGCATTTCTGTCTTGCTCGGGATGAAATGATTAAAAAAAAAATCTCAATAATGATAATAATACCGGAACTACACCCAGGAAGTGAAAAAATTGTGGAACATATAGACCAGAGTTGCTCCCATAAGGGGCACACGCTTAGAACCCGACCAAGGACACTTTAATAGAGGAGGAAGAAATTGGAAATTTGAGAGATGATTAAAACTTCTTCTGATTAAAACGGCTTCTGCTCCGATGAACTTAGCTCACCGGTGCCCCCTATATATAAATTTACTCGAGCCACAAGATTAGCAACTAGGTCCCACACTTTTACTGTGAAATCAATAAAATGTAAACGTAAATTCTACTCCAACAGCTTCTTTTCTCGCACTTCCCGCTTGTGGAATTCCCTTCCGTTTACTTACTTCCCCGACATCTACAATCTCCAAGAATTTATAATGTAACGTCAATAGTCATCTCCTATTTCACTAACCTGCATCCTCTCTCTCTCTCTCTCTCTCTCTCTCTCTCTCTCATGCTCCTTTCTCCAGTCCACTCTTATCAGTATTCTCATCCTTCTCTTACCCACTTCCTGACATCCCCTACAACCTGTCACTTTTTCTCATAACTTTCCTCCTACGTAACCCCCTGCGAAACAGTGGCAGTAAAATGCCTTGCTTGGGGCGATATGATTATAAAAAAAATCATCTCTTATCTCACTAAATTGCAACCCCTCTCTCATGCTTTTTTCTCCATCCACTCCACTCTCATCATTATTCTCATCCTTCTCTTACCCACCTCCTGACACCCCCTATAACTTGTCACTCTTTCTCATAACTTTCCTTCAATGTAACCCCCTGCAAAACAGTGGCAGTAAAATGCCTTGCTTGGAGAGATATGATTATAGCAAAAAAACAAAAAAAAACAAAAAAAAAAACTGCGGCAGTGCGTTAAGTAAATATTATTACAGGCGAGGGTAACTGAGATTTGAGAAAATATGCTGTCACATGATCCCAAGCGACAACCATCTTATATTTGCTTTATAAATAGATGAAAAATAATGACATGCTTGACGAGCTCTTCACTGATGTTTCAAATTTCTAACTTCGACGTCAGTTTTACGTCAAGAATATAACAAGCCATAGTATAGGAATTGATGCTCTAATATCTGATACTTATACAAAGAATCATATCCATAAGGACGTCTTTAATAATTAATTTTACGAGCAGGTAATTATTTAAAGTGCAATTTTATCTACTGAATGATCGAAAAGTGAGATTTTGCTTCCTTTGCCAAAGAATTAATTAAACTCACAAATGTTGTGGTAAGTTATAAGGAGGACAATATTTCAGATCAGTCAGTCAGTTAAGTGCCATACGCGAAACACGCTTGGGCGATCATGTCTCGAAAGAGACATGACTGACTGGGCAGAAGATTATCCCGCAGTAGGTTGCCATTGCTTTCTGCGGTAGACTGGTTGCCAGACAAGGCTATAGAATCCAGTCTGTCCTATTATTTGACTCATAGCTAGAGGAAGAAGAGATGTATTATATTATTACATAGTAATAAGTGGGGATCAGTTTATTATTTCATAGCAATATAAAACTGATCCCCCACTTTATGCTGAGAAGCCATAATCATGATTCCAACTATTATATTAAGTCAGTCAGTTAAGTGCCATACGTGATACACGCTTTGGGCGATCATGTCTCGAAAGAGACATGACTGACTGGGCAGAAGATTATCCCGCAGTATGTTGCCATTGCTTTCTGCGGTAGACTGGTTGCCAGCCAAGGCTATAGAACCCAATCTGTCCTGTTATTTAATCCATAACTGGAAGGAAGAGACGGATTAATACCTTTCCCAAGGGTATTTACGCGTAAGTGAATGCATTGAATTCAACTGGAATTCGAACTCGGTTCACATACTTTAACTATATTCATCATCATTATTTATGTGCAGTGTTTCTTCATACAGTGTTTCTAAAAGCATGGCGCTATACAGTCTTCTACTCCTTGAAATTCTAAGAAACGTTTGAATCTTTACCATTCATCCTTGCTCCTGCTCTGCTGTCTATTTCTTTAAATTTATTCGATAAGTTTCTCGCGTAAGTTACAATACATTTCTGTGAGTATTAAATTTTCCAAGCCATCCTTCCTCATAATATGTCCCAGAAATATCCAATGTCCCTTGCTGACTTAAAGTTTGTGTATCTTTATAGTGTCTATTTTATTTAGAACTTTCATATTGCTTATGTGTTATGTCTATGGTATTCACACCAATGTGTATAATCACATCTCTTTGAGTTTAGTTTTCATTTGTTAAGAAATTGTCGAGGATTCGGTGCCATACAGAAAGATGGCTATGACACATCAGTTCAGTAATCTTGTCTATAATGAAATGTTTCTATGTATTAATACTTTGCTTAGTTCTGAGAAAACATCTTTCCTTGTTCGAATGCACATTCGGTAATGCGTGTTACACATTCCGTCGTCTGTCATTGCCCTAAACGGATTGTTAAATGTACTTTTTTATTCTGATGTCCCAAATTAAAAAGCTTCCACCTTTTGCTCGTGCTGAGTATCATACATCTTGTCATATTTTAGAATAGTCATTACTTTCTTGTCGTTTTCCTTTGTGACCTCCTGATAGATCCTGGAGGTCATTTAGTTTCCTTAGGATATTCTTACTGTATACGGTAAATAAATCCGGTGAGACAGAACATCTTTGTCTTACTTCTCTTCCTATATTGGGGATTTAGCTTAAATCCTTTCCTATCTGCAATATATATATATATATATTACATTTTTAAATAACATATAAATATATAACATATATAAATATATGTTATATTTTTTCTAATTTTAAAAATTGCGCATTCAAAAATTATATATATATATATATATATTACATTTTTAAATAACATATAAATATATAACATATATAAATATGTTATATTTTTTCTAATTTTGAAAATTGCGCATTCAAAAATTATATATATATATATATATATATATATATATAGATAGATAGATAGATAGATAGATTTTTTTTTTGAATGCGCAATTTTCAAAATTAGAAAAAATTATAACATTTTCCTCAATGGTTGTATGAACCTAATAAGTATTTTATGGTATGCTCATAATTTCTGTTCTTTCATTCAGTAATATTTTTGTTTGGGAATAACATAATAGCTATATATGACTGGTTTTTTTGTTGAACTAGGTGTTTCACGTTGTTAAGTTTATAGTGTCTATATTCTAAATTGTTATATTTACTGTAAAATATTTTCAGTTTTCTCATGAAACTAAACTTTTTAACCTATAAAGATACTTTATGATTTTTTTGTCATTCCAGCGATGAAGAGTTCCTTAAAAGATTCTCGCCGAAAATGAATGTTCCTCGTTTATGTCAAAAGGAAACGGATTCTTACTAAAGTTGATACTCTAAAACCTCTTCGGTCCATTGGTCTGAGGATCAAGGAATTCAGCTGCTTATAGAAGCTGACAAGAAAATGGATGAGTTTTGAGCGGACTAGAAAATGTTTCACATAATATAGAAAATACTTCAAAAGATTATTAACACTATTTATATTCCGACTATTGTCCTAATGTTATATATATATATATATATAATGCAGAGGAGGCAATTCCTAAGTGACCACGCTATAAAAAAACACCAGAGAAAAGGCGGTCAGTGTCATATTTTAATTTTAGTGTTTGCTTTTATTTTTTCTGTCCCAAGTAATGGTGATATTTCAGTGTTTTCATTTTGGGTGTATGGTCATTGCCCCTCTCGAAGGGTGTGGTTGAAAGCTGGCAAAAATGCAGTGAAGGCTCAATCCTGCTTTTTCTGCATATGGTAGAAAGCAGTAAAAATACAGCACTAAAGCATGTATTAAAAGTGGATCCTTTTCATAATCTAAACTTTTTTTTATAAATGGAACTGTCTGTGTGTGTGTGTGTGTGTCCCCGTTACCTATAGACTCCGAAACGGCTGAACCGATTTTCTTGAAAATTTACACAGTTGTACTATAAGCGTCTGCGAGTGTTCTTAGCTAGGTTTAGCGTCGAGGTACCTCCCCCGATAATTATCGAAGATCGATAATCGAAAAATTGGGTTATAGAAGGAGTGATCCGATTTTAATCAAATTTGATGCACTCATAGACAAAGACATAAGAAACGATATTCAGAAGTTTCAAGGTTGCAGTTCTTACAATAGTGCAGAAAATCGATAATATATATATATATATATATATATATATATATATATATATATAAGGCAATATGTTTGTGTGTGTGTCTGTTTATCTACCTGTATGTTTGTATTTTTTTCAGCCCTTTTATTTTAGTTTTTGCTTCGGGTTTGGCTCCAAGTAGGTATAATTGTAGTTCTTAGTCTCAGCCATGATGCCATTTACTCAGAGGACTTATTTAGCCTTCAAAATTCAGTTTACGACGAAAAAAACTTATTTGATATCAATACCAGGAAATCAAAATTTGACTTACATCCATTCGTTTTTCTTTCAGTCTACGGTATCGCTTTAACTGGAAACAACTATTGCTTTTTAGTCTTTTGTGCGAACGTCCAAAGAGTCTGAGCTCCAGGACCATGGATTAGTTTTAAAGCTTTCATTACACCCGAGCACCGCCGGGCTATACTGCTAGTATGAATAGAATATCAAAGTGTTTGCCACAAATAATATATAGGATAAACCTTGAGAGATTTGAATAAAAGATAAAAGAAACACAAAATAGAACTTTTACAAAACAATACATTCAATGCATTAGTTGCTTCTCGTAATGAGTCTGACCATAATTTCGGTTTTTAAAAAAATTGCTTTAATTAAAAAATAAAAATAATGTTACTATGATGAAAGTGTATAATAAGTGCTCTGATTGCTAAATCACCCACGGTAAATTTGCGTTCTGGGTCTTACAACATTTACTATTTTTTTCAGATCTTCTATAATCACAATTTTAGGTATAAATAATAAAAGTGATAAAAACAAAAACAAACACATAAAAAATTGACTGTAATCAGCTAACTTACATGCCCCTGAGAACAATTTTAATTTTAACAATTTATATTTTTGTGTTTTAACATTTTCAGCATTTTCCCTCGGTGTATAACTGACGATTGCGTTTTTTTTATATTGTTGTGGAGTAGTTTTCATACTGAAGGTTATAATGGTGCTATGTTGATTGCTAATCAACTTAACGCAGCCAAAATATTAGGAACTTGGTAATCTTCCACTGTAAGCTGACTCTTTAGTATTCGGCTAACTGCCGACTAATATCAACTGCCTTAGTAGTTCTACTGAACTCTAATAGAACTCTAAAGAACTCTCTAGAACTTCTAAGAAACTCCTATGAACCTCCCAAGAACTTGTCGAGTTAACTTTCTGTTAGCTCTTATTAATATAGGAGGGAGAGTCTATTATCTGAGGAATAGGTGTGTTTCACCATAACATATATCTTCCCCGCTTATGCATATCTAATTTCATCAACAAAAACATTACCTTATTCCAATGAAGTTATTCTGGAGAACGAAACGGGCTACATAGATTTGTTTTACTACTATCATTTATTTTCCTAACATTGTTTTAACACACACACACACACACACACACACACACACACACACATATATATATATATATATCATATTCTTCCACAATAGGAATTATGCAAATGGTATACAGTCGGTATTATGAGAAAATATACGAGTAAAACTAGCAGTTTAATGAAAATATGAAAAAGTAACGAAATACTCTAGGATTTTGGGATTCAGGTGATCCAAACCTTTGTTGCAGCAAAACCAACTTGATATTGAAGAACAGGTTTGCCATATCGTAGATGTGTCTGTGCTATCAGATCAAAGGATAAATATCAATGAAAAACAATTATACAAATTTATCAGGAATTTAGCTTAGAACTGTAGAAAGTTTGGAAACATTGGGATCAGTCGTACCGATAAGAACTAGCGCACCTGGATAATTAGATAAAACACGCGTAGTTAGAGGCTGAAAAATTCGTATTGATATTATCCTAGACTGCATCATTCCTGGGAGCCGTCAAAACACTGAAGCGATTGCAAATGGTATGAGAATATTTGCAGTTCCTCAATTCATATAGATATCCTCCAGACATCTGCGGCGAAAGCAAAATCAATTGGATGAAATTAATTATTTATTGTATATTCCCCACTATCTAAATTATATATAGTTTGGATAATTATCTCTATTATCATTATGATTTCAAAAAATAATATCCTTCTAATTAATATCTCCAGTGTCTGTCCCTTATAACGTAATTATCTTCATCATGGAGTAATATTTGCACAAAACCTATTCATATTATAACCACCCACGAACTATACTGTCATTTTCATGACAAAAGCATTAAAGACCTTTTTGGATAGTTGAATGAAGGCTGCTATCAATTCAACTATGATGTTACCTACAGTCAATTCTGTTCGGCTAAGAGACAGAGAGTACAACAGCTGTAGATGAAAGTCGTTTATAGTGCTCGATTTGGTGAGTGAAGTCGATGTCGCGGTGAGTGAAATGAAGTGGAGGACAAATGTTACGGTTCAGGTAACCAGATTTTTTTTTTTGTTATAGTATAAATCAGCTACAAATAGGATCATGGAAGACAAGTGGTGTTTACTCCTCATCGGGAAAACATCATTAAAATGTTCTCCACACATTTGTTCATAACATTGTCATTTAAAATTTTGTCACGTCTTACTCTCTCCCATTATATATATATATATATATATATACTAGCAGTATAGCCCGGCGTTGCTCGAGCGTACTGAAGGTTTTAAAAGTAATCCATAGTCCTGGAACTCAGACACTTTGGACGTTGGCACGAAAGACTAAGAAGCAGTAGTTGTTTCCAGTTAAAGCAAAACCGTAGACTGAAAGAAAAATGAATGGATGTAAGTCAAATTTTGATTTCTTGGTATCGATATCAAATAAGCTTTTTTCGTCGTAAACTGAATTTTGAAGGCTAAATAAGTCCTCTGAGTAAATGGTATCACGGCTGAGACTAAAAACTACAATTATACCTACTTAGAGACAAACCCGAAGCAAAAACTAAAATAAAAGGGCTGAAAAAATACAGACATACAGGCAGATAAACAGACACACACACACAAACATCTTGCCTAATATATATATTATCGATTTTCTGCACTATTGTAAGAACTGCAACCTTGAAACTTCTGAATATCATTTCTTATGTCTATGCCTATAAGTGCATCTTATTTGATTAAAATCGGAACACTCTTATAACCAGATTTTTTCGATTATCGATTTTCGATATTTATCAGGGGTACCTCGACGCTAAACCTAGCTAAGAACACTCGTAGACGCTTATGGTACAACTGTGTAAATTTTCAAGAAAATCGGTTTAGCCGTTTCGGAGTTTATAGGTAACTGACACACACAGAAACACACACACACATACACACAGAGACAAAGTTCCATTCATATATATATATATATATATATATATATATATATATATATATCAAGCTACTGGGACACCATATATATATATATATATATATATATATATATATATATATATGGTGTCCCAGTAGCTTGAGCCGATTTTAAATGCGAATTAATTTCAAGCGTCTAATGATTTTTTTCAATTTTTTTCCGATTTAACAACATCAGTCTTTGGCAACTTCAATCATGGAAATATTAACAACCGAATGTGCTCAAGTTATCTAAGCCTATTACAAAAACAGACGTCCAAAGAAGAGAAGTGTCCAGGTCGCATCATCTCTCAAAACAGTGATGTCGATTACCCACCTCGATAGTTCTTTAGTTTTCTTCCATGGGGTTATCTGCTAAAAAGTTCTATGCCAACAACAAATCAACAGCTGAAGAATGAGATAATAAGGCATATTGATGTGACCGAGGAGCAACTATGCACAAACGTTATCAAAAATTTTGACCATCGAGTGGCGGTCTGCTGCCGAAGCATTGGCGGACATTTGGGTGATATTATTTTTCACATATAATTCCCATGACTCAAATGATATGATCCAAGAATGAACTCAATAAAACACCATATATATATATATATATATATATATATATATATATATATATATATATAGGGTGTTCTATTAAGACGGATCGAAGTCAGCAGTAAACAAAAAATTGTGAAATTTTATTAGTTTCACTCTTGGATCATGTTATGTGAAAAATAATATCACCCAAATAATATCACACACACACACACACACACACACACACACACATATATATATATATTTATATATATGCATAATATCAACTATATATATATATATATATATAGTGTTTAATGATAATGTTTACTGATAAAATGTATTTTGGCAAGCAGGTTTTTTATCGTAAAGTGCTAAATATCGTGGTATAAATAGAGTGTTGATATTTTTTTTAATCATATCACCCCGAGCAAGGCGTTAACGCCACTGATGTGCCGGGGGCTACATAGGAGTGAAAAGATTAGAAAAGAGAAAGCCGGAAACCACATCCTAAACAGGAAACAAGGAATGAGCCTTTTCACCTGTTCAATAGACGAGGGTGGAGTGTGAGTCGGGTGATAGTTTAGTCTATCTACTCCAATTTAAAAAAAAAAGAGTGAGAAGATTGAAAAAGAGAAAACCGGAAACCGCATCCTAAACAGGAAACAAGGGATGAGCCTCTTCACCTGTTCAATAGACGTGGGTGGAGTGTGAACCGGGCGATAAAAAGTTTGTTTCCTTAACGGCGCAGATTAATGCCAATTTCAAAGTTTCATGAGGACTCCGTTATAAGTTTCTCATTCGTCAGAGCTAGTTTGTAAAGCTTAATTGCATTACTATGTTATTTGTCCCTGATATATGCATATATAGTGTGGGCATAGGAATCAATACTGCTTGATATTTAGTTTTCACGTCTAAATGCGATCTTCAGACTATGACATGTACTCTCTCATCAACATCCGATTTTGTGTCATCGGCTACACAGATAACAAAAGTAATTGAATATATATATATATATATATATATAGGAAATCTACTAAAAAGTTCTAAGTTTAAAAATGTATTTTTTTGACTGTATTTATTTATTTCTATTATTATATTTGATATTCCTGACCGTCCTCGGCCTTTCATCAGAAACAAATGATTTTAAAATTTAAATTAGAAAATTTAAATTAGAAATGTTAAAATCATTTGTTTCTGATGAAAGGCCGAGGACGGTCTGAAATACCAAATATAATAATAGAAATAAATAAATACTGTCAAAAGATATATTATTAAACTTAGAACTTTTTAGTGGTCTTTCCTATACATATTAAGACAGTATACGTGGATCATCATTATGTTATATATATATATTATACGAAATTTTATTTTTCAAACGCTATCATAGTGGATACTCTGTATTTAAAACAGACACCAAATTTCTATTCATTAAACGATCTATCTACATTGTTTAATAAATCAAAATAGGACGTCGGTTTCAAATACTACAATACCGTTTCAAGATGGAAGGGTTTTTTTCTTTATCGTAAAGTGCCCAATATTGGGTTGGAGATAGAGTGTTAATAAACACAATGAGTTCGTCATTTTTACTGAGCAGCTTTATGCCGACTTCGAAGTTTAGAAAAGACAGCAATATGATGTTCTTACTCGCCAGGGCTAGTTTGCAATATATATATATATATATATATATATATATATATATATATATATATATATAATAAATTATAGTTTTAAGGGATGCTAAACTCATAGGTTAAATTAAGTGCTTAATATCAAGGACAGAGCTGATATAAATATAACATTGACATATATATATATATATATATCCAAGTGAATAAAGAACGAAGAAAGTATTAACAACGTTCTAAACATTAATTTAAAAGAGTGCTCAGTATAGAAATAGAGCAATTAATATCTCTTATAAGTTATAGTTTAGATCATGTACAAAGTATAATTTACTACAAAAGTGTACATTTTGTTTCGACATCGAAGAAACAATGTCTCATCAGATAGTTAATAATGAAGGTACCATCATTGTTAACTACCTGATGAGACATTTTTTCGATGTCGAAACAAAGTGTACACTTTTGCAGTAAATTATAAGTTGTACATGTTCAAATCTATAACTTGTAATATATATATGCACACTAGTACCCTTGGGAAAAGGTATTAATCCGTCTGTTCCCTCCAATTATGGGTTAAATAATTGAGGTCTGCTGTTCATGCGATCAGTGGCAGATTTATGCACCTATTGTTTGTTATCAGCAGTTCCAAAAAGTGTGGATGGTACTACACAATGCCTTCCCCACTATAAACAAATCTCTGTGTGGATGTCTTACTAAGGTTAGACCCTCATGCATCGAAATCGATGGGAGAGTCCATAATATATATATATATATATATATATATATATATATATATATATATATGCTTGCATTATTTGCAGTTTTTCGTCTTTATCAATTTGCTCTATAGTATTATAACCCTTACACTGGTAGCTCCAGGTAGCAGTGTTTTGTCATGAAAATGTCAAACTAAAAAAAAAAAAATAATCTTACCTAAAACGGGAGGTGTAAAGGCCGAGAAATAACAATTGAAAAATTACATTTAAGTTTTCAGACATGAAAATCTAATAATAGTAAAAAATAACAGTGAATAACGTCACTTTTGACAACTCATTTATAATAATTTTCTCATATATTATTATTATTATTAATGTTCATCATGCGTCAATAATTTTTATTATGATTAAAAATATTATCTTTTATTATTGCTATATTAAGTAAAAGTCGAAATTAACCTCATAATGTTGAAGTTATTATAACAATTCTTAATACTATTCTCTTCATTATGGTTGCAATCTGTTTTATTTTCCTAAATTATACAAATATTATCATAGTTCTTTATATATGCTTTAATAATTACTATAACAATAATCAAATGACCGTCGAATTAATTCCGAATTTATTTATTCTGATGCAAATCACGAAGTCGTCTGCATATGTCAACAGAATTATAGTCTTGATTATCATACAATAAACATTATCATCGCTTTACATCAATAATATTATTGTTTCATAATCGCCCGCCATCCACGACAACACTATATTGACATTTTATTGTCAGAAGAATATTTATCATTCATTTCATTATCGTCATCAGTGCAAAGACTATTAACAAAGTGATTATTATGATCGCCTATACTAAGACTACCACCATCAACACCGCCATCATCATCATCATCATCCTACTCAGGATTCTTAATAATAACGGTATCTGTTATTCAAATCTATATAATTATAAATAAAAGTAAGATTCTTTGTTTGATATGAATTGTTATTAATCGTTCTCCAGACTTTTACTTCTATCTTCAGTTTTTTCATTCGTTTGCTCATTTTCTTCCTTCGTTCATTTTTTTCTTCATTCTTTCACGTCTTGGCTCTTCTTTTAACGAGCCACACGCCACGCTGCATTTCTCTTCCTTTCTCATCATTTTGTTCCCGCCATTGCTTTGCTGTTTGTCAGCTTTCGTTTACGCCTTCTTTCTTTGACGCATCCACCTTTACTTTCACTTTTCTATTCGTCCGTTAACGGCATATTTCTTCCGTCATTCCGCCGCAACTATATTTACCGCCTTTTTTACTTTTTTCTTCATCGCCACACAGCGCTGCTGGTTGATTGGCAAGCTGGTTGGTCAGCACCACGTGTTGAATAGAGTTAAACCTGTTGCCTGCAGCTGACCAAGCCCAATCAGACACAAACTCTCTTTTGTCGTCATCCGATTCGTTCTTGCTTTTTGTTTTCTTCTATAATACTTATCTCATTTTTTCCGGTATTTCTCCCGCTTTTTAATAGCATGCGCTATCTTTCCATTCCATAGGACATATATATCTTTATTCTTTATAATTCTCAGGTTGTTCATAATTTCGCATCTATCTATCTATCTATCTATCTATCTATCTATCTATCTATCTATCTATCTATCTATCTCAATCTGTTTACATCTATCTCAGTCCATCACAATCTCTTAACATCTATCACAATCTCTTCACATTTATGTATGTATGTATGTATGTATGTATGTATGTATGTATGTATGTATCATAATCTCTTCACATCTATCTATCTATCTATCTATCTATCTATCTATCTATCTATCTATCTATCTCTCAATCTGTTTACATCTATCTCAGTCTATCACAATCTCTTAACATCTATCACAATCTCTTCACATTTATGTATGTATGTATGTATGTATCTATCATAATCTCTTCACATCTATCTATCTATCTATCTATCTATCTATCTATCACAATCTCTTCACATCTATCTATCTATCTATCTATCTATCTATCTATCTATCTATCTATCTATCTCAATCTGTTTACATCTATCTCAGTCTATCACAATCTCTTAACATCTATCACAATCTCTTCACATTTATGTATGTATGTATGTATGTATCTATCATAATCTCTTCACATCTATCTATCTATCTATCTATCTATCTATCTATCTATCTAATGTTTTATGGATATATTTCAGTGAAGTATTCTGAAAAACTTTAGATAAAGATCAATCTTTAAATACTTATTTCCATATGAGACTGCAATGCTCTTACCTAGCATGAAATTTGCATACTAACCTCCTAACTTAGAGTAGTAGCTACATTAAAGTACTTGTAAAATCTAAACGTGTCTATCAGAAAATATATTTGAATAACTACAGTGAAGGAATTCTAATTGCTACTATTTGTATGTTCATGAAGAACAGTTGAATTTAGGAAACCAATTGATAAATAACTTTCATTGTGGACAGTGTTATTAGTTGGTACAACAGTCCATGGAAATCAAGTGTAAATAATTTAAATAAATTTAGTATATACTTTATTGTGATCTTTCGAGCTTATCCAGTTTCTGAGAACTTATGGTTATAAATTGCTACTAACGGTTATAATATTATGTCTCGATTGACTCCAATAGTACTTTAATGGACATTCTATCAAAATTCTATCAGAACTATGTCAAAACTAGGGATATGACACAACCTCATGTTTAATGCGGGGCACCTGAACACATGCACTCGGACCATAAGTCAAAATTTAGCCAGCTCCCGCAACAGCGGGATCGGACATCTTTCATTGTTTATTTCTAGTCGTTTTTTGTCGTTCTCTGTCCAAAGAGAGAAATCTTGACAATTGCCAGCTTTCTCGGAACTCTGAGTATTTACTCAAACTTTCCTCACTGAGGCAGGATGTGACACAAGGTTTTCCTTTTTCTTTCCATTAAGAATTATTGAGATGTCTTGACATCTATATTATAACTAGCAGCATAGCCCGACGTTGCTCGGGTGTAATGAAAGCTTTAAAACTAATCCATGGTCCTGGAGCTCACACTCTTTGGACGTTAGCACAAAAGACTAAAAAGCAATAGTTGTTTCCAGTTAAAGTGAAACCGTAGACTGAAAAAATCAAAGTCAAATTTTGATTTCCTGGTATCGATATCAAATAAGTTTTTTCGTCGTAAACTGAATTTTGAAGGCTAAATAAGTCCTCTGAGTAAATGGTATCATAGTTGAGACTAAAAAGTACAAGTATATCTACTTAGAGCCAAACCCGAAGCAAACAATAAAATAAAAGGGCTGACAAAATACAGACCTACAGGCAGATAAACAGACACACACACAAACATCTTGCCTTATATATATATATATATATATATATATATATATATATCTTATCAATTTTCTGCACTGTTGTAAGAACTGCAACCTTGAAACTTCTGAATATCGTTTCTTATGTCTATGTCTATGAGTGTATCAAATTTGATTAAAATCGGACCACTCCTTCTATAACCCGATTTTTTCGATTATCGATTTTCGATATGTATCAGGAGTACCTCGACACAAAACCTAGCTACGAACACCCGTAGACGCTTATAGTACAACTGTGTAAATTTTCAAGAAAATCGGTTCAGCCGTTTCGGAGTCTATAGGTAACACACACACACACACACACACACACACACAGTTCCATTTATAAATAAGTTTAGATAGATTAGATTTTTATATACACAAATTTTTTTTGGTTATCTGCGTTTATTTTTACGTCTTAACACTGTATATAACGCTGTATACTTCTGTGAGAATTTTTACTTGCTTTAGTTTTGCAGTGAGACATTTCTCCACTTGTAGCACTTTAAATTCTCAAAGGATCACCCCTCTTCGAGATGCAAACTTTCACATCCAAAACATGGATTATTTTTTCATTTTCTATATTACTGTTGGGCTTGTATATATGTGCATTATTTTTCTTCAATTTGCCTCATATTTAGGATTCTTTGACATTCGTTGGATATTTTACGTTGGTGTTAGTCATTTTTTTTCTTTTCCAGTTTCGTTTGAATTCTAGCACGTATTTATGCGTTTTTTTTTTCGTTAATCCTGGAACGAAAATTAATTATTTAGACATCTCAGGAGTCATCTGGTTTAATTTGAATCTTTCACACTCCTTATTAATGATTCCAGCGTACGGGACAAAATCTTTGCTTTTTTTTTTGTGAGGTTCATATACTTCCAACGAATATTGAATAACAAATTTTCTCGCTGAAATTTTACCCAGAATATTTACCTTTTAATCAAAGCAAATTACTCCTGGTTTTCTTAGTAATACAAAATTACAATATTTTTCATGTTCTACTGGTGCCAACTTTCTCAACAAATGTTTTACTTTTACTTGTCTTCCTAGTCGCTGAATTATTTTCTGTAAATTTGCTCGTATCTTCTAACTAAAATAAGAAGAAAAGGTAATTCCATCATCGGAATTGTATAGGAATTCAGCTATGGCATTTGCCACTACCGAGAGAAATTGGAACATTTTCCGCTTTCTTCCGAATTATTTCAATTAACTTTTGTTGTTGTTTCTGGTGTTCCAACAACTGTTATTGTTGCTGTATTTTTACCATTTTGGGCTTATATTTCTTACATATTTAAGCTTTTTTTTTATTCCAGCGTGGTTCTAAATTCCCGTTGTTACTATTATTATGTACGCCACAGCAAAAAAAAAGTTTATTTCCTAATGCCTATAAGATTTTATTTCTCGTTGCCACTGTTATTACTCGCTACTGACGTTTATCATTTTATGTTTCGGCTGACTCTAACGGAACTCTATAAAACACTTTATCAGAACTCTTCGAAGTTGAACACTGTGTTATTTGCTTAATGTATCGTGTTTAGTTCATTTGTGTTACTGGGGATGTCTTATTTAATTCACAACACATATAATCTGGCGTGATCAGCGATTAAACAGGGCCATTACAATCAAACCCTAAGTTATGATGACTTGTGACCTCGAGATAGCACATGTTTTTTCTTTTTTGCTAACTTTCCTAATTCTTGTTTTTCCAACCATTTACACAAGCTCGATATGTCGGTTATGAGTTGCTTTCAATAATCATGGGAGTTTCAAATTTTCCCAGCCTTTTTCCTCATTATGTGCCCTAGAAATTTAAACTGACTCTTTCTGATTGTAAGTATAAGTGTTCTTTTTGTTTTCATTTTCCCTAAAACATCGTTGTTTACACATAAATAATGAAATCAGACGCACATAAACGCCTATAATGGTTTCACTTGAATAAATTTCTTTTTTCTATAGATGGTGAATTTTCCATGTTTAGAATCAGAACATGTCTCTTGTAATCTGATCGACTGATATTTTAAAATTCAATTGAGAAAATCAATACAGAAATAAACTTAAGAAAGAAAGGAAAATTACTGTACCTGTTGACTCTTTAATCGTCCTCAATCTCTTATGTAAAGCGGTGTGTTAGACGTCATCCTTTCTTTTTTGAAGAGAGCGTGAGAATTATATGGATGGCTTCAGTAAATATCGGCATTTCTATTAGCGAGGAATAATTTCCCGACAAGGAGTAATAGTAAAGATAAAATTGAACAGCTGACATTTTTCATTTTAAATGCTGAACTAAATGAAAGTCGGGTGTCGGCTGATTGTTTACTAATAAAAGGAACACTACCTTAAAGATATTTGGTCGAATACTATTCAGTGATATTTAAATATACATTTTTTGTCTGGAAATTAATTCAAACTTGAGTTTTGTTTACTGTACTACATCTTGGTTTATTCAACATGACAGCATTTGCTCACTTAAACTTCGTTCTGTTTATATATATATTACAAGAATTATTTATATAACAGTTGGTTGGCGAGGAAGTTCTAAGTATCGCTTACTGGACCTAAGTTACTTTGGCAAAAGCTGATTATAAAACACTTGGCCTTTCAAAATTGCTATTTTTTTTCAGTCGTTTCACCCCAAGCAAGGCGGTACTGCCACTGATGCAAAGGGGGCTACAGAAGAGAAAAGGTTTAGGCAAGAGGAGAGTGAAGAGAAAGCTACAGTGGGTGTCAGAGAAAGGGCAAGAGAAGGATGGAAACAGAGGTGTGAAGACAGTTGCTAAGGCAGAGAGAAAGAAAAAAGTTAGTAAAACAAGATACACAGTGTGATATACAAAGAACTGAAGTCAAGTGGATAAGAGATGGGTATTGACCTTGCATTTAAATACCTGGAGATCGTAGCTGTCAGGAAAGCAAGAATACGGAAGAGAGTTCCACAGGCGGGAAGTGCGGGAAAAGAAGCTGATGGCGTAGAATTGTCGACTGGATTCGGTTGATTTAATTGTAAATGGGCGATACCTTGTTACCAGTCTGATTGTACGAGTAAATTCTTGTGGCGGGGGCACCAGTGACTTAAGTTCGTCGGAGCAGAAGCCATGAAAATATTTGTAGAATAGACAGAGGGAAGCCATATTCCGCCGGTGAGAAAGTGGCTGGAGTCGAGCTGCCAAGTCAAGACCTATGACGTTACAGATTCTCCTTTGGAGACTATTGAGAGCACTAAGATGAATATCTGGGGCGCCTGACCATATATGACAGAAGTTAATGTTGTGTAAGTTTATCAGGTTAACAAATGGCCAACGAGGGATGTGCACAGATTATGAGCATAAATCTCTAGAAAATATAAAGTATTAAAATCTTTAGTTTGACGTTAGAGAAAGTGACATGTAGTCATCATGGCCGATATATCCTGCCTATATTGTACATTAGAAGTGACGTGAGCAAATTTTCGACAGCATAGATACATGTATGTGTGTAAATTCTGTAAGCTAGACTCTAGAGCAGGAATGACCAAACTGCGACTGGTGAGTCACAAGCGGCTCTTTCACTTTTAATATTCGGCTTGTGGAAATATGTTGGCTGAACTTCTTTTTTCGTCACAGTTTTTTATTTTTATAATCATATCGCCCCAAGCAAGGCATTTTATTGTCACTTTTTTTGCAGGGGGTTACATAGGAGGAAAGTTATGAGAAAGAGCGACAGGTTATAGGGGGTGTCAGAAAGTGGGTAAGAGAAGGATTACTGCGGCCATAAAATGAGGGACCAATTTATATCTTGGCTGTAATGTAGAACTGATCCCCCACTTTATATCCACATTATAATAGTAAAGAAATTTTTTTTTATAACCATATCGCCCAAAGCAAGGCATTTTATTGCCACTATTTTGCAGGAGTTTACATAGGAGAAAAGTTATGAAAAATAAGTGACAGGTTATAGTGGGTGTCAGGAAGTGGGTAAGAGAAGGATGAGAATACTGATGAGAGTGGAGTGAACTGAGAAAGGAGTATGAGAGAGAGGATACAGGTTAGTGCGATAGGAGATGACGATTGGCTTTACATTTAAATTCTTGGAGATTATAGCTGTCGGGAAAGCAAGTAAATGGAAGGGAATTCCACAGGCGGGAAATGCCAGAAAATAAGCTGATGAAGTAGAATTTGCGTTTACAATTTATTGGTTTCACAGTAAAAGAATGGGACCTAATTACTAACCTTGTATCCCGAGGAAAATTTATATATAGGAGGCACCAGTGAGCTCAGTCCATCTGAGCAGAAGCCGTGAATGTTAATATAAAAGGTAAATAAGAAAAATTTCTAGCTTCATTATTGTTGTTGTGAAATCTCTCCTCTTTTATGATAATAGACTCGTCTTGAATATACATATACTCCTGCCATAGTGAGAATTGTCAGAGAACAGTAGAGATCCGTAAAATACCGAGAGTTACCGAACGATACCGAAGTTTCACAGAGAATACCGCATCAGTCGTCATAGTAGCTCTGAGCTCCACGCAGCCAGAATAATATTACACATATTACGCTTAATATAACTTATCTTTATGTCTCAATATCTGTTTTGTTGTCCATTATTTTGTGCGGTTCCTCACCTAGAATCCACAACAATAAATTACTGGGTATGAATTGAGACCCAACAGGATTAAAACATAAGTTTAATGTTAATGTGTATGTAACATATGTGGCTCTTATATTAAACAGGTTTAGCCATCTCTGCTTTAGAGTATAAGGCTACAGCCTGACTGCGCTGGGTATCACATGTGGTGCAATGAATATCGGCTCAGAATGAGAAATCGGAGAGCCGAGTTCAAATTCCAGTCGAATTCGTTTAATTCACTTACGCGCAATACCCTTGGGAAAGGTATTAATCTATCTCTTCTCCATCCAGCTATGGATTAAATAGCAGAATAGATTGGGTTCTAGTCTACCGCAGAAAGTAATGTCACCCTACTGCAGGAAAATCTACCTAGACAGTCAGTTTCATGTCTCAAAAGAGTCAGGATCACCTAAGCGTGTACCGCGTATGGCGCTTAACTAGCTGACCGATAGTTACTAGCCTCACGCCAAATGTCCGCCTCTTGGACTGATGGCCAAACAAGACTAGAGAACCTAGTTTGCACTTCAGAACGTACGCAAAGCTTAAATGGACAAATTTGTTTAATAGATAATCGAAAATTGTGTCATGTTATGTTAGTTTTTTTTAAAATGTTTTTTACTGCCTTAATACCCAATATCTCAAAACTCAAACAAGTGACGTTTTATCAACACCAAACTGACGATAAATCTCATCTATTCATCATGAATGATAAATATTTAGTGTCAATTTGGTGTTCAGATATTTATAGCTAAAACCCGCCATGCTCTGTACATAGGGGCGAACCACTCACACTCTCTTCATATTCCACTTGTTAGAAGGAAGTTTCATTCGGTCGGCTTTTTCCTAGTAATCATTACTTCCGTAATCCCGTGGGGATTCTTCCCAAATCACTTAACATTTTCAAGTCTAGGGTCAACCGTTAGCAATCCTACATATCCTGATAATCTACAATTCTTGAGTCAATAAAACAAGCCTAAGCAGTAATTCTCTACTTTGAGTGACTCTTACGCCTTGTCTTGAGTGAAGAGTAGCGTAAAAATATTCAGTGATTTTGTTAACATTTTTCTTCACAACTATAAAGATTAAACAGCAGTCAAAATGACCTTTCAAAGTTAACCTTAGATTGTAGGTTGTCAATGTAAAGTTTTTTTTCATCATAATTCTCGACAAACTTTCAATTGGAGTGAACAAGCCGGCCATTTCATCAAACGTTTGTCTTTGAAAATTCTGGTTTACTTTAGTTGTTTCTTATACGCCAAAAATTGACGAGGTATAGTCATGCATAAAAATTATCTTGAGAGCAAGAAAGAATTTCTCCATGTTTGCTTTGCAAAAAAATCAATATATGTACGAGGTATCATCTTAACATTATCTGGAACTCGCTACTTAATCATCTGTAATCCCATCACAAGCCATTCCAACAGCTCCACTATGTCGACGTCTCAGCTTCTGGGGGTAGTTTTAGCCACTATCCACCCGGCTCTCCTTTGTCTGATCAGCACGACATTTGTTTCCGCTGCCCATTTTCATACATTTTTTCTGATGGTTGTTTTTTTTAAAGAGGCATTAACTACTTGATATTCTTTGTTTTTTGTTTTTTGATGATTTTTGGGGAGCCGAGTTCGAATTCCAGTTGAATTCCTTGCATTCACTTATGCGCAAATACCCTTGGGAAAGGTATTACTCCGTCTCTTTCCTCCATTTATGGGTTAAATAATAGAACAGACTGGATTCTAAAGCTTTGGCTGGCAATCACTCTACCGCAGAAAGGAATGGCAACCTACTGCGGAATAATCTTCTGCTCAGTAGTCATGTCTCGAAAGAGACATGATCGCCCAAAGCGTGTATCACGTATGGCACTTAACTGACTGACTGATTGTTAACTTCTCCCTCGATACTGAATAAAAATCAGCCAGATTTAATTATTTATGCTATTTACATTGTTTGGATTGTTGTCCTCATCTTTGTTGTCGTTTTAACAACGTTTCGACCGTTGTACGCCCCGGCCATCTTCAGGTGATTGAAATTTCAAACTGAAATCTTTATTTCGTCCACCGGAGTAGATTGCCAGGCCTTTTCTGGGTATGTCAGTTTCAGTTTCAGTTATTTCCCTTTAGTAACTCAATTCTCTACGTTTTTGTTCACCTCTTCTGTGGCCAGGTATTGAATTCACAACTCTTTATGTCGAGTCACTGGATTACTTCAACCAACACTTTATTCACTGGGCCATGTGTCCCTGTATGAGAAAAATAAAATGTTCGGTTTGAAATTCCAATCACCTGAAGAAGCATGAAGCGTACAAAGGTCGAAATTTCGTAAATATGTGTTGTGGAGTAATTTTTGCAGTGGAAGCTAGTATTTGTGCTAAAGTCGGTCCTAAGAGGTTCGGCGTACAAAATGTTAGGAACTTGATATAATATGTATTACGCATTGTAATCTTGCCAAGTCTCTGACTACTTTCGTATTCAAATAACTACTATCGTCCAACATCGACTGACCCCCTTTCTTCTTACTACTTATACTTAAATTAGGCGAGAGAGTCTATTCACTATAGAATAGGTGTTTCACCATCAAAATATAACAACATTGATTAAGGCAACAGTCCGAACAATGTAAATAGTGCAAATAATTACAATCCCGCATCTCAGAAATATAGACAGATTACACGATTTTAGTCCTTAACTTGCCGGTATCAGGCCTGCCTCAGAGTCGTTCAGAATCCTTAAAGAATTTCTTTACAGTTCGTTAGGAGCTGCCGATCATTTTTACGAATTTCAGTTTTGAACTAACTTTTGCAAGATGTAAAGAATTATTTTCATCCGTACAATCAGCATGATGGCACAGTTTAAAGTTTCAAATTCGCAAATGGCTATCAATTTGAAACATCGAATTTCAGAACATTTCATTTAAACGGATGCTGTTTGTTTACATATATGTAAAACGATATGGCTTTTGTCAAAACTGCGCAGAAAAATGTTACCATATTCCTACAAATAAACCTTTAAAAATAAATATTTATTTTTTATATATAAATAATATGTGAAGTGTCTAATAGAGACACATTATATATATATATATTGTGTGCATTTTGGCAGCATTTTTTCATTAATACAGGTTTCATTGAATAATATAGACAAGTTCTGTCTATTTATTTTGTGTAAGATCCTTTCGTATGATCTGATTAGCTTGATAGTGTTGTCATGAAAAGACGACAATAAATCGCAGTAATTGTCGATTTTTTTATCAGGTCTGAGCTTTCGGCTTACATAAGCCATTATCAAAGGATGAACATTTAATGTACAGTGAACATAGAACATTTAAATTATTAACAGGGTGGAGTTATACAGAGAAAATCAAACAGTTCCATTTTTTGCGGCGCACATGACCGCAGGCCGAGAAGGAATGGTGGTAGTGGGTTTTTGGTCAAATGAGAGTATAGTGGCATGAGGGGATTGGTCTGGGAACTGCTACTACTAAGGGTGTAGGGGGTAAGTATGATAACTATGACCTCTCCCGTCGATTATAGGCATATATATATATATATATATTCCATTTTTGAACGACTTATTACGCGACCTAGGTTTCTACTATGAGTGGTGTCTTCAGGCGATTTTCAATAACAGATTTTTTTTTTTTTACAAAATGGAAAATATTCAAACGTTCTACAATATAATTGTATTGAACACATTTTCATAAAAATGTGCACTGGTCTAACCTTATTATCACCAGAAACTAAATAATTAAACAATCAATATCTATCTATCTATCTATCTATCTATCTATCTATCTATCTATCTATTCTAGATCGGTACCACCCCATAAAGGCAGTAAAGCCACTAACACAAAAGGGGTTACAGGGTGTGGAAGAATTGGAATCAGAAACATTAATAATGAACAGGAAGAGGAAAGAGTAATAAGGAGGACAATAGATAGAGTCTGACATTGCATTTAAATTTTTGCTGATTAAAGTTGACTGGAAAGCATGGAGCTGAAAAGGACTTCCACAAGCAAAAAGGCCCATGTGCAACTCCCTTTATATATATATATATATATATATATATATATATAATGAAAGAGAGAGAGAGAGAGAGAGAGATAGAGAGATAGAAAAAGATGGATATATATATATATATATATATATATATATATATATATATATATATATATATAGAGAGAGAGAGCAAGAAAAGAGAAGGCGAAATAGATACATACATATAGCTAGGAACAGATCTCTCTCTCTCTCTATATATATATATATATATATATAGAGAGAGAGAGAAATAGATAGATAGATAGATAGATAGATAGATAGATAGAAACAGAGTGACATAGATATACAGAATATTACGATATATTTATTGGCCACGCAGCAAAATATTTCTGATCTTCTAAGGAGAGATGGCATTAGTAATCATGACTTCAATAAGCAAACCTGCACCGTTATTCAGTCCCAATGGAATATCTAGTGAGTAAGTAGGCGAGAAGAGGCTGCCAATATATTGATGTTTAGTTTTAGTTTTCATTGTTTTTGTCTTATTTCGGCATTTTCGCACTTAATGATGTAAAATGCAGATTTTTTCTTACGTAGAACAGAGTTAAATATAATCAAATCTATTGTAAAATGACTAAGTGGCATACATTGTGACAATAACACACACACAGACAGACACACACACACACACACGTACACATACACACATACACACACACACACACACACATATATATATATATATTGTTTATGGGTAGGTATTTAAGGCCTATTACAATGCGTTTAGTAAAATAAAGGAAGGTAAAGAAGGTATTGGGTATTACCTATTTAATATTCATTAATATTTCAAGATCAGAATCTCATCTTCAGAATGACAGGAGATCTTGATTTCACGTCCAGTGTTGGGCCGTGCCTTTAAACGAATGGTCCTCTTTCGCTGCTACTGCTGTCATTAATTGTAGTGTGTATGTGTGTGTGTACCTGTAAGTGTGTCAGTGCCTATATATATATATATATATATATATATATATATATATCTGTCTCTGTAATAGATTTATTATTATTATTACTATAAATGCAGTTTTTTTATTTTCTTTAACAGTGAAATTAATAACAACTTGCCTAGACTGAAAATCATAGTAAAGAAAAATATATCTCCAAACAGTTATCGAAGCTGCATCCCTTTATCCATCAGTGTAACTCCACCTATAGCCGAAATCCGTTATATTAAAGTGTATGTCTGTGTTGAAACAGATTAGTTTGATTTTGCCTTGTTAGTAAATAGCCCACCATAATAGGGGTATATATATATATATATATATATATATATTGGTTTTTCTACTCCTGCAGCTTCCTCTCTCGCACTTCCCGCCTGTGGAACTCACTCCCGTATTCTTGCTTTCCTGACGGCTACAACCTCCAGAAATTTAAATGCAAAGTTAATACTCATCTACTAACCACTGGACTCTAGCTCTCTCCCCTCCCCTGTATAACCTTCACTTTCTCTCCGCCTATGTATCTGTCATTGCACCTGCTTTCTCAGCTTTCTATTGTTCCTTTCTAACTAGCTTGTACTCCTCACTCTTTTCTAATTAATCTTTTTACATTTATGTAACCCCCTGCACATCAGTGGCGTTTCTGCCTTGCTCGGGGTGAAATGATTAAAAAAAAAAAAAAAAAATCCGAAGTGGAAGAGTAGGAAGGTAAATTCCAAGAACCTGATCCTAATCAATATTAAAAAACTTTTAACATTAAAAAGTGATTTAACTCATTTAGTTTTCTATCTTTATAAAATATGAACTCCTATTCCTCCCCTTCCTAAATATACCGTTTCAACACCCTGTAACCCCGCGACTACCAGCTCTGTCCTGTTCTACTTTGTGACCGTTGTTAACCAAAAACCCCTCCACACTCTACCCCAGGGTCTTCACCATTTGGAAAAAAAAAAACAATGTCGCTGACGTGACGTAGAATCTCTATTAGAGATCCTACGTCGAAATGTACATCCGACACCTTTGAATTTTGAAAATTTTTTCTATTTTAT